>VWZK01012623.1:94245-133756 GCA_013396935.1 Baryphthengus martii
CTTTGTCTATTCAATCCCATTTAGTACAGGTCTATGATTTTGTCATTTTCTAAATGCTGAGCCAAATATGATGCTGAGAAGATTCTGAGTGTGTCAGTACGGAGTGGGCTTTGTAGTTAGTCTCAAATGTTAATCTAAAATATACAGTGAAATTTGCAGCTAATTTACTGGTCCTTTGAGTAGGTGTGTCTTTTATAGGGCTCCAAGTGAAACCCCAAAATGTGATGCAAGAGTTTTCATCTAATCTTTGCACAGGCTGAACTTACAGCCTAGTATTTTAAGCAAAAGATAAGTCCAACAGAGCAAGTGTCCACATTAGTGAAAAGCCCTCTCAGTTGTCACCTTTGTTGCCACTTTTAGCAGAGAAGTCAAAAATTGGTTACTCATTTTGGCATTTTAAGATTGTGGTTGGGATACTGGGGAAATTTGAAATTGCAGTGCCTCTAGATTCTGTGCATATATAGAATATGATGTTGACTGTGTTATTTTCTGAGCACTAAACCCAAAAACACTGTTACTTCAAACCTGGGGGGATAAAAGCTCAGTTTCCTCACTCTGCAATATGTTATTTCAGTTTGATTTTTTTTTTTTTTTTCTTAATACACCCCGCAGAAACCGCTAACAAAAGCAATGTAGTGACAGCCAGTACTGCCATTCAGCTTTTGGATGACAGAAAATCTCCAGTTGTTGCAGGTAAAATCATTGTAGTTTGTTTTGTTCATTTTTTTTTTTAAAGCTGTTTGTGAGTTCATCACTTTCTGTTTGGTTAGAAGGAATTTAATGTAGGAACGGCATCTTTTAAGGAGAGAGGAGGAGGGAAAGTTGCAGTTGCACCTCAAACGATAGAATAGAATGACTTAGTGTAGAGAACATTTAATACCTCCTCTCCCTATGAATTAGATCCTTTATTAATTGACTATGCAAGCTCCTGTGAACTATGGAGTTTGACTTAATAGAAATAACCATTATTAGTGAAGCATTTTTAGTTGATGCAGTTCTATGTCATCATAAATCAGAATATATTATGTTAAGGAAAAGGAAATGTAAGAAAGGACTATTTGATGTGTAAAGGTTTTACTCGAGTCTTCAGGTTTGAAAATCCTGTCCTGTAACAAATGATAAGATGTGGCCATTTTGTCTAGATTATCAGAGATATGATTTTATCAGAGCATATAAATCAAATGAAAAAACTCTACAGTCTATCAGCCGAGAGTAAAATACTATCTAAAGGCTAAAAGCTGAAGTTTGATAACTACAGATTAGAGCTAAAATATACACATTTAAAAATGAAAGTAATTGTTGGTTATTCCTCAATCAAGTTCAGATGCCTTTCTGATCAGTTTACTCTAGTTCCCTATGATTCCTGAATTTGAAGAAGCAATTAATTTAGAGAAGTCTTATGATTCGTTTTGCCAGAAATGAAGCTCTCAGGGAAAATTAGGTACCATGCTACAAAGAGCAAAAAAACATCCTATTGTTCTCATATTTAAAATATAGTTTAAAAAGCAGTAAGTTACAGTCAATACAATCCTGAAAGAGCAAGAATGTGCCAGATAATTGGGAAATCTCAAATCTACTTCCTCAAACACAGAATATCTCCACTGATAGTGATAGATTTTATATGGCGAATAGGAAAGTAGCCTTCTGACTCCAGTTTACATGAATGCATTCTTCACAACTTACTGAACTCTTCCATATAATAACAGGAAATCCTACTTACTACATCATACTCCTGTTAAAGCGTAAACCAGCATTTATAAACGTGTCAATGCAGGTATCTGTAAGTTGCTGAAGATGTAATTAGAAGTTTTCACTGTACAGTGAAGAAACTTGACATGTTATTTCTAGGATACTCCATCATTTAGAGTTAGCAAAAGACTCATCGTGCGATTTACCATAATCTGTAAAAAGTATAGGATTAATTTATTCTAAAATTTATTATTTTCTTACTGATGTTTGCAATTTATTGTTGACTTCGTGGAGTTGTTGCACATAACCAACTGTAATACTGTGTCAACAAGCTTTGTGGTTTTTTGGGTTATGTTTTTTTTTGTAGTAATTGTGTAAGAGATAGGCAGATGTTGCTCCCAGTTCCCTAATCGTTATATTTAATAATGAATATTCAAAATTACTTTGGTCCCATACTTTAAATTAAAGACAGGATCTTCAAAGCTTTTTAATATCTAAGCATGTGAAATATTTCCGTGATACCTGTAAATGCATGTAAATATCAAGAAAAATATGTGCAGTGTTTTTTTTTACTTTTACTGCTGTAAACTTTAGAAACTGTGCACTAGATAATTATTTTTTTTTTTACAGTATGAAGCTTTTTTAAAGAATTTGCTTTGAATATTTTTTCTCCCTCCTCTTGTGTGATTGTATGCTTTCAGTTTTTTTCAGAGTAGAAGGGGGAGGCCTCTGCATCTGTACAAAGTGTTTTCTGTGAAAGTATCACTCAGCTAGCTAAAACCATTTAGAGACAAAGAAGCGTATGCATTATTTTTGTCCTCTTTGAGTTGGAGTTCATAAATGCGACTTCTCAGTCCTGCTTTTTTCCATCAGAAAACTTTCAACAAAGTAGCCAGCATCTAGTTCGATTTGTAGGTTTTGCTAGAAGGTTGACAGTGTTTTGTTTTAAGCAAAATGGATTTGGAGACAAAAATTGGAGCAGTGGTAAATGGGAGAAGTTTGAAGTTTTTATTAGCCAGACTTGGGAGGCTAAAGTAAGATTATGAGTAACATTTTCAAATACCTACATTGAAGTTCAAATCTGGCCAAAACTTCTCGTTTTAATTTGTGTGAAGTAAGTATTCCTCATCCCCATTTGGTCTGAGTGGATTACTGAAAACAGCAGGATGGGATACACATTTCGTATGAAATCACTCTATTCCCTAGAGGGATTTGACTGCAAATAAAACTGTGCCAGAATGTTGTTTATTACAGATCACTACAAGAGTTTAAAACTGGCAGAGAGAAACTAGAACATTATTGTAAAGCTGGAAACCTGAGTTAGACCTGCTCACAAGGGGAATAAAGGAATAAAACCAACTCTTACTACAAAATCTGCAGTCTCTTCAATTTTCCCTGTAGAATTTTTTTTTACTCTGTTTTTGTAGAAAACGTCAATTATAACAGACTACATATGCAGATCTACACTAAGGCTTATTGCAAGTAGGGAAGACTCAACTCATTAATATAAGCAGAAAATCTGAAAATCAATGAGTCTCCAGACTCTTACTACAGAGAACTTGAGTGTCGCTGCTGCTATTTCACCATCTGTACCTACTAATACCAGTTCAGCATCAGAATGTGTTTGCTTACTGGCAAAAACTTGTGTAATTTATTTTCAAAATCTTTCTTTTGCATCTTTCAGTTGAGATTGTGATTTTTTTATTTTTTTTTTTTTTTACTTAAATGAATGCAAATTTCTGTAGGAAATGTGGAAGCAGGAGATAAATCTTTGATATGTAAGTGTAATAGCACTATATTTATTACTGTTTATATAGCATGCAATTTATTTGCAGGATAGGAAGGTACAATAGATTTAAATACATTTATTCTCTAAGATGCTTTGTCTTAGTGTTCTCTTTGACCATGTCTCCTATATCAAGTTCACACTGAAATATTAAGTTTCTTCAAACAGTCCGTATTACAATGTGGTGGAGAATACAAAATGGTGGAATTCTATTTTTTATTCTTCTCAATATGATCTAAAAAATGTAGAATCACCCTAGTCTTGAAATTCCGGGAGATTCATGTAACATCAGTGTTCCTTTCAGTGATCGAGATGAAGCCAGTCAATATAGGATGTCTGAATTTAGGTAGTAATCTAACTATTTAAAATGAGGCAAATAAAGACTGAATTATCTCTTCCGATGCTCATGTGAAAGGCAATACATTTGACACTAACTGTTGATAGAATTCATAGCAGTGCTTAGTAAAAAGCTCTGGACACTTAGTTAGAAGAATGAAGGATTAAACCATACACAGGCACAGTGTTTAGTCTCATAGTAATTTGAAATTTAGAGTTTGAAGATGAGGAGAAACGTTCCATTTTTGTTTAATACAAGGCTGCTTAAAAATTCTGAAATTAAGTACAAATTTTCCTTAATTCTAACTGCCTATCTTTGTGCAGTTATATGCATGAATAGTTGAGATTAGAACTGACCTATTGAGATCATAGAACCCAATCCCAGTGGACTAGATCTTGAGCAGAATCTTGAGCTAGAGCAGCTTACCCAAAACTGTGTTCACTCAGGTCCCAAATGTCTCCACAGGTGGAGAGGCTGCACCCTCTCTAACAAATGGCTGTGCTCTCACTTGCAAGGACCTAACTACATAGATCTGAAAGATCAGCATACAAAAAGATAGTGCTACTCTGAAACTTAATTTGAATGTCATCAGCATGTTCTTTCTGTGATGCATTAGAAAATAGTTTAAAATTATTAGGTATAACTAGATAGGAAAAAAAAGGAGGTTTTTTATTACTGTTGCCACCTATCAACAAAATTGTAGAATTGCAAAGAAGTTTTGTTTCTGTGGCACCAAAGTATAAGGAAGGAGTATCTAAAGTAGTTTTGTATTTATTTCTTACCACAGTATTTTATATATAATCAGTTTTGTATTGGACTTCCTGTTTATCAAAATTGAAATTAAGACAAAATAAGTCCTCCCTGCACACATGCTTTTCTATGGTCTCTTAATCAAAATCAAGTATTATTATAATTTATTAATTTTAAAACCGTAAAAAGCTTTACCAATCCAGTTAGACGTGTAGTTTCTGAAAAGAAGCAAGTCCTCATTGCTCTATGTTGACTTAACTGGAATGGTAGATTAATGGAAGCTCAGTGTAGCTAAATTAGAGAGAAATGAAAGGACTGCAGTAATCTGAAGATTTCTCTTATTCAGCGTAGTTCTGGAAAGAAAAGAAATCCGTGTTGTTCTTATGTACAGGCATCTTTACAGTCATTTTCTATCAAAGAAGAGTGATTGCCTGGGATGTGCATTCAAGCGTTGCCATAGCTCCTTGAATCTACCCTGACTCATTCTTTTCTGCTGAAGCTACATAAAAAGAATGATTGCAGTAATTCCTGTTTGGACAGAAAAGAAAAATCAGTGCAGAAGGAACCCTGGTTTTCTTCACAATTGCAAGCTTCTTGATTGGTGTTTTTGTTGTTCTGTGTATTAAGCATTCCCCATACAGATGGCCTTGAGATCAGCCACTCACAATTTTCTGTGGTGAAGGTTACCAAAAAGTCTATAGCTCTTGCGAGAATACTAGACACATGGGGATCAGGTTCTGCCGTTCACATATTCAGTAATAATTATACTTTGTATGCATTCCTTTCAAGAGAATAGTTTTACTGTTGTTTTCAGAATGATTAAGGATGGCCAAATTTTTCTCATAGCTGTTATTTTGTGCTACTGAGCAGTAAAAGCTGAAAAGAAAGTGGTAGATACTTTCCACAACTCATGATTCATATTTTTGTATAGTGTCTTGTCTTTATATAGGTATGTGACACAGAAGGTTCCAGGGACTCTGTCCTTAAATGCGTGACAGGTACATTTTAATTCCATTGTAGGAACATAAGGGTACAGGAGGTGTTAGGTTACTCCTTGTTCTTTGCCACGCAGTAGTGCTGTGAGACTAACAGAAATAATTTCTCATATCAGAGATTTCTTGGAAAGAAGCATGTCCGTGTGGCATTGCAGAATAAAAGAAACACCTGCTATTGACTTCTGCTAAAACTGTAGACCGTGCCTAAGTGTTATTTTGTGTATATATTATTTATCTTTAAATGTACACTAAAATACCTTTTTAAAATATATAAAGCAGGCCTTTGTAATCAGATGTAGGAGGCGTTACTGAATGTGAAGAAAAGGCAGATTTACCCCTCTTTTATTCACTGATAGTTTCATTTTAAATGCTTCTATCAAAAATCCTTATTATATAAACAAGGAATATTATATTTTGTACTGGAAAGCAAATTGTCCCAGGTAAAACTAGGATTGTTTCCCTTTCCGGTATTTAACTTTTCAAAGCTGATCCTCTGTTCTTATGACTGGCTCATCCACATGTTTAAGGTGTTGCTTTTTCCTGAAATCCTAGTTAGAGAGGTATGTTTTGACAAGTGTCCTCACCCATCACCTTTGTTGTTCTCATTTTTATATCATTTTAAGAACAAACTTTAGAATAACAATAAATTCAGTTATTTTGTGTTAAATGTTCCTAGTTAAGATACCAAAAGCCCTCAAGTACTTTGTGTGACACAATTTGAAGATTTAGATTCTCCTTTTTGTTTCCCATCCATGAGCTAAAGAAAATAGGGTGAAGATTTCATTTCACCACCGATTTGTTAAAAATGGCATGCGACTTTAAATGTCTGTATTGTGGCCAGAGGGAAGTGACCCTGATGATCTTGCTGTTTAAGATGTCTCAAACTGTGCCTTGAAAACAGGAAAGATCAAAAATCTCCTATTACTGTTAAAATACAAATCTGTCTTATTGAGACTGGTCACACTTCCAGTTTTTAATCTTCCTGTACAGATCGCTCTCTACAGAGCAGCAATTTGAAACAACAAAAAAAAGGTGAATATATCAGGTTTTCAGCAACTGAGGCTTCTGGTGATCTAGGCTTTAAGTAAGGGTGATCCTTTCATAATTTCATGGAGGAAAATGTGTGCATTGTAAAGACATTTATGTTAATAATTGTATATGTGTAACCTCAATACTCCATTCAGGTTTTTGAGTGAGTTCAAATGAACTCTACACACACATCTCTCTCTGAAAAAGTGACTCCCAATAATTTAATCAAACATGGTTTCAACTATTAATATTTCTTGGAGTGGGAGATATTGTAAATGTTTCACATATAGTTAAATCTACTATTGTTACAATAGCATATAAATACATCTGCTCTGTCCTGCTGATATTTTTTAGTCTTTTTCCCCTCACACGTATTGCTTTGATATTACTATACATTCAAGCAAATGTCACTGTCATACACAGTCCTTAAAATTTATGATACCATCTATAAAATTGGATTTTAGTATGAAGGCCTAAGGGAAAATGAATATGTCATCATAATGACACATCAACCAAATTTTTGAAGTATTCTGAAATAGATGTTTTCCATGTCAGGCAAGACAGTGATTTACTTAATCTTTACTCCACATTATAAGCCACAGAAGACTATATTCGGCAGTAGCATTTAGTAAATCCCTTAAAGTACTTTTCATGCTTTGATGGAAAACCACTAGTTTATGTTCTTCCTGAGTTTCTCGTTCATTTTGAATATTATCTTTATATTCGTGAATCTAATATTAGTATACTGACTAATGTTTTCGCTTTCAGGAAAATTGAAATGTGTATTTCTACCGTCCAACATTAAACAACTCGCAGACTTGGATTAGGAGCCATGATTTAGGAAACATGTTTTGTAGGTAACGTGTGGAGAGGTGTAAGAGATGTAAGCTCCTCCATAGGGTGCTTCAGAGTATGTGGTAAAATCCTGCCTCTCTACATTGACTGAACAGGGAAGCTAAAGTTAGGTGGCCTGTTCACAGCCATTCACACATTTGTGTTCATTTTTATTTGTTCTCAGTTTGTTTAACCGTACAGAATTATTGTGTAGAATAATTGAGTAACATGGCTTTTAAAAATCGTTCTCTGCTACTGCTGGCTTGACAATTTAATGCTAATTAATCTAATTCTTGGACTTTCCTCACCACTTGTTCTCAGAGAACCTGAGGCTCTGATGGATGAGTTAGTAGAACAGCATTCTAACATGTTTAGTATTAACATGTATAGTAAATTGCACAGAGCATTCTGCTCTAGGGGCATTTTGCTGAATAACGCTGCTGCTAGCAAAAGAAATCCTGCATTGCAGAACAAGGCAGCTGGTAAGCTCTTAGGTCCTTTTGAAAACTTTAAATAATGCTGTGGAGGTAAGAACCTGCAATTTCATAACATATGAACACATTATTACAAGTTTAAGTATTGTGGATTAGCTAATTTATTTTCTCCACAGGAGACTAGATTTCCAAATATTAACAGGATTTTCTCATGTGTTTGTTTTGTCTTGAAATGAGGAATGCAGCCTTATGCAAAACGTTCAACATATAGTGTTTGTAGCCCTAAAACAGTCACACAATCAGTAAGAGAGAGCAGTTGCAGTTTTCATTGGAGGGAGTTACGAGGTATGTTGTTGTTGATTTGTTTATTATGGGTTTCTAATTCCTACTCCTTCGCCCCTGTTGTGACTTAACTGCCACATTCAGATGATTGATGTTGCTGCCTGTCTCATCTGGGGAGCATAAAGTCACATTTCAGGTAATAAAAACCCAGGAAGTACCAAGACTTTTAGGATTATTATGACTATGCCAAGTCAGCCAAGTTCAGAGATCAAAGTTATAAAGGTAGGCATACTTTCTGGATGCTTAACTAAAGCCTCTGTGTCTTTGTCTTCTGGCCAGCAAAGATAGATGGTTATTAGTAGGCAACAGTTGGGGTTTTTTCGTTAATGGTGTTAATGATAGATAAGCTGTGTATAATGTCACTAAATGTGCTACTTTGATATTCGGGAAGAGGGATCTTGATTTTGTTTGGACACTGTATTACTAGGCAATAATAAAGCTGAATTTTGATTGACTTTTTGCAAACTTAGGATGGAAAGACACATATGGCAAGTATCTTTCAGTTTAAGCTTTGATTCTTTCAATATAGATAGTAATGACATTTCCTGTAGAGAACATTGGTGTATTGTAGTTTTTAACCTTTGTTCAAAGTTGAAACTTTAGAAAACTTTCTGAAAATAAAGTAATCCGGTGAGCCTCTATATGAAAGACAGGAATACAACAATATGTGTACTTTCTCTGTCTTTGCAAATAGCTTGCAGTGTAGTGTGTCTTGATATTTTGCTGACTTCGAGGGGAAACGTGTTTTTCACAGAGAACAGAAAAAAACACTGTGCTTACTATAATACCTCTCATGAGATTGATGGAAAAAAACCCCAAAGCTTTCTCAGAAACATTTAGCTGAAAAGTAAATCTGTGCAGACAACTTATTTCAGTGGCAGATGTCCGTTGCTAAGCTTTGCAAATTAAGGGCAGTTCTGTGGGTAATCCTTAGATCCAGTCTTCCACTTGTTGTAGTCAATAATTGTTATGGACAGTAAATTGTGTCTTTTATCTCTATTTTTCAGTAGTTGAACATTCTGTTTCCTCTACTGAACAATAAATAATTTTGCATTTTTTAATTTAAGCAATTGAATCAATAGTTTCCTCTGTTGAATGTCTACCATTATTTCATCATCATAAATAACCAGAATTCATAAATTGCAAACATTTGTAAATATTGTATGAGGTCTTTTAAATCTTAAATGAAAAATGTATCTTATTATTTTGCTGTTGGGATTTTTTTTTTCCCATTTAACAAACAGCAAGTTCAAAAAATATAAATCAGATTTTGCTTGCTCTACTCCCGTAGCAGAGTGAACTAATGGAAATATGAAATACTTTAGTTTCTGGCAGAACTCCATATCAATTTACAGCCTTATGTGTACATGAAAATCCCCAAAGCATCTTAAATGTGACTGGAAAAGAGTTTCTTTAAATGTTATTGTGACCTCCATTATCTCTTCCTCATATTTTCTCCCTCTATATATATCTTTTTTTATTTTTTTTTTATCAACTGTCTTTTTATCAACCACAAGGTTTTTGTTGGTAGGAGTGGGTTTTAAGGAATAGGAGAGTGTTCTGGTTATTCCTTGGAAATCTCAAGTTGGTTCTGGTTTTTCCTTTTCTTGAAGATAAAAGAAGTGTGAACTTATTTGTGTTGGAAACTGCATTGCTATATCTGAACCTATTAGAAATGCTGTGGGTAAAAATCTCTCTGAAGGTCAAGTTCGAGTGCAAAGGTGCTTATTTTAGATTATTTTAGATTATTTTAGATTGTCGCCATAGACAAGCATTGATATGGAGCAGCTCTGAACTAATTTTTGCCCCATGGGGAGTAGGAGCCTGTCCTGTATTACTTCAGTTTTCTCTTCTTGAAAAACTATGCTTTGTCTTTTAAAATGTTACTGGAATAAATGATAAGAGTATAGAAAATGTGTATCTACACACTCAAAGAGCCTGAATAGAAATATTTGAAAAATTCTGTGCTGATGATGTCTCAGCTGAAGTAACATGCCCAATCTAGGGGACCATATGTTAAACAAAATGTAGAAGAACTGAAAAGGTTCCAGGGAACGCAGGAAAAAAAAAAAAAAAGAAATTTGGAGAATATGACCTTACAGAAAAACTTGAAACAGCATGGTTTATTTAGTTCAGGACATAGAAGAATGAAGAGAGCCTAATAATGATGTGAAGTACTTAGCAGTGGAAAAAAAAGACAGAGAGTAATTGATTGTTTTCAATGTCTGCTAGATTTAGATTAAGACTGAGATGCTTAATTTTCTCTGGACATGAAAGTAGCTGCAGATGCAGGAATGAGCTTTAATATTTAGGTTGCAATTATTCCTAAGTAGATAAGAGCATGGGTTACGTGACTCCTGCCATATAGCCCATTACTCAGTTGAGGCTGTTATTAGAATAGCTGCAGAACTTGATCTTGGGATTCATCTGTTGGAAGGAAAGTGGAGGTCTCAATGCCAGGACATGGCTTCTTTTTGCTCTTATTGCAGACTCTTACTCAGTTGTTGTCCTTGAGTTTTCTACCCAGTGGAGTAAACTGGCAAGATTTTCACCTAAGTTTTAGGATAAATACTAAGAAAAGCTCTTAGCTTTCTGCATTAGATTCCTAAACAAGTCTTTAGCCCTCTCCTTCTAGATATTTATAAAACATAGTAGACATCTGACATAAATAGCCTTGATGTATTTTATCTAGTCTTGGAAAAGGTAGATGGAATTGTTAATCTCTGGTTTTGCCTTAAAATAGCTTCTAAGAATTATGAAAAAAAAAATACTTCTGTGCATTCTTTCTATTCTAAACTTACATTGCTCAAATAGTTTTGGCTTTGATTCCCTCTGATGGCAAAACTGCGCTGCAGAAAGTTAGTGGACCCTTGAATGAATTCAGCTGAATGTTGTCTCTGTGAGAGAGAATGTGTAAACATGCAACTGTATTATCCTCCGTACTGAAGGGCAGCACTGTGGTGGGAGCTGCATCTGCAGTCCTGATATTTGCAAAATGGAACACTTGTGTTTGGATCTGCGAATAAGAAGCTTCAGAAATGTCTGTAGCAAGCATGTATGCCAGCAGGGTAACGTGTTCTGTCTCTTTGTATATGCTATATGTGCTCATTTCAGCGCCTGTATCTGAAACAGTGTAGCGTTTCTTCCTTCCTCAGCATTTTCTCAGCTCTCTTCTTTCTTCACTGCTAAGTGATTTAAAGATGGTACGTGGTCCTTAATGAGGTACTTCCCATTTTCTGAGTTACATAATGGACGCCATGTTTAAATGTTGTCTTCTAGAGCAGGTGGGAAGGTGGAAAAAAATGTGTTTGGAAATGTTTTTAATACATTTATCAGTGACAGTGTACAGACTGCCTAGTTCTAAAACTGATTGTGAATTGTATTTCTGGATACATACCAGGTATTCTAAAATCTTAAAATATAGCCAGTCATTTGTAGGTGTTTTGTATTTTCCTGTGCAGAAAGCTCACTCATGTTGGCTACTGACTGTAGCTGCACCATAACTCATATGTTGTACTAGTTCTTCATCAAGAGCTAGTAATGGAGAATGGAATACTTTAAAGTGGCTACATCAACATTTCATTATCTCAAACACTCAGCCTTAAATTGTGGCTTCGGGATATACACAAAACGTGAATAAACTTACATTCTTCTACGTTAAGTCTTACTATATATTCCAAAGAATATATATACTTACATTAATAAAATAATGTGGGGGGAAAACAAACAAAAAAAAAGAGTGGTGTTTACTATTAAATCAATCGTTTTTAGATTCCAAGCTTTTTAACTGAAGTGAGGGCTTTATTTTCAAGAAACCAAAGACAGAATTAATTCAAGCCAAGGAACTATCAAATGGCTCTTTTTCCTCAGGAGTCCCATGCTGTCTGACCGGGGCCAAATGTTCTCTGTGGTATTTAGCAGTAATTGCAGCATAGGCACAACCATAAACAGCAGCTGCCAACATCATTAGACACACAATTCCACAGACAACTCCAGTGATTACTACAGTGGCAATTGCATGACGCAAACTAACAGGCCTTGGCTTTGGTTTGGGTTCACAGTTTGAACGGCTGTTTTCCCCGTATTCATTGTGATGAACGTGCTTCAGAGAACTCCTGTGCTCAAAGCTATGGTGGTGAATGCTAGCCAGATGAACGTGAGCTGTCGTTAGAGGGCATGCCCCAAACAGCTCGTAGGGGACTTTGAGGAGGTCCTTTCCCTTCCGAATCCCTGGTGTTGAGCAGATAATGCCATCACTTATACCTCCTGGAGGGGAAAAAAAAAAAAAAAAAGAGAGAGAGATTTATGATCTTAAGATCTGGTGATTTCTGAGTTATCTTAATGTAAAATTAACAGAAATCTGAAGAAAATTTATCATCAGCTTTGACTTTATACTTTTAAAGATCTATATATATCTTTAAGATCTTTTTTCCAGATAGATCAGTGATGAGATTATTACACTTTTACACTCATATAAGAGAGTATTTGCAAGAAGAAATTAGTTATAAATTAAGTTATCTATAATTTTATGGATGTAAAAGTGAAAAACCAACAGTGGTATAGAAGTAAGCTGTTACAGAAAATTCACTCCATTCAAATTCACACCATTGCTGCTTTTATAAAGAGAAATGGAAACAATATACTTAGTAAAGATTTCCCACTTGATTGAAATATTCCTTGAAATAGTCATTGTTCTGACATCGTATGCTAAGTGTAATGAAGCGAGGAGAAAGTTCAGTAAGTTGTATGTATACATGAGCAATTTTTTGAAGCAAGACTGATGGCAAGAAAATATACAGACATCTAAAGGAGTTAAGTTTAATCAATCTATTGCTCTGCTCAAATTGTAAATTCCATGATTGCTTAGAGCCAGCTCCTGCGCTCTCCCAAAGGATGTTTTTAGTGTAATGGGAAGTGAAGTAGGGAGCCTCAGTCCTGGTAAATCGTGCAGTTGTTCCTCAGCGTGTAGAGGAGCACACACCAAGAGTGACCTTCAGGTTTCTAATTAGTCCATACACTTTGGCTTTAGGGATGTAGTGTGTCAAGGAGTCAACAAGGCCAAAAGCAATGTTCACATTTTTTTAAAAAATTCACTAATCAAATCAGCTGTTTTTTGTTCCTCTTCTCCATCCAAAATAATCCATCTTTCAGCTAAAGCCAGACATAGAAATTTCCATCCTGAAAAGACTTTGTCTGAGAAAGTAGTAAATAGATGGAACCAAACTGGCATCTGGAGACTACTCCACAAATATTGACGATATTCTGAGAGGTATGAGCATAGCAGCTTGCCCCGTAGTTCTAGACACATCCAAAGTGTTAGTTTGCATGTGGATGTAGATAAAACTCTGAATCCTGAAACTGTGATCCATCTCTGGTTTTAAGTAAGTAAATGTGTGTGCTTGGAATACAACACTGGAGTCCCACCTAAATTGAAGCATTCTCTGTAATTGTTTACAAGTATGCATCAAATGTCAATTGCCTGAGGTGAATTCAACTAAAAAATACTGAAATCTTTTAGAGTTATATTGGACATTACAGTCAATACTTTTAAATTTCAACAATGTTCCATCTCTAGCAATGTTTTGTTAGGACTTACAAGAAATATCTGTAGAGCCACAGTACTATTTTATCGTGAGTATACAATATGAGTAATGGGAAGGATTAATGTGCAATGCAACTAATTTTTCTTCATGGGATTCACACAAGTAATTTTAGGGAAATATAAACATAGAAGAGAACATAGTGTTTGGGCTCCCTTTAAAATTTGGTGCTAAAATGGAAGTTCCATATCACTTCATTTAAGTAATCTGTGCAAAGTTAGGAAAGATGGAAGGGCATCACTGAATTTCTAAACAATGTTGGTTTTTGAAATAAATTGCAATACTTATGTTGCTGGCAGAGTAATTAAGATAATTTTATATGTTTATCTTGGATCATTGCAATCTCTGTACAGAGAAGTCAGAAACCCTGCTGAAATTTGTTGTAGGGAATTGTTCCAGCATAATGCACTTAAAGCCCTGGGATAATGTACTGCTTTACCAATCCAAAATATTAAGATTTTAACCTTGAGAGGAGTTTAACCTTTTGTATTTTCTAAAAGGTTGCTTCTGGCGTTGTCTTTGCCACATTCAGAGGCGATTCCTGTATTAATTGTGTCCCTGTATAGCCCATACAGTTTTCCAGCTGGCCTGTAGTGTTCTGAATCCTGAAAATGGCAGCCCATTCAATCACAGGCAGCCTGGACCTTCTTCACATGCACTTTGTTGGATCATGCTCCAATTCACTTCCATATACAGATAGGTAATCAGAAGTTTGATCACATACAAGCATCAAAGCCTGAGAAAAGCAAATTGCCCTGCTGTTCTCAATTCTCAGAGTCTGTACGTAGCTCCTGCGAGAAAGAAATTCATTTCTTTTAATACTTAGTTCCCTTAGAATTTAATCATATTATCTTTTCTACAGCGTAACTCATGAATTTAAAAACAAATGTGACCAAAATATGAAGTTACTTTTATTTATAAAATTAACTTTTTCCCATTTGATGGTAATACACATTTCTGTAATCTCAGCAAATTGTTGGTTTAGTACCTCTTCAGGTTAACAGCAAATTAGGAAGCAATACTAGGCAAAAGTAAACTTGTCCAAGGTGTAACGTACATTTTTAGATAAAGTATTCTTAAAATATTAAAATGATACTAAGTTATAATTTATAGAGAAACTAGAATCCTGAGTTCTCTAAATTGGTATTGATATTTGTCTTGATGCTTATTCTTATGCATCAGGTAAAAAGCTTTTAAGCAGTAGGTTGATTTCTAGCAAAAATGCATTGGTGGAATTAAACTCAAGTGTATGTGCAAAAGTGTTCTTGTTATATAGATGTGTATATATACACATACACAGACTACACTTACATGTTTCTGGAATATGTCTGTATATTCTATATGGTTTTGTGTGTATACTTTCTCTTTGTGCTGATATAAAGTTCCTCTATGATTCTGGTTTGCCATATCTATTTATGAAAGCCCCTATATTCTGACCTATGCAGAAGAATATATTTTATTGTGCTTACTTGAGGCGATCTAAGGAGTGGTGTAAATTGTTAAGCCATAATAGTGAAGATCAGTTAGATGGTGGTTAAGTGTTCTCATGTGCATTGTATGTAATGAGAAGAATTCCTTACCTCTGTATAAAAAGCTCTCCAGCCACAGTTTCAGGCCAAAGACATTACAATTACACTGCCAGGGATTATCTTTGAAGAGAACCACTTTCAGATTTGGAAGTGACTCGAGCAGAACTCTTTCCATTTTCTGAAGTTTGTTATGCTTCACAGACAACAAAGTTATATTTCCTGTGCTGTTCCCAAAAGTTTCAGGCAAACGTATAATGCTGTTGGATGACAAGTCCAGTTCTTTTAGGTGTGGGAGGAAACTGAAAGTCTTGTTTTCTATGTAATGAATCAAATTTCTGGTTAAGTTGAGAACTTGTAGGTACCGTAATTTTTGGAAAGCGCCTGGTGCCAAACTTGAGAGAGAATTATTAGACAAGTCTAAGATTTTGAGCAGCGGTGTTCCAGTGAATGCGTTTTGGTTGATTCTCCAAATACGGTTATTCTGCAACTGTAGTATCTGAATTTCAGGAGGTAAACGGGCAGGAATTTCAGTAAAACCTCTATTCTTGCAGTCTGCAGTCTTTGAAGCTATATTGCACAGGCATTTGTCGGGACATGCACAAGCTGCATATATTAACAAGGTGACACTCAAAACCAAAAGCCAGTTACCTATATCACAAGTGAAAGACTTTAAGTTAGTTTAAAATGTTTGTCTTTTGGCAATATAAAGGTCATTAACGTGGACAAATGATACACAGCTCCATAATAAACATTGATAGAGATACCATAAAGATAATTCATTTATTTTGCAATACATTAGTAAATTACAGATAGTATTGAATTACTTTTATAATGCAGAATGAAATTAGTGCTTCTATGGTCTTAAAATGAAGTACTTCCCCTGGCTTTATCTTAAGTACAAATGGTTTTCAGGAGGATTTGCCACCAGCAGAGCAGTGATGTTTGAAAGGAATATGACAAAGTTTCTAAAATTATTAAATGGAAATGTTTCTGATAGCAAAACCTTGAAGTCATGAGGTGTCAGAAGATTGCAAGTAGAACTTTTATCTTTCTATGTTTTCACTAATTGTACTACCTAAAATGAATTAGGTTAATGTACCATAAAAAAGAATAAATAGATTCAAAGACCTTGCTATAAAAAAAAGTTAACAGTACTTTTAAAGCAATTTGTATTCTGTTTGTTCTTTAAAATAACTATGTTTATACTTATTGCTTTAATTCCCCTCTCCAAATGCCAGCTGTACTTCCCTTAGATACAAATTTCTACACAATAATCAAACATTTGTCATGAAGCTGTTAAAAAGATAAATGAGTTGACAGGAGTACTTAGTAATATTTATACTAAATATTTAGTTCATGTTCTGACCTGATGTTCAGGTCAGCTTTAACTGAAAAAAAATAGTTTTTACCTTTCATATCTTGCTAATGATCTTACTTTGGAAAAAAAAGGTGCTACTTAAAGCTATGTTTGTATGCACAGTATGAAATTTAAAAAATAGCAGAGGATGTCAAATAATTATATTTTCTTTGACTAAAGAAATTCAGAAAGATATATCCTTTTGTAACATTGTTTTTGAGATGCCTCAAATAATTTTTACTGCTTACTATTTAAAAATGCAAAACATTAGAGGACATCCTGCTTGTGGGCCATATGAATGAATAACATTTTGTGATTATAACACTGAATATGATAAATATAAAAATAAAAGTTTTATGTTGAGACTGCTGTTTGTCACAAACTACGTAGTAATTTTCACTTTAAAATGAAGTTATATTTATATTAAAATTATGTGTAAATTTTTGCAATACTGAATTCTACACTGTAGAATTAATTTGAAAGAATTTAGCATTCTTGCAAGCAAGGTAAGCAGTATTTTCAGTTTATTACAGTGTTTTTCAACAGTTGGCTTCAGAAACTGAGACACAACTTCCAATATAGAGTTAAAATAAACACTGTTTGGCAAGGAAATGCTTAGAGAAGAGAAAAAGATTGGTATTAATCTGAATGCTTCAGTATCTCACCTTTCATCCTGCTTTGCTTGTTCTTCGCCTTGCAGAAGATTCAGCCCAATTTTCTGATGTAGAACAGTAGCAAACACTTTGTTCCGATTCCCACTTCAAATCTGTAATGTGCTCATCCAGTTTGCTTTCTGTGTTTTTGGGTTGTTTTATTTTTAAGATGATGTCTGTGGCTTGTGTAGAAACACAACTATTTCTAGTGAGTTACTCTATCAGCCTTTGATTTTTTCTTTATCATAATCTTCCTTCTGTCCCTGTCCTTTTATGACTTTCAGAGACTTACTCTGCCTCTTAATCAGTCAACAGGCCATGCAGAGTGTCTGTCAACTCTAACTGGACAGCTGTAATGTACAAATAATGACCTGATAGCCTTGCCGTTTCCATTTACTTAATCTGCCTCAAATGCAAGGCGCAAAAATAAAGCTGCCCTTTACAATCCAGTACAGTTTCTGAATTCTGTTGGATTATTAGCTATGCTGTGTTAATTTTTGCAAGATCAGATGACTCTGAACATGGATTTTTATTATCCCAGGCTGTGACTGGAGGCAGTGGAGTATATAGTATCACTATGAATAGGCCTGTGGGTTGATGACATGGTTTTGACAGTGCACTCATTTGCTCTTCTAAGCTTATTCATCTGACATCCATTAGTTGTGCTGATAGGATTTTCTTGCATGGGAACACATGACCGGTGGCTCCTTCCATAAAAAAGGAATACATGCTGGTACGGTCACCAAAAATACTGAACAAATTTATTTGTTTTCAATGATATTGGAAGGAAATTGCAGATGATATTATGTTTTCATATGATGCCTTGGCGTCTCTTTGTTATTTCTTCAGTATAATTCATTCATACAGCAATAAAAGGATTAATGACTTGTGACTGTGAAGGAACTCAAAGGTGTTTAAAGGAATGAGAGATCTATTCTATGATAGAGGCTTTTAAGGTCATTTGATCACTCCATCTGTTACATGTTCTGTGGAGAGGGAAGCTGTGCAATCAGAAGCTTTCAGACCTCTTCATATATAGGTAACGTAGCTTTCTTGGGTTCAAATTCTGCTTTTAGGTGTTTTTGAAAATATCATACAAAGCTGCTCACTTTCTAGGACAAAATTTACGTGCTATAGGCAATGCTATGGAAGGTATCATAGGGAAGTGAGATTATCAGATCCAAACTGCTGTTAAGCCAGGGTCTTGAAAAAGGTTATTCAGTGTCCTGTGGAGACTTTTGAGATTTCCAGAAAGGGAGATTCCATCACTTCACTAGATGACCTTCTCCGGTTTGTAACTCTTCTCAGCGTTAACAATTTTGTCTTACATCCAGACAGAGTTTTCCTTGAAGCAACTTGTGTCCATCTCCTCTTGTCCTGTCACCATGCATCCTTGTGGGGAAAGTAATCCCACCTTCTCCATAGCTACTTTTGGTTACTGAAAGTCTGTGTTTAGATCTCTGCCACCCTCACCCAGAGGAGAGAGCTGTAACTGTTATTATTGTATGCTTCTCTGAATTGGTTCTGACACCAGTCAAGATACCCAAAGAAACAGTGAATACTGCTGAGCAGTGCAGGAGAACATAGAACAACTGACATCCTGTAAATGTGACTCTTCATCTTGAGAATACTAGGTTTATTGCTACAAATGACAGACCATACTGTCACTGACACTCTTGATGAATGAGACATCATCCTGATATGGGATGAAAGTCTGTGATTTAGTGTAGACTAATACCATAGATCTGCTGTAGGTGTTGATTAGCTGGTACCATAGCCATACTAAATAATTCCAGCTTTATGAAGGGGGAGGAAGATAAGCTTAAGTATCAGCTGTAATGTATTTTAAATTAATGTCACCTTAAGGTGAAAATCTTCTTTAACTTTTGTTACACAGGACATTTATTTGCTATTTCCTTTCCCAACCCAAGTATGCACACACATATACAAACATACAAATGGACCTATCTGAAGTAGTTCCAGTGAATCACTTTTTTGAAGACAGAACTAAATGTAAAAAGGACTATTATAAAATATCATCATCCTTAGTACTTGTAGCCTTGCTAGCTCCAGATACTCTGCTTTGCTCCTTCAGAGAACAAATTGGATCAGATACTTGTTGCTTAAGACTAAATCTCTCTGTCCTTGCAATAACACAGCCTTTGTATCAATGATAGCCCTTTTCATGACTTTTGGTTATATTGCAGAAGATACTAGCTATTTTGTTACTGTTTTCTACTATGCTAAGATGCTTTCCCACTTTTAAATTCTCTTTGGTATCTAAAATTTTATTTTGGGTTGTGAATTCAAAGGGTTTGGTTTTTAAGTTGTTCTTCCTCCTTAACTAAAGTTTATCTACTAAGTAGACTTAAAAGCTCCCACAACAGTTTGAGTCATGTAACAGGGAGGTCAAACAATGTCAGTTACCTGCCTCTCTTATTTTAGGTAATTCTTTGCTACTATAATTGTATTATTTTTAGCACATACCATATTAAAGAGATGTTCATAGGACAGGGTCACTGAAAGTTAGGCACTGTGGGAGGTTCATTTCCAACAATAATGCAAAAGGGGCTTTTATGTACTCTGAATTGTGGTGTAAGAAGTTACTACTTTTAAAAAAATCTTCTTGCTGAGATCAGCTTTGGAAACACATGATTAAATCTGTCAATTTGCTTTTCATGTAGATGTGGCTATTTTTTCCTTCTATTGAGAACTCTGAATACACATGTTTTGTAAACAGAAGTTTCCCCAACCTATAATCCATGTCCTATTCCCATTTATTAGTAATAATACTTTGGTTATGACAGAGAAGTCTGATGTGGAGAAAATTGTAGTTGTGACACAGGTAGAGATTTGCCAGAAACAGAATAACCATGAAATCTACTCTACTTCTGGCCATTTGAACAACCAGCAGGATTCTTTTCAGTTGTCTGATGTGGTGCAGCAACTGTGTTATTGTGACTGCTTAAATTAACTTGTGTCTTGTTGTAACAAGATATGTTTCCCGTTGGAAATAGCAAGACAGTCCAAAGAACCGATACCTTATCCCTGTTGGCTGATGGGGGACAGTTCAGTGTCTGCTTTTCTAGCAAACATTTTGTTGCAGCAGTTACTGCCATCTACTCAAAGGATGCAGTATGTGTAAGAATCACCTCTTTTACAGATGAACATTATGTTAAATAAACTCTAACAGAAAGGAAACAATTTAAATATTTCAAATATTACTGCATTCAGATTCCACTGCATTGTGTATCAAGTCTAGGCAGATAGGATTATATGAAAAAAATGTTCCTAAGACCACAGCAGACAATTCCTATACATTGTTTTAATTAAATTTATTTTCTTTATGCTTTTGAGTGTGAAGGTGTTAAAACTGTAACACTTGCAGTGAAATGGCATGTGCTTACTCCTTACTGTTGTGTGTCTTCAGATTAGTAAAATAGCTATGCTCTTGCTGAAGACTGTAAATGCAGCACTGGGCAATGCAGATTCTGCTTCGTTTCAGTTCAGAACAAAAAAATAATTCATACTTGGTAGTGAAGTAGCCCATACCTTTGTTGTTAAAAATTTTCCCCCATCTGGCACTTGAAAAAGTACGGTACTGCATCATGGAGAAAGATCTTATCCTTTCCCAGCTATGAGTCAGAATGCTGTGCAAACAAAGGTGACAGGACATAGGAAACACCTGAATCCTTCATGCTTTTCTTTCTACAAAGGACAGTCCTTGTTCTCTGAGAGCTCAAGATCCTCTCAACTTTTGCCTAGCAGTGTACTAGGTTTTCAAACGTCAATAAAAGTTAGAGGAAGGCCCTGCATCCTATTTCTCCTATCCTTTCACAAGAAAAGTATAAACCAATGGATCAAACCAAATTTGGGTCAAGGAAGATTGATACCTTAAAAAGCTGGCCATATTTTCCAGAAGCGGTGGGAGTGTCAATTTCTTCAGATATCTCATTGCTTAGGTAACATAAGGGAAGAGTAATACCAGCTAAATCTTGGTTATCAAACAGAATAAGGAGACACCATGATGTCTAAAAAGTTGTTTATATCTGTCCTTGGCAGCTAATATGAATTGTTTGGTGGTATCATATTAAGGTCAGAAACAATATTTTGTAACTCTAGAAATGAGGAAGCAGGCAGTTGTGATTTTGTAATTTGGATCATTGACTTTGGGGAGAAGAGCCCAGTTTTCTTTTCAGTGGCTTATTTTGCCTGACTTAGATACATCTGGTACTTGTTTATACAATGCATAATTAATCTGTGAAACGCATTGTTGGAAGTTATCCTTGGGCCAAAAGATTAGTAGGATTTATATATAATCTGGAGACATAGTTACCTCACGGGGCAAAAAAATCATTTAAAAGGGATATAAACTTTCACTCTGAAGGGCTTTAATCAACCACTAATGACACGAGTTACAGAGAAAAAGTTTTCCCTGTGGGCAGGTCTTTTTTCCCATAATTATTATTTACGGGAATTTTTACACCTTCCTCTGACACCTCTGGAAGAGGCCAGTGTATGAGAAGTAATAGTGGACTAGATGAACTGGAACATGCTGCATTCCAGGTGGAAATTCGCAGTGGGGGAAGAGGTAGCTAGGCAGACTTATAGCCTGCTAGTTGCAGCAAGCTGCAAACCGGTGAGATGTGTACTGATGGTATCACTGGGGCTGCCAATCTGAGAACCTTCTCAGTTTGCGTCAGACCTCTATTCATCCCCAGACCATTCTTCTGGATTGGACTAGAAAATTCTTTTAACATTCTTATCAAGGTCTTTCTATACACAACTGTTTGAGTCAGTCCTTTCCCTGTTTGTTTTTTTTTCCAGTTATTTGCTCCTCTATAGTGTTGCAAGTCTTTCAATCCATTAGTTAGATCAGTCAGCAATATGTTGTGATACTATAACTCTCATATAGTTAGGAGTTTATTTTGGCTTGTACTCCATTTCTCATAACTAATTGAGCAGAAATATATGAAGGTGAGAAGGGGTTACTTAGAAAATACTTAAGCACCAGCCTTACAGTATGCTTTGGTAGGCAGAAAATTTATTAGAAGGGGTTACAAGGCCTTCAGAATGAGGACAGGGAATAGAGAAGCTGGGCTTCTTTATGTTAATTGCAAATTAGATGAAGTTGCAGCAAGGGGCAGATTATGTGTCAGCAGAATATTTGTTCCATTACAGCTAGCAGCAGGGGGTGCAGATTCAATTTTCAATCATTTCCTGACTAGTGACAGCCACCTGTTGTACATGCTGAGCATCCATAGATAAAATATATCTCTGGTATGATTACAGTTATTTAATGAATTCATTTTACTGTTATTGTAAATAGAAAAATATATTGACATAAAGCTAACAGAATCAAAAGGAATAAAATCAGGAGCTAGAAAAATATGTGTAAAAATAAGGACAGATGTGTATTTTGGTTTAGCCTGAAATTTTAGGTGTTTTTTGTCTGCTCTTAAACATACTAAAATTGGGATCACTTGCTATCATTCTAGATAGCTTATTAATTCTAGACCGAAGACAAAGTTAAGCTTCGACAGTGTTTTTGTTTTCTTATTTTTATTCATGGACGTAGTTCACGCTGCACTCAAATTTAAGAACAAAATAAAAATTTCCTGTGCATTCTGAATCATTGATTTACTAGGCCAGTTCTTGTGAGAATTGGAAGAATTTTTCTTGAACACCTCCCTCTAAAAGGGTTTTGAAATGTTCTCAATGTATGAAGAAAGATTGTGAAGTGCAGTAAATGTTTTTAAAACTGCTGCTCACCATTTGTGCTACAAAATAGAACTTGTGCTTTAATAATTCCTTTTGTCTCTTAAGACAAATCATAGTAAAGTAAAACTCACTGTTGTGAACTCCTGTATTTATAGACTCAATAGGACTCTCTTTCTCTTTGCCCTAGTAACCACTTGAACACAAGAACTTGCAGAAGCAGGGATGACACTTGCTGCAGCAAAAAGTCAAAGAATTAAACTTACGTAATTCTTTCAACAGTTTGGAAATAGTCATGGGATTTTTTATTTATTAATTTAAGCAAGATACTGAATAGCCTGACATTAAAATTATGTGGCTGATAAACATCAAATATGTAACTTTCATGGATTTGAACATCAGCATATACGTAAATCTTCTATTAGATCAGGACTGTTGTGCTCAGTACTCTGGATTCAATCTTTGATGGGGTTTCTCTACAAGAGAAAATCTTGAAGCCTGTAACTCCAAGAATTTTATTTGTCTTGTGAAAGGTAGAGTATGATGTACCACCTGCCAGCTACATTCTAATATGCGTGATACGAAACTATAACCCTCTTCAATACTGGTATGTAGCTGTTGCAACAAACAGATCTCTGAATATGATAGATGAATAGAACCTGGAACTTCGATGTTTATTGCTAATGGGACCGTTTCATCATGGAGTAAGGATATTGTAAATTTTTCCATATGACTCCAATGAACAAGAATGAGCCAGATGACAATAGTTGCTGCTGCTGTTCTTCATTTCAATAGGAGATAAGTTTTATAAGGCAGTATGTAGTTTGCTGCTTTACTTGTTTCTTTGTTTTCTCTGGATTTCTGTGTCATCCCTACTGCTTTGAATGCTACAGCAGCAGGCATCAGAGTCCTCTGTATATGACAATATCCTAGAAATCGGATGGCATGCTACTATCATTTTTTATCCCTCCTCCTATGTTTAACCTGTAAGCAGTTTTAAAATGCCAAGTGTGTTTTTAAAATACCCTTTTCTCCACAGAATGTTTAAAATGAAGTGACAGGGTAAGTCAGGTATATAGACAGACTTCTCATCAAATTTAGCTAGTTGTGCTGTTTTCAGACATGATAAATCATTGGGAAACTTAGCTAGTATAACAGATAATGATGTTTCTGTTCAGAATTTGTAAAACAGACCACCGAGAGGTCTTTTTTTTATTCAAAAAAAAAAAAAAAGAGAAAAAGAAAAAAACGCAGAGGGCATTTTATTGATGAGAATTACAATACTGCAAAATCTGGTATAGATTAGCAAAGAACAGTAACAGTGTATCCAAATGGAACTGATTGGATAATTAAATTCCTTTAATAGGTACTGAAATTTAAACCCCTTTATCCCTCTGACATAAGCATAACTCTTAATAGTCATGGAACTTGATTCTAAAAGTGTACTGTGAGAGAGAAATACTGGGGTGATGATTAAGGATTTCAGATACCCTGGGAGGAAATTCATACAGGACCAAAACAATGGGCACATTTAAATAAATAAATAAATAAGCCAACCTCAAACCTGTAGCTGTGAAGTATCAAAAGAAGCTTTAATAAAACTCTCTTTATATAGGTGTACAGTTTATACCAGCAGTAATGAAGCAACTTCATTGGGATTACGTAATGGCAGGTAGAGGACAGTAAAGATTGAAAACTTTAAGGAACATCATATTTTCACTGTTCTTACACTCTTTTTTTACCTGTTCATTATTACCTTGTCTGTTTTGATTATATGGTCCATCTGTCTACTCTACTATATGCAATTAGTTGGTCATAATTTACATAATTGTTTACTTAGCACTGGAGTTAAGGGCTACTGATTTCAAAGAGAGTTCTGGAGACTTTCATCAATTGACAAAGCACAAACCGTTTTGAGAAAGAAGTAGACACCAATTTGTCTGAAGGAGTCTTATAATGCTCGTTTCTCTGTAATGGAAGTTGGCTGAAATTGGTCAAGCAGAATAACATTTGAGTTGCATCATAGTACAGTGCAGATTTATGCTATAAAAGCCAAAAACCTGTTTATTTCCCATCCTTTTCATTGTAGTGTCACAGTACTTTTGCTAAAACATTTCTTGCAGCTTTAAATATCCCTAATTAAGACTTTGAGCCTGGTTCTCCTAAAGTCTTAGGGAAATCTTTCATTGAACTCAGCAGAGATAAGATAAACCCTTTTATTAACATACCATTTGAACTGCAAGTGTGAGTATGGTACAACTTTTCTGAATAAGCATAATTTTCTCACCCAAGATTGCTTCATGCAAGTTGGCATGCCTGTGTCTGGATTGCACCCTAATCTAGACCATATGATTGTAAGAATACTTAATTATTATTGCTTGAATTTGTAAAATTCAGATCGCTTTTTGTAGAAGGTCAAGTATCCTTCCACCTCACAAACAGGGAAATAGAGCACAGAAAAGTAAGGTGATTTGGTCACAGTTACACAGCAGGTATGTAGCAGAGCAAGGAACAGACCCTATGCCCTCTAACTCCAGTTTTCTGCTTTAGCCACTGGACCACCCTGTCTTCATTGTCAGGTTGTTCTCTGATGGAAGTTTCATAGAAATCTAGATGCCATGGGATAATGTATATATGAAGATTGTAAAACAAGACCAATGTTGTCATTTAATAAAAGAGGTTTTTTCATAGATACAAGATCAGTTAACACATTTGAAGCATTGACCTTGCTGATTTTTCCTATTTTTCAGAGATTAAGATGGAGGGTTTCCCATGGTGAAAGTACTGCTGTAAATGTTTCTTCTGGTAATGTAATTAGGAAGTATTGACTCCAGTTAATGTAACTTAAATAAAACATATTGTCCTCGGCAAACTTGTTAAACAGGCATAGCCTTGTCTAAAAAGAAAACAGGGGCATATAGTGTTTCCATGGAAACTCGGTTAAAATGCTGATTTGTGTATATGATCGTAATAAGTACCACAATCTAATCTGATTAAATTAAATGAAAAAGAATCTTAGCCCAGTATGAAAGTATCGCATGCAGAAGTCATAGTCTTACATCCTTATAGATGCTTTCTAACTTAGCATGCCAAAGCAGGGAATAGAGCAGGGAAATTTGTGTGAGGCCCTTCTCTTTTTCCCTGTTATGGTCAGTTGTACCATTTTTAATACAAAAATCAAGATCAGAATTTAAAATAAATCTGTTTAGATACACTGTATTGAAGTCGGTTATAGCTTACTGCATCTGAAATGTGTGTGTTTGATCTCCTGGTTTTAATCTAAAGGAGAATGGCTTTTCTCTTAGGGTAGGGCATATCAGCTCTGTACTCTGGAATAATGGAGAAGATAATTTTGGCTTCTCTTATATACGTGATGAGAAGATTTATTAATTCTGAAAATGCCGCATTATTTGAATTGACCTTATTAGAAAATTCAGTATGTTTTATTAAATATGTTATAGCCACATTTCCAAGAGAATCTTTGTCATTTAGAAATGTCCACATTTTGGAAAGTGGTATTTCAAAGTTATTTTGATGCCTAGGAATACAGTAGAGACTTCAGAATAATGACCTAATGTTTACAGATTGCAGTGTGAAATAAGTGCTTATGGAAATCCCATCAGTATCAGTCTACCTTTGGTATATGCCTTAACAACTATAAAGATCCCACATTTGGAAACCTAGCTTTCTTTGTAAGTAGGTTTGCCTTTGTAGCGCAATATAATTTCTGAGAATTCTTGCCAAAAATCTTTTTTTCAAGTGGAGATTTGAAGACTTGAGCGTTCTCCAGAGCTCCATTCTGAAAGGTGCTAAGTATTCTTACTATATGCTGGGCATCCCTTAACTCTCACAGATTTCAAAGAGCACTGGCAGTGCTCAACAGCTTTCAGGCAGAAACCCCAGCTGAATTTGCACCTATCTTACAACTTGGTAGAAATAGAAGCTATTCAGTATGATAAATCCTTAGTTTAATGGAATATCAAAGACAGCTACCTTTCAGCAAACCTTCCTGATTTATTTCAAAATTGTTCCATTAAAGAGGTTTACAGCTGCTATCCATGACACTGATTTCCCTCAAAAATTTTTAATTTATACTTCCAAAACAGTCTTTACTGCTGTATTGAGATCTAAATCCTACTAATCATTAGGATATAAATTGCAATATACTACTTGTCAAAGCATCTGGATAATGGTTTATGTGATGTAAGTGTAGTATATTTGTACTTCTGTTGTGGCAGTCATGTCAGCATTTAACACTGTTTCCAGAGGTTAATAACACACCCAGAGAAGTTCACTTCTGATCGTAACTTGGCACACAGGTCTCAAGCAATGATGACATCTCATTAAGAAACTTTAAAAATCTATCAGTGTCTTTTATCAGTCTCAACATTTTTAAAAAGTCTTCTTTCTTTGTTGTTTTCTTGGAGCATCCATTCAAAATATATTATTTGGCCATAAATTAGTCTACAGATTGTTCTTTTTATTTTGTGGCATTAAGGGGGTACTTTCATCTGTCTCTAATGGAGCAAATGAGCTCTTGGCTGATTTTCAGTGATATGAAGACCTCTCTTAATTCATCAATATTCACAACATCAAACCTAAGCAAGCATTTCTGCTGAAGGATATGTAGACTTATGTGGCAATTCTGAAGATGTTAATTTGTTACTTTTTCTGAAATCTGGTAAGTAGACAAGTAAAATAGATGTCATTCTATCTAAGTTCTTCAGGTTAGATAAAGCAAAAGATAAATTATTTTCCCCGATATAGTTTATCCCTAAGAGAAGCAATTAATGTTTCTTGACAGAATTTCTAAATGTTGGCAATAAAATGTTCTCATGAAATAAAGCTAAGTAAATGTTAACATGTTCAAATAATGGCCAATGATAATCCATGTTTTTTAAAAATGAATAAACTTTAAAGTCAGATGTTTATGTGAAATATACTGAATAAATCATGAAAGATGCTTTTTTAAAATTTCTATTACAAATATAAAGTAAGAAAATAGGAAAAGAAGAAAACTTTTATTTCAATATACTGGAAAAATTTTCAGTGTTAGTAATCTAAGATTAGTTTCCATTCCTGGTGTGGTTTAAATCTCTGATTCAAGATATTCCAGGAATACTACTTGATGGCTTGAATAGTAGATCCTCTATTTGTTGAGCAAATAGGCAGCTGTGTTCTTTACTACACAAAGATTTAACAAAAATGCATTTTTGATTCAAAAATTAAAAAACAGGCAAACAAAGCTGCATTTGCAGATAATGCTGTTCATGGAAAAGTGTGATGTCTGAATCTTTTGCTATTACTGTCTTTTAAAATTGTTCGGTAAAAGAAACAAACATAAATCAGGAGGGTTGCAAATCCACCTGTGCTATTTTCTTTGTATTTGCAGCTACAGAATCCTATGGAACTACGGAAGTCTATTTCAAAAACATGAAAATATGTGCACTTTTTTGGGCACATACAGGTTTTTTGTACCTTTCTAAAACTATAGACTACCATCATGTGGTTAAACAGCCAAAACATAGTTAAATAAGGTAGTGATCTTAGGAAAATAATACAAATGAAAATTATTCTGGAACATTACAGTAAATCCTTGACTTATAAAGCATCCAGTAGGTGTGGTGTTGAAAGTTTGGAGAGTTGTATTCATGATGAGATGTTTCTGATGCATTATTTGACTTCAAATACCATTACTCATATTTTTAGTAATTCAAAGTAATTTGCTATTCATGGTATAGCACAAACAGTTTGCAGAGAAAGTCGCTATTGTTGTTATAACTCAGCCAATAAGAGATCCATCCAAGAGTTATTTCCAAATAATGTCATTTGGTGTCCTAAGTGTGGTTTGACTAATGGGATTTTGTGTATTCACTGACCTTATATGCATCTAAATACCCACAATGATAGCTGGATAGAGCAAGCAGTTGCTAGTCGGTGTGTTCTGGAGGCAAGAAGAGTTGAACTCTGTAAGTCTCTGTAGCAGTAGAATCTCCATGTCTTGGCTTTTACGTCAGTGGTAGGATAGAAGGCATTGAACTCACATGGGAAAAACTGGACAGAGACCGCATGAGTAAAATTTGCAGTGGATGCCATAACATTTATCTTAAATGTCTCATCCAGAGTATTCTGTACCTGTGCTATTCTGCTGATGGGATTTCAACTGGGGGTGGATAAACCTCTTTGGAAATAAGAGCAATAGAAGCTTTGCCCATAGGAGCCAGGGTCAAGTCTGAAAAAAAAAAAAAAAAAAAGAAAATAATATTAAGGTTTGAACATTGTATTTTAGTTACAATTGGATGTAGAAAGCCTGACATCTTCTAAGGGAATCTGGTTGCGGTCTCCAAGAGTTCAGATAAGTATCCTAATTTCTGGGTATTTGTTTGAACTTTGAGCCTCTTAGGGTTCATTAATTGTGAACTTGAAACCACAGCCTTTTGACTGTGATGTGAAAGGTATACTGGCTAAGCTGCTCTATACTAGGACCTCAGCTGTAAGAATTAAAGCCTTTTTTGAGAACTTGACAAGTCATGGATCCTCCCTTAAGATTTATAAATGTGCTTACAAATACATACTGTTCTTATTTTTCATTTCAGTCATGAGATGTACTTGCGTACTGCCAAAAATGAGCAAGAAAACCCTGTAAAACTGAAAAATGGTTAGGGAGTTATTAAAACGCCGTCACGGCTTCATTATTTTAGTGGTACTGTGGTCAGATTTCAGTCTTCACATGCTCCCTGCAGCATAAGAACTTAGAAATACTTGTCAGATTAGTGCCCATGCAAGGGAACAGTGGAAGAAACCTGAAGGCTCATAGGAACTCATTATAAAAATTCTGCGACCAGCAGGTTTTTTTCTGATGGCACTTGTCGCTGCTGAAGCATTCCTGAGGCTGATAAAAATACCACCCAAACCACTTTTCTTTTTTCCTTCTTTGTTTCTTTCTTGCTTACTTTCTTTTTGGTAATGGAATGAACCAGGTGTCAGTAGGTGTCAGGTATTTTCTAAAAGTCACAGGGAGGATACTCCAGACACCAGCCAGGGCTTAACCATACCCAACCTCACCCCTTTCAAATTGAGCAGTCTAAGCTCCTATTATGTACTATCAGTGTATTCCTTGTATTTCTCAGGACCCTGGTATATATCTTTCCAGCAAAGTGCACTTAGAGTAATTTTGCATGCCAAGTGGTTACTTCCCTCCAGGCTTATGGGAGGATTTTTTTTGTTATTTTTATTTTTTAAAATTATGAATGGGTTCCCAAGTAGCTCCCTTGAGCTGTGCTCCTGGTACACAAAGTTTATCACGAGATAAATGAGTAGATTTCTGTGGGAGCCCTTTGTTACAGTCTTGGCAGCACATCAACTACTATCTTGTAAACTGTGATATACAGCGTAGCTGTCTGAATGATAATTTACAGATAACCTGTTTCCCTCTAAGCTCCTCAGTGAAGACTCCTGAAAAGGCAATGGACTTTCAGTCTACAGCATCTGTATTTTTTTATGTTTTCACTCAATTTATATCCTTTTTGTGTTTCCTCCTGCTCCTGCTGCTACTTCATTAGTCCTCCAGAAGGAAGATATGTGTCAGGGAGTCAAAGGGAGTCTGGTTTCTGATGATGTTCACAGACTGCCCTCAACAGTTTAGTTTGTCAGGGGTTGGCTGCAAACCAAGCCCTTCGGCTTTCCCTGGTGGTTTGAGTTTGCATGAACTTCGGCCTCCCAGCAGTCATCATCCTGCTCCCCTTTCAGCTTGGCCTCACATCAAGTTTGCAGTATCTCCTCCCTTCTGCTTGGGCTTGGCTTCCAGGAAATACCAGTTGCCACTGCCTTCCCTTTCCATCCTGGCAACTGCTTTGATGACCAGTTCTAAAAATCTTCTAGTTGAAAATAGCAGGTTTGAAGTCCATGAGTAGAGGCAGAACTTCAACTTTCCATTGTCCTTTCAAGAAGAATTCACAAATTTACATGTTTCATTCCATTAGCTCTGTTGAAGAAAGTGTTCTTTATGTTGCTAAAATCTTATGACGTAATGCAACATATGAAAACTCTCTTCCGTAACAAACTGATAATTATAAGAACCTACAAATGCGTGTGTATGTGCAGTTGTTCCACTTGTTTAGTATTAAAAAGATAAATATAAGATCTATGTAAGATCTATAATAAGATAGCCTATATCTATAGTAAGATTATCTACAATAAGAACTCTGGTTTATTATAAGAAAAATAAAATAAAGTGCACAACTACTCAACAGATGGCCCAACTATTTGTCAATTTTACTCTTTTATCACCGGCTACTTATAATAGTTCATTATGAAGATGGCTGGTTTCACTGCCAAGTATTGAGGTTGCCCAACACTTCCAATTATAAGCTCATGTTTTCAGTACATTAAAAAAACCAGCCAGACTTACATTGTTAGGTTGAATTTTTTTGTTGCATGTCTGAGTCAGGTTCAGACATTCCATATAATAAAACTAATACTTTCTTATGCCAAAAGAAAATTTGGCGATCTGTTTGAAGAGAGAAATTGGAGAAAATGGACTGGGGTGAGAACAGGAGGGTATGGGTAGAATGGAAAAGATCACTGAGATCAAGAAGGTAACTGAAGGAAGTGTGAAGTTTGGAAGCATAAAACTGCATTTTACTTTGCAAGTAAACTGAAACTGGGATTAGAAGCAGTCTGGGAAATGCACATTTGATAAATGCTCATTCATATTGTTTATATTTCCTGCGTGTGATGAAAGAATGACTATCACTGGGAATATAGCTATGCTGGATGATACTGGAGCGTAACTATATTGCTGTAAGAGAGTGCTTGTTGCAATACATCTCATTTATGAGCTAAGTCTTGGAATTGAGGGGGGAAATATCTGTACATTTTGTTTTTAATTACAATGCGTAGCACGTGTTTTATAAATATTTTTAAGGGCATTATCTTTGGTATTGGGAGTCTTCCATTAATCTGTACTAAAGGTACTTTTTGGCAGTTAGGGCGTTTATTTCTCGATATTATATGTTGGGTGTAATATTCAACATCTCATCCTTTGGCTGAGCTAAAAAATGAAGACAGATTTTGAACTGAACAGATTTAGGGTATAAACAAAAGAAATGCAATCAACTTTCTTAAAGTAGTTAAAGGTGATCTGGAATATTTCACTTCTAGTTATTAGATATTTTAAAAGATAGTAATAAGAGGTAATATGAGTAGTCAGAGAGAAGGGAATCTTGAGGATTCTAAACTTAATACACAAAGGCAACACAGATTAAAAAACCAGTCCTGCTACAAATCTGTCTCCAAGATTTCTTATTTTGAAGCCAAGTTAAACCTCATTTAAGATAATTCCATAAGAAATAGGAGGCCCAAATGTCCTCAAAATGTTGAGTATCTTTTGTGTATGAGAAAAAAATCTTAGTCTATACTGTATTCTGTGGGAAAAGGGAATGAAGACCTTATGATATTTTTCTAACGTTGCTGATCTAGTGCTTTTATACAGTGTGACATTCTATACATATTTCACAGAATAGAAATCCTTTTAGCTTTTGCTACTTTTTCCTTAATATGTATTTGGAATCTCTCTTTTCTAGGGAGATCCAGCTCCTCTCTTCCCTGAAATAAAGCAGTCTAATCTATTTTCCTCTCTTGTTTTAGGTACATTGTTCTTACTTGGATCCTAAGAGCTCTTGTAATTCTGTTCTCAGAAGTAATTTGTTGAGGAAGGCTTTCTTTATCTTTCTGTCCATTGATTTAACTATGGAGATCTTCAAATGAGCACAAGCAATCCTGATCTATTCTGAGCAGTTATTTGTTTTCCTTCGCGTTTGCCTTGATACTGAGCAGCCCTGAGCTCTGTAGCAGTTGAGCACTTCCCAATGCTTCTATCCTCAAAGCTAAAAGAGTGAAATATTACCCTCAGCCGTGGAATCAATACATGAGGAAATCACTCATTTAACAATAATTATCACTGAGCTAAGAAATGAACTTTGTGATTCTCAACCATCTGTTATTTCATGGGGTATGTACTATAGAATAGCAGCCACTGTGTTAAACAAAGGAGAGAGATCTTGAGGAGATAATAACTGTTTTCCATAGACAGCATTAAAGGTATTAATTGGAATCATCTAAGTAAATTTGCTAATATGGTCGAAACAAAAAAGTTGATTTTGCAATATTCATTTCAAATGACAGTTTGTGTTACATGGAGAAAGAGCCTTAATACACCTCTGTCAGCTCACATGAGTGCATCTCCTGTATACCTCTAGATCCAGCCCATCCTCCACAGTGACTTTACAAAGGAAAGGCAGCAGTGAAGGCAAAACCTTTTCTCCTATATACCTTGGCCACTTTGATTGAATCAAGCATACAAATGTTGAAAAATACTTTATAATATCATTTAAAATGTGTATTATATGTAAAGATCAATTGTAGTTTTTGCTGTTTGTGTTTTGTTTTTTAATTTAAAATGTGAGCATGGTCTGGATACCTTGCTGATCAATATTTTTTAAAATTTCAGTGCAATGACACCTTTTTTTTTCTCTGTCCTCTGTGGCAGGTGTAACTCCCAGGAGGCTAAGCAAGGAATTGGTGACATGGGAGATATAATTCTAAAGTTTCCCTTATTACCCACATGTATCCAGTTTGTAAAACATAGATTTAAATATAAAGTAGCTTGGTGCACAGCTATTTCGTTCTGAAGTTCTGAAATGCCAAGGGACTAGGGATTCCTTCAGCAGAATGTATTTGCTCTAAAACCATTTGGAGTATATTTGACTTGTTCTTAAGGCTTTAAATGACCCAACCAAAAACTATCCTGTGCTAGTTACAATGTTTTTGAAAAGTTCAGGAGAAAACAAAAAAACAAGTGCAAAAATGCTTTAGTATCACCTCAGGGATTGAAAAGAAAATTATTTTCCCATACGCTAGCACTGTCAATTCTTTTGAATGTAGAGGCATTCAAATAATTGTTAGCCGAATTGTAGGAAACATTCATAATTGTCATATCTTACAGAGGACAGAGAATATTCAGAAGTTACTCATTCAGTGATAGGGAAGTTTTTATGTGGAATTGTGCAAGGAACAAAATGTAAAGAAACTAAGAGGCAAGATACTACTCACTAATACTGTGAAAGCTAATATTATGAGAACTAATACTATGAAAACAAAACTGCAGCTGCCTGCCTTCTCGCATCATCAAGTGGGATCTTCTACATTTCATAGAAATCAGTCCCAGTATTTTAATTGTCTTTATATTACAGCATTCCACTGTGCAACTCATTAAAACATACACATGGAATCTTTTACAGATGAGGTTTGTCAGAATTAGCTTGTTGCTTCTCTCTCATGTGGTAAGCAGTTTATACTGCACACTAGAGAACCTTCAGTACAAACTCACTTTCGATTTAAGGAAAATTCTGGGCTATAGATTTAGCACGTCTTTACAAAACATTTATGCTTAAACCTTAGAATAATAAGATAATTTAGATTGGGAGGGATCTCCTGAGGTCATCTAATCCAGTGTCCTGCTCAGATTTGTATATAGATATGAATTCATTATGGGAGGAAAATAGTTTTAATTGTTCCCTAATGCTTATTACATTTTCATTAATAGTGTACAAGAATAAAAATGGCATTTAATCAGAAGTTGCTTTGCCAGGTATTTTAAACAGACCAGCCGTGATGGATCAAATAATTTTCCAATTACAGACTTATCACTGACATGTAATAGAATATTTTGTAGTCTAGTATCAAGGTTATTGATCTATATTGGTATCAGTCTGCAAAGGATGACATTCTTTGTAGGATGGAGTCTTAGCCTGTTAGAGTGAAATCTAGGCCTTGATTCAGCACCTATTTGTGTTTCTAATGTTGATTGTCTGGCTTGATTCAGAATTCAACAGAAACGTTCGTATGCAAATATAAAGGGTTTTACATTCGTTTTTACATGTTTATATGGTTTAATAGAAATGTAGTAAAAGATTGACGTTTTGAAAACTGCTATAGTATCCAGAAGCAGTATGATTTCCTTGTGGAAAATTCCTGAAAATGTGCATGTTTTGCCTTCATTTCAGAAGAAGCGGGTGGGGTATACAGATCACCTGCATGCTACAAATGAACCTAAAGGCAACCAACAGCTGAAGAAAACACGTGTTGCGTGGCTGTCAGATAGCATCTTCTCATTGACTGTAAAATAAATTACTGGATAATAAAATGTAGCTGGAAGGAGTCTCCACTGAGTTTATTTGAAAGGAGAAATGGATTTCTCTTTTTACTCTCGTAGGCAAAAACGTCCATGAGTTACAGATAGCAGAAAACTATTTATTATCATCTGTAATAAGAAAATTTATTATGTAATTTCACATTCCATTGTATCAATTCATTACAGATTTCATTTTACTTACTTTTTGCTATGTACTAACAAAAAAGTAAAATATATATGTGGCATCAGCATGTGTGCATTTGCAAAAGCAAGTACCAGTAATCTAAATACGTTTTTAAATGATTCCTGCTGTGGATCCTAGAGGAGGAATGAATAAATGAAATTTTCTTCAACTTTCCAAAACAACTACATTGTTTTGAAATCCTATTTGTTTTCAAACAGAACGTTGTAGCAATGAATTTGCTAGCAGTTAGATCTGCAGACCTTTAAGGCTTCAAAAGATCTGTCTTTTGTGAAGAAACTAGTTATACTAAGGTTATAGATTAGTCATTAGAGCCCAGTTCATTCTTTTTACCCTAGCAATTTTATGTTTATGCTGACATAAAAGAGCTCTAGGGTGTGGAATTAGAACGTGTTAATAAATTGTACTAAACAACTACAGTATCACTTGGTACAGGGCCAGTGCTGAAACACTTTTGCAGAAAAGCCTAGCACAGTGTGGGTTTTGTGAGTGAGAATATGAAAGATGTGGTCCAGGAATGCAGTAATAGCTGGTAAAAGCAAGCCCCTCTGTCCCTGCCCTCCTGCCATAATCTCCATCATATTAACTTATTTTAAATAAAAGAAAGCTAGTTCAGAAATTTTCAGCACAGAAAGATGAGTATGTTCGCATTCTCTTAATTTAGACAGATGAAACCAGAAGAATCATCTGCCTTTGGTGCTTGTGCAAACCATGATGCATTCTGGTGTTGTTCAGTTGAAGCAATGTAGTGCTAGGACTGATGGGAGCATCAGACTGGAAGAGAGGTTCACTCATACTACAAAAAACATAGTCCCACTTGGGGCTATGAGAAATACATAATTTAAACCACTGGTATCTTGAATCATTATTAAGAAAATTACAAGCTATTACTATCAGTATTGTTTTGCTTGTTGGTTGTTATTTTTAAAATTTTAAACCAATAATGTTTGCCAGATCCTTGCATTTGACAGAATCACGCATAATGCTCTTAATTTCAGTTTTTAAAAGAAATGTTTAATGTTTGCAATAGGCTTCTTGTGTTCCACTGATAATTTATGGATTAAATGACCCAAACCCAAAGGAACTTGAAATGTTAACCAACATTTTCATGTTGTTTCAGCACATCTTCGTGTGTTTCAGCACAAAACACATAGTGTGTGCTCCTACAGCTCTTATATTAGTATGAGTAAAATATAAATTTGAGATAGATGTGATCATAAATATGTTCAGCTTGTGGTTCTTTCATGTAAGTTATGGAGACATGCAATTTGAATGATGTTTGCCTTGTGTATTCTTCACATTATGTTAGCAATGTCTTCATGTATAATCAAACTGTAAATGTTTAAAATATGACTGTGTGTGGTTTTTTACTTTAGGACTTAATTTCCCTTTTTATTCTAAGACTGTTTTATAATCAGATTAATTTTAAATAATCATTTTGAAGGTATGAAGCACACTGGTTTTATTTATTTTTATATTTATGTCTTTCCCAGCTGTAGGTATCCAGATGAAACTTGAATTTTTCCAGCGGAAATTTTGGACTGCAAGCAGACAGGTATATTTTAAATTCAGATTTTCTTTGTAATTGGATGCACAACAGCTTTCTAACTGCAGGTTTTGGATCTGCAATTTTATTTTGACACAAACAAAATTATTGTAAAGAAACAATGTGTTTGAAATATACAATGGCTAATTCTTCTAATTTGCATTCCAATTCATTATTACAAAAGAGATAATTCAGAGGTAGAAAATAGTTTCTTGATGTCATATTTATGGAAGCAAGTAGAAAGATTATTGGTTTTAGTCCTTTATACATGAGGAGTTACTTTCTTGGCCTGACACGTGTTGATTTTCCCCCTCAGAAAAAGCAGAAACAGTGAACCAAACTGTCATACTCAATCTTTTTCAGGGATAGCAGAATTAGGCCTTTTCACTTACCTAGTACCTGTTTCCCAACATTCAGTAACTGAAGGGTCACATAGATTAGTTAACTAATTACCTTACTAAATCATGATTGGCATTCATAGTCTTTAATAAGCTATACACAAAATGTTCAGGATATAGAATTTGTACTCATTGAAGAGGATAATCATGTATTTTCTAAAGATTAGGAGGTGCCATCCATATTTTGAGAGCAGATTGGATCTGTACTGCTTAAAAAAAATAACTTCTACAATGCAGTTGCTATCTCACCGCTATTGTAAAAATCATTATTCTTGTCCACGAATGGTCTCCAAGCTTCTAACACATGAAGAAGATTATGGTATTTAAAGCAGTTGAAATTGTTTCAGTGTGAACACCCCCTCTCTCTGCAGACAGGAACAAAACAGGATTGGTGAATAGATTTAAAACTTTCCTAGTAATTTTTAAAACAATTGCTATCAAATAAAAATGTAATCAATATCATATTCTTTATAATTGTGCTCATATGGATTTTTAAAATACCACATTTTGTAATCATGAAATGAGAAATGAAAGTATTTTATTGATTTTTGATATCTCTAGTGTGCATCTCTCGATGGCAGATGTGCGATAAGTTGTGATGATGAAGTAAGTATTTAACAGATTTTTTTTCTTCATCTATGTCTACTGCAGTGGAACAAAAAAATTGGTAAATTTAGTTTGAACATCTTATTGGACATTATAATCTGGTGTAATTTGGAATCACCTTCTAAATTTTGTACTATTTTAGATAGTGAGACCTTTTTTATGACTGTTTACGAACATCAATTTAATTACAAGGTTGATACCAATACTACAAATATGTGTTGTAATATTTGTACTTTGTGAATCTAGTTTTTGAAACAATGTGAGGCTGTTCTCAGGTTTCGTTACTTTTTTTTATTTATTTATTATTTATCTTAGAAGCTAATCTCTGATATTTACACTAGAATTGGTCATGAATTCAGAGTTGAATCTATGCAGAACTAATACATTAATAGCACTTCAGAAATATATAACTTTTTATGCAGTTTAATTTGTCAGATAAGTTCAGTATTTTTGTGTATCTTATGTATAGATTCTTGCAAAGCACAAATTTGTGTCACTACTTTTTACAATAGGAACCCACCTATGTTATTTGCAGTATTCCTTAAGTCTTTTCTCATTCTCTGCTGTCTCTTCTTATCTTTCTCATAGTCTCACCTTCCAGGTCTCTTTCTGACTGTCCCAGCATTTGAAATAGACTCCCTCTTATCACAGAGGTGCTGCTTGCCCTGTGTTAATGTATTTCCAATGAAATACCCACTACCTGAACCGCTCCTATGACTATTTCTGCCTGTACAGCAGTTAATTCATTTGGAGTGTGCTCTGTGTTTTGTAGCATTAAACCTGTTCAGGGCAGTTTGGGACAAAAAAAAAAAAATGACAAAGAATGGTTACACAATGTAGTGTCATGTTTTCTGTAGTGAAAGTTAGCAAAGTTGGGCTTTCCTGAGGATAGGTAATTCAAACCTTTAAATAACATGGTAAAAAAAAGTTCACAAATGTACTTGAAGAGGGCTTTCTAACCTGTGCCATTATTTTTTACTGAATATTTATTTGTTTAAGGCAGAAAAAAATAGTTATTTTTTTATTACTACATTCATTTGTAAGAAGTTTAAGAGGTACATCAATCCTAGCAATCTCCGCTTCTAGGCTGCTACTTCACAACCTCATATACTGTGACATTGAAATGTATTTTATTGAAATGTGAGTTCAGGACATAGCTGCAGCAATAAAAAAAAAAATAAAAAAAAAATGTCAGCTTAATATGAGATTCAGATCACAAAATTAATTCCAGGGGGAAAGGCAGAACTTAAAAGATCAGCAGTTACAAGAGTGGAACACTAACTTATTCAGCATACCAAATCAGCAAAACTTAAACCAAAGTCTAATTCATCTACTATGACCCTGGAATCTAACAGTTGGAGGTAGCAATGGCAATAAATAATAGAAAATAAATTTTGCAGTAAGCGAAAACACAAAGGCCTGGTGATCGTGCCATCTTTGGCAATTAAATGGACCATATCTCAACATAGGTATAACAATTTATAGACTCTTCCTTGTAAAGCTTGTATCATTT
>VWZK01012623.1:134047-324865 GCA_013396935.1 Baryphthengus martii
TTTTTTTTTTTTTGGAAAGCCTTGAATTTTCTCATTTCTTCTTGTTTTCCTGATGTCTCACTTTTTTTTTTTCAATGTTCTGTTTTCTTTCTTTTTTGTTTTTGATTTCTTAACCAATATTACATTTCATTACTGTTATTGTATGTCGGAACTGTGAAAAATACATAGAGGATTTAAACTTGATCAAAGTTACTGTAATTCAACTGTGTTCTCAGACCTCAGTCAACTTCTTGCTGTGTTTATTCTGGACCTCATGCCTGCTCTATTTTACAAGCTCAGGGACTCTCCACCTATGGAACATTCCCCTTGAAATCAGAAGTTCACTGAACTTGAACCTTTGGGCAAACCTGTGTATAGTTCACTTCCAGTACCTGTAAAAAACTTATGAATTAAACCTCTTTTATACAGTTCCCAAGCGTTAATCTGAAATCTTCTGTTTGAGATGTGTTCATGTATTGGACTGGCTTTTGCTGTCCTTTGTCAGTGCTAAATTTAACTTACAAACTGTTTCTTTAATGTAGTGCTGAATATTGGAAGTTATTTATCTTACTGGCAAGCAGGTGAATGAATAGTCCTGAATGAATATTTTTTTTCCCCTGTTAGTGTTTCTAAAACGGATTGAAATAGAAACCCTCTTATCTTCACATTCACGAGTCATACCTGCTTCCAATAATAATGCTAAAATGTTAGTATATTTTAAAATTCTGAACAATGCTAGTGAATGACTATGGCTTAGAGATTTGAGACATGGCCACTAATTCTTGAATTGAACCATTGTTTTCCCAACTGCATATAATCCACATACTATGAAATTAAGCCTATACTCTTTCTCATCTAGCATAACTACTTTTATTATTTTCTGTACTGTGTAGAAATATTGTTTCTAGAGCACTATCTTTAGATTAATCTTTCATGCATGAGAATTGCAAATATGTATCCTCAAAAGGGTTCTTTGTTGATTTAGCTCCTCTCCTAATAAAGTTAGTGGGAGGTTTATGATAGACTTTGGGGAGAGCAGTGTTCTGGTGTTACAGTCTACTTCTGAAATTCCACCCTTCACACACCATTGAGGTTAAGTAGCTGCCTCTTCTGAACACATTAGCTCTACTTGATTCTTTGCCAACATCATCAGCTTTTCACATTGCATTTGCCAATTTTTGGCTTTCTAGATGATCAAAGGTTGGAAATGAGTTGCTTCGACTTCCTTTTTAACAGGTTTTCTGTCACTGGAGGGTGTCTGTAGCTTTGATTCCCCTATTAAAAAGAATACCTCGCATTTGCGTTAGGGAATGATGTTCATTCCAAACTTTTGCCTGATTTGGGCTTTGTTGAAAGCTAAACTTCAAGCCAGCATTTTTGTAAATCTCTCCTCTTCTTCACCTCTACGGGAACAGTACTAATATGTGGCCAGAATAGGAATCAGACACACCTAAGCATCTCTTGAAAAGAAGAGGCTCTGTTTTCACACTATCTTGCATAGCTACTACAACATAGAACTGCTTTCATCTCTAAACCAGCAGAGAGGTTTTGCTGGATGTGCAGAGCGTAGCAGAAAGTATATTTTATCATTTCTCTGTGCAGCGCATTTGCAGCAGGAAAGGTTTTGGATTAAAAGCAAAGCCACGATGGTTCCTGTACTGGAATCCATCCTACTTTATTTTATTTTACACAAATGTCACAAAATTCAAGAAATTGATAAAATGCTTGCTGATTTAGAGCAACAGTAGAAATGTGTTAAAGATTTGACACTAAGGTAGGTAATTGGCAATACTTAAGAGAACCTGAGTTGTATCAAGGTTTGAGCTGAACCTTATGTTTAAACTCTGAAGCACAGTAATTAAAACTTTACTTGTAGCCAGTAATTCACTTGAGGTTAAAACAGTGCGTGCATGTATGGAAAGAAGCACTGCTTTGGGTTTACCTTGGTTTGTACAGTTTATATGTTTGACCTACGAAAAGCTAACAGTCTAAATGCAGTTCCCAATTAAAAACACAATTTGAAAAGCTTTAGGAGACTGGTGGGGCCTCTTTTACAGACATTTCTGGTCCCATCCCCCAGTGAACAAATTAAAAAATATTACCTGGTCCCCTGTTGGTCCTCCAGGCTGACACTGTGTTTTCATTAATACATCATTACAATAATGACACTGTGCTGATGTTTTTCTCCAAACACAGCAGATGCCATGAGGAGCAGCAAAGTTCTATGCCCATGCAAATCTAGTTATAAGGAAAATTTTAAACACTGACTTTGTTCTTCTTATGTTTGTTTATCATTATCTTATATCCTCCCTTTCTGTACACATCTTTGTTTTGTTTTGCATGAAACAAACGCATAAAAATTAAATGAGATAACATCCCATAAGTTAAGGCTATATTCACTTAGAAGTTATGTAAACCTTTATAAAACCTGAAGGCTTTACCCATTTAGAAATCACTTTGAATTAGAGTAATTGAGTTATTACTGTATCCTAAAATAAAAAAAACTAAAATTGCATTTTATTACTTTTCAGACAATCAACTGTTACCTAATAGATAACAATGGATTTATTTTAGTGTCTGAAGACTACACACAGGTAAGTGAAAGATTTTTATTTAATCTTCTCATGTAACACATTCATATAAAATTACTTGGTTATAAAATAGGCCATTATCTTAAAAATTAAAGAATTAGTAACATAAAGTTGAAAAAAGATCCTTCAACAAAGAATGTAAGTTGTTTCTCACAGGAGCTCAGTTTCTGTCTTCCATTTGGGTACAATCTGCTCTTAAATTCCTAAATGTTAAAAGGGCTTTTTGCTGCAGAAGTGCCTGTCTTCCTTAAGAGATTTTTACTCCAAGAAGAAACGATTCTCTGTGCCATTTTTACCATGTGGAAAGTTTGGGGTAGAAGGGAAGGCATTGGGGACACAGAGCTTTTCCATTCAAATGAGATAATGAAATTGACAGAGGTGTTAGCTGTAGAGTTTGTTTTCTGAAGTGGATTACAGTTGTTGAAGGCTTAACACTAAGTACTTGGCTTCACAACAGAGAGTATAAGGATCACAATTGTTGAGAAGATCATTCAAAACATTAACTGACTTTGTCTTCCTGGAAAATTGTTGGAAAATGACAGTATGGTCATTCAATCCTGCAGACTTTATGAAGCAACCATCACCATTCTCCTTACCTTTTGTCCAAAACCAGCTGGGATGGTGCTCCGATTATGCCAGAATTGTCTGAAGTTGAATTTCTTTTATGTTGGGATTGTGAATAGGAATATCCACACTCCTGCTTAGCCCACAGGTGAATTAAGTCTGTTATGACTAGGTTTGTTACTGAGAAACACCTATTAGAAAGAGCTCTGGCTGACGTGGAAGAGTGACTGAAGTGGAGATAAACTCAGACTGAAAGACAAAAAAGAAGCCAAACTGAACATTTTACTTTTAAATTAAAAGCTTGAAATACTGCAAACTTAAATCTGGCATTTCTGCAAGTAAAAAGATACAGCTATTTTTTGCCTTTGCCTAGCACAAAAGTAATTGCATGTTTCCTTGTGATTTCTCTCTCCCTTGCTCCATTTTGTTTGATACTTTGAAAAGTCTATTAGCACATGATAAAGGGAAATGCACTTTTTCTGAAATTATTATCTTCTAAATATGTACCAGAGCATTAACTGTTAAGCATGCTGTATTGTTTCATGCAATGCTCATTCTTCATGATACATTTTCTTATATGCAACTCTGAGCACCAAAATTATTTTATTTTACTTTGTTAAATTTTTTGCTTCTGTCCTTTTAGAATGTCAAGCCTGTTATGAATATAATTCTAGGATGTACCCAAAAAAAGAATATGAACTAAAAATGTAACATTGATTAAATATTACCCACATTATGTTAGAAGCAGATAGTTGTTGGTTTTTTGTATCTATTTATCAAATCTGTATTTTCTACTTAGCTGAGCAATGGCCTAAGAAGAACACTTGTAGAATAATCTGGATACATTTAAAACATTTCTGTCTCATTATTCCCCCTGTGGTGGTGGTTATTCATAGGTACTTAATTGTGACTTGTGTAACTGATTTGCTAGTTGATAGTTGGCTACAGCCAATAAATATTATTAGAAGGAGATTTTTCCTTTGGTAGGTTACCTAATACCCGCCATTACATATTCCCATGAAGTAAATAACGTAGACAAATGTTGAATCAAATTTAGGCTGGAAATGTGTTAGGACCTACTTTATTTATTATGACAGATCTAAGCCTAGGCTGGACAGTTGTCTCCAGGTTTATGTAACACTATAGTAAGATTATGATAATTACAATAGTATGTGTTTAATTTTATATGTGGATTAGATATACACTATTTATTGTGGGTAGAGGAGAAGTAGGAAGTGAGATGACACCTTATTGACTTCCTAGCTGTCTGGAATTGCTTCAGCAGAGCTTTTTCTATGGACTTTCCAAACATGACCTGAATTGCTGTAAGAATCTTTCTTGGAGGCAGTGTAATTCTTCATCTGAATTGCAACTAAATCCTAATGTATCAAAAATTAATGATAATCTGGATGTTGCTGCTTTAGGGGAGAACTAGCGTTTACAAATGAAGCTTTTATGGAGAGAACTGTCACTGAAATGTCTTTATAAAACAAGCATAACTTGATAAATCAGGTTTATTGCTATCTAAGGTTACAGTAGTCATGGCTCGGAGTTTTTGACTTTGCCTCGCCAGTAGTTAGGATAATCTTTCTTCATCAGTCAGCTAGGGCTATTGAAGCTAGTATTTTTATTCGTATAAGCTACAAATGTTCCTCTTGTTTCTAGGAGATTTTACACACCCACATGTTTTGGAAAATGTTCTAAGTTTCCCCCTGAGGAAAAAAAAATAAAATGGCCATACTTGCTTTTAAGGTGGAGGAATGCCCCTTTTTTGGCTAGGGCTATAACTTTTCTGCCTGCAAACTCCCAGGTGCATACTTGAGGTCAGCTAAGTTCCTTGTAATGGAATTGGGGTTTAGTTCCTAGAGAACGTATGGAATCTATGCAATTTGAGAGTGTAATGCCCTTTCCCACCATAAATTGTGGGATTTCTCTTTTTAAACAATGCAAAGAACATACCAAATCTTTCTGGGAGTTGAGGCTCTAAAATAAAAAATGTCTTCCCAAACTAGGAAAATGCTGTACATGCAAGATTTTCCACTGTTGTATGACTGACTGCGGATGATGAAGTCACTTCCGTATTACATAGCAAATTCATAACACGAATGTTTGTTTTCTCAACAGAGATTTATTTTTATTAGTCCACATCAACTGAATGAGGACAAAATGAGTAATTCATCAGACTGAGTGTTTTTAAGTATGAAATGACTCTGAATGGAGTTAAAATTTATAGGATTGATGAAATGTACTGTTCCAGCTCCTTAAAGAGGTCATGCAGGAATTATAAAAAATGCTTTTTAATGACTGTTTAGGAAATCCTCTCACAACCTGTTCGTATCTTTTTTTGAGTAACATTTTAATCACAAGGGTTTGTGATCAGATTAATGTGGGTTTTTTACAAGCTTTAGGTTTATATGGCTTTTATTTCTGATGTTAGATGTTATATAATGTACCTTAATATATTTGTTTAAGCTCTCATATCTGCTGAAGGGTAAAATTGTAATCCCTATAATTTGCCATGACTGTGAAGTCCTCATCAGTTTTTATGTTGCAGTACTCCTGAAAACCTATCTATGTAACTGTCAAAGCCACTCCTGTCAGATCCTAGAATATGCCAGTTTAAATTGCGTCCAGTGTGGTTTTGCATTTAGCTACACTCCTGGTAATTTCTTGCATTTTCCTCTTACAGACTGGTTACTTTTTTGGAGAGGTTGAAGGGGCTGTGATGAACAAGTTACTAATAATGGGCTCCTTTAAGAGGTAAGAATTAGCTTTCTATCTCTTAAAAAACATTGTAACAACAAAGTGCGATAAAACGAGACCAAAGTCATATAAAAGAAGGCCAAGACTGACTGTGTGGCTGGATTCTCATTTATCCCTCTCTTCCATGTGATCTGAATGTAACTCGATGCCATGCACACATTGAATGTCAGGAGTATTGGAGAGAGCCTACAGTGAGTTTCATGTTAAAAGGGCAGTTTATTTGACTACGAAGCTAAAACTCTGTGCCTCTCCTGTTCCCGCTGTGTTCAAGTGGAAAAGAGGTTGGGACATATCTACTACTGAACAGTTTTAAATGGCTCTAAAACAAATTATCGATGCAACATCAAACATAGTGTCCTGCAAAAAGCTGGGGATTGCTCAAATTAGACAGTGCAAAATACTCTACTGTTAAAGCGAGTGTTCTGTCAGCAATTCATTCTCATTCTCATACTAACTTACCTTTGAACATTGTTGTGACTACTGACTTGATCTTACTATCGTCGTGACAATAAAAACTAATAATGATTTTATGTGTTGTCCTTTGAAATGAATTGTACATCTTGGGGAAGCTAGAAAGAACTTTCCCCCGTAACTCAACATGGGAGTCTTCATGGCTTTCATGTGGTCTAACTGTTCCTTATCTCTTTGTCCTCATGCAGCCTGAGAGAAGTGCTGACCATACATATTAAACTTTTCCCTTTTATTTTCCTGTGCATTTCTAGTATAAAAAGACAGATCATTGATTCCATCAACCAACGAATTTAGTTATCACATGTGACGGTGTATACAGGGGCTTTCAGAACAGATGGTTTGTGCCCTTGCTTGGTAAACCAGCTCTCTTAAAGACAGAAAGCTTTCTGCGCTGTCTGCTTTTGTGCATTATAGCTAAATACCACTACCAGTAAATGACTGACCTGAAATGGAAAGATCTAGCATTCACTGAATCATCCCAAATCTGAGTTTTCTGAGTGACAACTTTTTTGTGTTTAGTACTATGTTCTTATGCCGTAAAAGGAAGTGAAGTACTACAAATTTATAGACTGGGTTCTGTGATACAAAAGGTGAAGCATTTTATTTGATACAAACAAAATCATGCAGCCAAAATCAAGGGATGCTGCTTTAACTTGTCCCAACTTGTTTTGTTCTGCCTAGTAAAGCATTTCAGACAGCCTATCTATTGAACAATCGATGGTAGTAGGCACTGCTATTGAGAAAACAAAGGCTGTGTGGCTCAGGTGTTCCGTCTAAACTGTAGTGGGTGCCGATTTGGCATGGATCATTGGCTTATGATTTTGATGGCCTGGAGCTCCGAGGGAGTTAAGAGATGATGAAGACACTGGCTCAGTGCAACTGAGCTACATGCTAAAGAAAATGTAAGCACAACGAGCTGATTATTTAAACACAATAAACTGTCCATTGCCAATCAATGAAAAATGGGAGAGAATTAAAGTGGTGTAATTGCACTGAATGAGCCACCTGCTTTTCCTGATGTGCAGCTCATAGCTCTGTGAAGCAAGAAAAATAATGCAAAACTGTCGCTGAGCTGTGCTAGACGAGGCCTTTAAAATAAATCATGTCAGCATTATGAAGAAGAAATCTTTGTTGGTTCTGAAAAATAAACAGACAAATTTACCACATTTTTAAGATTACTGATTTGTTTGAGTGGGGTTCTGGTTTGCTCTTCTGAAATTTGCTTTATTTGGAATAAGAAGTAAAGATAAAAAACACTGAAAAAGGCAGGGCGGGGGGGAAAGCTATTACTGGTATCATTTCCCTGAAAGCTCGTAATATAGATACCACACACATTATACTTGTCGTTGCTGCTCTTACTGCGGAGACAAAATCAGAAAGCAGGCTCTGATCTTTAGCCTTTTATTCTGATAGTATCCAGAGCCATCCTTTCTTGCAATTTGCTTCTTATATGGCATTTACCATCTAGCAGGTGAATTTTATAGCTTTGCCGTGTTTGATATGGTCTTGCTACTTTTTCATGTAGTTTAGAAGTAGAAGGTTCTACAGTGCCTGATCTTGACTGCAGAGGAGTTTACTAACATCCTCAGTTACCACGGGAATGGGAGCTCTTTCTTCCTTTTGCACCAATCATCTGAGTGGTGGTGCAGATACATGCTGCCACCTCTCTGATTCATGCCAGCTTTCAGGCTCTCCATCCACAAAACGAATGAAGTAACCCTTTGTACGTTCTCTCAACTACCACTAATTTGGAGGGATATAGACTTTTTTTTAGGATTGAACTGGAAGTGTTAAACAAAAGAGGGCTGTTTGCTGTTGACTGTATTTCTTTTCAACCTGCAGCAGTGTGAAATCCAATTTTTGTGTTTGCTGTTTATTTTTTAAAGTGAACTTAAATACCTCCTTCCCTCCTCAATTTCTTTAAACTCAGTACTTCTTTTGAATAATGTTTGCAAATGTATGTATGTATATTTTCTTAGTTTATAGCATTTATATTTAGGGAGAAAAATTATATCAGTGCCTCCACAGAAACGTGACACCTTCTATGATTTCATTTAGCAAAATGATGTTTATCTTATTCCCTGAATATTGCACACAGTTAAATACTTTAAATATAATTTAAATATATTATTAAATAAACCAGGATGTGCTTATGGAAAAGTATCTGCTTCATATAACTTAGAAAAAAGTTTCTTTATAGTTTCCTCAGCACTTTGTTTACATAAAAACAGTGAAAAAATAGATTCAGCTGCTCAAAGCATGAAAATGTAAAAAAAACACATTAACATAAAAAAAAAAAAAATAAGGGCTGTGAAAGCAATGAGATCCCCAAAGAAATGAACATAATCTCTAAGAGAAAATTAAGTATCTCTTTGACTTCAAAACACTTTCATCCTTTTCAGGAGGAGGAAAGCTAAGCACCATAAGACAAATATAGAAGCAGGATCACTTCCTCTTAACAGTTCTGTTTTCACCCAGCATCCACTTGACCTCCAAAGATGAATCTATGATTTAGTATTTAATCATGTTATGAGAATATATGACTGAAATGATGCACCCCTGAAGTCCAGCTTTCCCAGATGCTAAGGCGAATTCTAATAAGTTCTTATTGCTTTGAGAGCTTCTCTTGTTTCTCAGTTTTTCTTGGTCTGTTCCTTTATCTTTATTTACTTGCTTCTTACTGAAAAATGCATAGTGCCTGTGCCCTTACAGCATGGTACAATCCAAATCCAATAGGCATGCACATAGAGGCAGGCTTTCATCTCTCTGTCTTGATTTGCTTTATAAGCAAAACCTAGTGAGTGTTTTGCCTTCAGGTTACAAGATTCTAAAAAAATTTAGAAGCGTTTACTAAGCTACTTGCAAGGAGCAGAACATTTTTAAAGCCAAATCACAAAAACAGTAGCTAGTTGCTCACCAGCTGATTTCCACTGAGGCAACACAGCCACACTTTCTTATTTAAGCATTCATTTCAGTAAGAAATTCTTAAATATTTTACGAAAGTGTTAAATGGATGTATATTTAAAATTCATGTTTATTTTCCTGTGGATTTTTACAGTCTTTGATTTGGCCTTCTATTAATTAGGCAGTGTTTCTGATTGTAGATGTATACTCTGGAGAAGATCAGTGATTGACTGAAGGAACAATTCAAATTGAAGTTAGTAGATTTGATTTTGGACAGACACAACTGTGATATAGCAGTTCTGCAATGTAACTGTTCTTACGGAAATTTTCCCTGTCTTGAGTGATGATTTATTCAGTAAAAGAAAAAGTAACCTCAAAATATACCCTACGTTTATGGGCTAAATACCCAAAAAAATAGTCAGGTAGATGAACAGGCATTTTTAGTATGGGCAGAAGGAACATATTCAAGGTAGGAAAATGAGCAGACTATTTCCAGTAATTATCTTCTATATTAGTTGTCGTGTGCACTGCAGAGCATATATGAGGCCTATACCCTTCATCTTGAATTTCTGAATAAATAGCATATAATTGTACTGCCCTGAAGAATGACATTCCATTTCATCAATGAAATAGCTGTCAGAAAGGCAGACTGTCCAGGACAGGTTTACAAGTAGGTGCAAAAGAACCAAATAATACCTGTCACTTCCTTCTTGTCATTACCAATGAGAAATGCCCTGTTCTGAATTTATCATTTTTTTTTTGGGGGGGGGGCGCGCGCGCATTTACCAGATGTGAATCTGGTACCTATGCTTTGAAACTCCACACTTCTTTCTGCATGATATCTCTGTAAATATTGTTACTAATTTAATGCAGTGTGTTAGTATATGGGAATACTCAGGGTGAAATCCAGACATACATGCTATGTAAATGAGTTGTCCTTCTGTATTCTGAAAATGCAGCTTGACTTGTAGATTTTCTACAGGTTATGCTTTGGAGCACCTTGGCAATTGGAAATAGCTGAATAATGTGATGACAAGTTTGTTTTGTCAAAATGCTGTAATTTATTTTTATGTTTTTCATTGATTTTCTTGGTGGTGAAAGGTATTAGCCTGACAGCTTCTGGACACTAATAATCTGTCAGAGCAGCAGTATGGGATTTCTTAGTTTCTTGCTACCTCCCCACGAGGATCTTCCCTAGACTTTAGAAACTAGTTTACTCTTCATACTATTCAACACTGTCCCTCCTTCTCTCCTTGCAAGAATGCCAGACAGGCTGCGTATCTTGTGTCTGAGTTAATGAGTATCTTTCCACTACAAGTGAGCTGTAGGCTACTAAGTAAACCTTTGCTTAGTTCTTTGGAATACTTGTTTTTTCTATGGACTTGACATTTACTTCCTTATTATTGCTGCACATTATATGAAGCCCCACAGATCTTGAACTGGTGACAAAACATTTGACATTTTATGCACTGAAGATGTTTAAGGTGTTATAATAGTCAGTGATCGTATTTTGCACTACCAGGTAGAAATCCATAGGTGTGCTGAGAATCTAGCTGAAAGCAGTAGAGTACGTCTGTTAATATGGCCTGTGCTGCTCTTAATTTAGTCTGTGCTGTCTTAGAAGTTTAATTTTCTTGAACCGTATTTGTACTCAGTTTAAAGTACGTTGTGAAGTACGAGACTGGAATTTGCTCTATCACGAAGTTGACGCTAAAAAGGTTTTCGCTAAAATGTATTTGGGCTCTGAAATTGTACACAATAGAGATGCATGTTTAGGTTTCGGTAAGTTATTTTCATTAGTTAAAGATGATTGCGCATAGTTTGGGTTTGTCCTATGATTGATGTTGAAAACAATTGCTCTGTGGACTTCAGTGACCAGGTGTGGAAATATGGGCAGTTAACAGCATAATTATCTCAGAAAGTCTCAAGCACATTATATGTTGCAGAAGCAAAGCTCTCTTGCTTTAATACATATCATGGTGCTGTAATGCATACCATGGACTTGGGCATGTAGATGGATTTAAAATCAGATCATGGGAAGCAGGAAGGTACGTTCACTAAGTATAGTCAGTTGAACAGGCTACGGTTAGCTACGAACAGTTATTTAAAACTGAAATGTCAGCTATAGCTTCTGAAAGGATAATCTGGAAGACTTTCTTTCTGCAACACTGAGTCAGAGTGAGAAGAAAGCTCATTTTCTAAAATCTCAGAAAGACATTAGCAATAAAAGATCTCTTGAAATGACACCTGAGCACCGAAGCATGGCAGTGTCTGAAGACACTGTTTTGACTACAAATACGATAGTAGCTTTTCTAAGGATTAGCGCCAGAAGGCTTTTACCTTCCTATTACATTTACAAGATTCAAACCAGAACACAACTAGATTTGAATTTGTAAATGACTTGCAACTCATTTATACTGAGCTTTAATACCATTTATAGTGACAGAGAATCCAGAATTGATTCAATATGTTGTAGCATTTAAATTTAAATGTGGTTATGGGCTTCATCCACTAATCTTTGCAGTGTATTGCAAAATTCCTGATTTAGTGATGAAGAAACAGGTATTTTAAGATAATTTCAAAATAATACTTTCATTGGTGTATTTTGCACATCCTGCATTGTAGTTGTTTAAATCATGTTTAGAAACTGTCAAACAGGCATTGAACCTGTCTACTTTGAAAGTTACTGAGATGGGAATACATTACTGCAAGAGCAAAACTCATTCCAGGCTTGTTTGCCATGTAGCTTTCTAAGGATTTGCTCCTGTTTTATTTTTAACCTGGATACATTACCTGTTTTCTAGTTTGTTCCTGAATCAGCATCTTCACACTGGAAACACTTTCAAATATATTTGCTAAGTCTAAATTCATTATAATATAATCCACAGACGATATTCAAGCATTTCTGAACAACAGTTTTGCAGTGTTCCACAATGGTTTTGAGGTGGTTTTGTACAACTCTTCCCTTCTGATATAAGTCTAAAGTTTAGTATTTAAATGAAGTTTTAACTACATACCTTTTAACATATTTCTTCCTCTTGCTCATAATACAATCTTAGCTTGTTGTATACTCCCTACAATACAATAAGAAAATCTAAAAAATAAATAAAAATCTATCATGTTGGGGCACTGTATTAATTATGTTTCTGATTGTGTGAGTACATATTTCAGTCTTTCATGACTTTTTGCCTTTTAGCATTTAAAGAAACTATTACATCTATTACAATGTAATAATTACACAAGAAATTTCATATGAGTACAAATATTGAGGAGGGAAAGGCTTTTCCCAGTATTTAAAGTGAAGTTCAAATTATAAGAGATGTTCCACATTGCACACTATAATAGTATTTGATTAACACTTCTTAGCAGAATAATGAAGTCCACAGATGGACCAATCAGTTTTCGTTTATGAAATTGAAAGTTGAGAGATTAATTGCACTTTCAAACACCAAACAAATGGTCACCAAACTTATTAAAAAGACATTTACGAAGAATAAAAGCAAAACTGAATGCTATTCTGCTTGTAACACTAGATATTGATTGAAGCAAGATAGAGCCATTTAATCTATATAGAATTCATTGACTATGCAGAGAGCACATTAACATCTGTAAACTGCCCTTGCCTATGCACTTCTCGTTTGCCACCATCACTAGAAGATCCAAGTGGACATGCAATACGGTCCTTGGATCTAGAGGAATAAAATAGTCAAGCCAATGAAGACTGAAAACACTGAGCTGCAGAGATTACCTTACAGGGGCTGGATTCTGACCATGGTTAAAGGGGATAAAAAAGAATTTTTTTTTAAAAGCTAGGGAAGGTGGTGTATTACTGCATGCCACGCAGGCAGCACAGCTTACACCATATACTGCTCTGTTTGTCTTGGCAGATCTGTGTGCGCGGATCTGGCTGTGGGCGTGATTCTGCCAAATATGGTCAGTGTTCAACTTACACCCATGTTTAGGTCTCTAGTTATGCGTTTGTCTACCATGTGCCTCTCTCTGCCAGTCCACAAAACAAAGGCTTCCTAGCCATTTCTATTCTGAACGTAAGATCAAATGAATAATGTAAGCAGTATGACCTTTTACTAAATGTTTAGTTGAAGCTGCGAGATCCAATATATTAGATATTTTACCTGTAAGCCAAAAAGAAAATATATGCATAATAAAGAAACCTCTAGTGATGGCTGCTATCACAAAATTAGATCAGAAAAATTATATGCAGTTTCTACCACAATGGATTGCAACATTTTATTGGTACAGGTTGTAAAGTTTCATGGCATGCAGTGCAGAATGCCTCATGGTGATGCTGAATGCATTTCATGACGTGTTTTTGGCAGCTTCTGGGACATCCTTTCCGTACCTGAATTTGTGTGCTCTCCTTTCCTCTTCATTTAGAAGCAAGGCACACGTTGCAAAACATTGAAGTCCCATCTCATACATCTATAAACCATCTACGTCCAATTGTGTTCCTTTGTCCTTCTGATGATGCAAAAGTCAAACGGATATGTTCAAATAATACTAGTAACTTTTATATATTTACATTTGTTGCAACTTCTCAGCTAAAGATTCTTTACATCTGCTATAGTTGTTAAATGCTTTTTATGTGGATGGATGTTTTTAATTAATTGTTCTATGGACAGACAGATTTAGAGAAATAATCACAATTCCATACACTGTCTTTGAGTTCTGGATTTTACATTTAGATCTCTGAAGTGTATCAACAATGAGTAAAATCACAAGCAGAAAGAAATTTCCCTGTTTACTATGCATCTGAGGAGGCTTCTAGCATATGCTGATTACATGTCAGGTACCTGACACAGAATGTTTTCCCCTTATGAAAAGAGGCAAAAGGAAACCCACCCTGCTTCAATGATCAGTATTGTGAATACACTGAAATTCCAGCTCTCTCTTCTTTGGAAGCAACACCGTATTTTTACAAATTACTTGTGCACTGAAATGCTGGAACTGTGGAAGTGTCTTTCTGCTTTTACTGGAGTTCAAGTGTGGTCTGTTGCGAGAAGCCTCTCAAATGCATAGGCTCTTTGACTTTCTGGGGCTAAATGTGCTGATCTTAGTCCAGAACCAATTGTTTAAGCATCATGTTGAACGTGTATTCTCCTCTTCCTCGCATTGTTTATACCATTGTGTGTTACACTGTATGTGTTTCTTCTCTGTTTTCTCCCAGTTACACTTTCGCTTTGTTCTGTAGTCTGATAAAATCCTTACAAAGTTTTCACATTGTTTTTGCCTTTATTCTCCTTTGTGTAACCTGTATTTTGATGATCCCTTTCCCTCTTTTCCCTGCTGCTGTTAAAATTTTTATTTTCCTGTCTACTTTGTGGGCAGACTGTTCCATATCATCATTTTTATTCCACTGTTTTTTCTTCTTTTAGTCAAGCAGTTTTCTGTTCTTCTCTGTAGAATTACACTTTATGACTACCAGGCCATGTGTAGAACAAACAAAGAGAGTAGCGACAGTGCCCATAGCTTACTGGACGTAAGTATAGTAAATTTTCTGAGCACCTTTCCATGCAATCATCAAAGAAAATTGTTATAAATATCTCATGGCCCATTGTTTTGCTTTGGAATGCTCTTTGCTCTTGACTTTGTCCTAGTGCATACAAGGAATGGTTCATTATAAACCAATGCAAAGTGTAAAGCATTTTCAAGTTCAAATACACAGTCATTGTTAACACTGGGCCACCATTTCTGAGGTTCTATCAGAATGTTCTTTGCACAGTGTGAATCCTCCTTCTTAGGACTGTAATTTGGCAATAAATGGTGTGAATTTTTATTTTTTTTTCTATGAAAGGATCAGTTCATTGGCCAATGATTGTAATGCTTTTTTGTTTCCTTTAGTGCTTGAAGATGATGTCTTTTAATGTAGAATTTCAATGCATTTAAACCCTTGTCTTGCAATCAGATGTGGATACAAACCCTGTCTCTCCGCAAGGACTGGTTAGAGTCAAGCTAGGTCTTGCAAAGGCAGCACTTCTGTATTAGTAAATCATATATCTAGGTGTTAAACCCAAGGGTATTTTGTAGTCATGTATATGTTTTACTGATTGCTATCAGTTCTAGACAGATTATTATAAGGTGTTAGATAAAGTATAGGTTTTGCATAGTAAAAAAGAAACCATTTTAACAAATATATGACAATGTTAGTATGAAAAAATCTTACATTAAGACAGCAGCAAAACACTCTCACAATTTTACTGGCTTGGAAAAGTTAGCTGATAGTATTTTTAAATGCACAGAGATCTAGATAGAAAAAAATAAGCCTACTCATAGTTAAACTGTTGAGTAAATGTCAAAGTTGTGGCAAGTTCCAAATATTTGTATATAGCTTCTATGGTTTAATATTTGTATGCATTTTGGGATGTTTTTATTTACATGAGTCTGTTTTTCACATATCTGCAAATTTGGATTTACTGCACATATCAGTCAGTTATCTGCTAAAGCCTGAACCTGAAAATAAGACTATTTGGACATAACCAAAAGTACCAGACTGTGCAGTGAGACTGAAATTATTGGTGAAATAGGACAGGGTGCTGTGAATCACATCTGTATGAAACATTTTAAAATACATTATAACTCTGAGCAGCAGCCTTCCATCCCAAGGCTTGGGGCTTCTGCCCAGTTTGCACCCAGCAAGCACACAGCATGTAGAGCTGAAGCATTTCTCTTACAAGTGGGCTTTAATCCAACAGATTTTCATTATTCCAATTTTTATCCGGGCTGTGTTTCTGGAGAAAAAAAGTCTGCAGCTGTTGTGAGATACACTGAGACATAATGAGCATGTTCTTTATTTTTTTTTAAAGAAAACCTCGAGTGAGTTTTTGTTATGTTCAACATGAAAGATAGGCAGAGCTTTCATTATTTTACTATTCTTTTCTGTTGATTCAGTCACTTTAATAACCATGACTACAGAGAATTTGTAAAGAGAACTTACATTAGAATCAGGTAGGGATGGATTCCTCAAAAGTACCTTTTTTGCCTTGTTTTATGCCCAGTTTTGTAAATATAGATCAGGTTATTAGTACTGTACTAAGTACAGTTTCTACATAGTCAAAATGTTTATTCGCCAATATTTATCCTTTGTTTTGGGAATTGTGGTTTTATAAATGCAGGAATAGATATAGGGACAAGACTGAGACACTTTAAAAAGTTCATATTTTAAATAGCGTGGAAGTGGAGCGTAGGAATCACAGACTGTATCACAAACTACTAAAGGATCTATCACAACATTCTGCCGAAATCGTGGGTACAGGTGTCTGGGTTGGACATCTCTTTCTATCATAGCTTTTTAGTCTCTGGCACTGAAATGATAAATTAGGGATGGACTAGATTTATAGAACATCTGGCCCATTTCTTTACCAGTATTGAATTGCTTCATAAAAGATGTCCAGATACTTTATTTAGTGTATTTTCTTATTGTAATTTACTCAAGTCCTAGATAGCTATCTATAGATAAACCACTTTGTTGCAAATGTACCAGTGCCATAGAGTCACCCAGCTCAATCCCTTTTGCTCTCAATGATAATTTAGATACATAAAGTGACTACAACTCCTGCAGTTTTTGCTGCAGTTTTTGAAAGAACAATCTTTGAATGGAAAAAGTTTCTTAGTAAAATCACATTTCATGAGAATGCATTTATATCAGTGTAATAAAAAGTTTTTCCACTAAAATTTCAGACCAAATTATTCTCATTGTCTATTCATATTATTTAAATTATTTTCATATGTATATTTTAATTTTCCTTTTAGTTCTCATATTAAAATAGTTTTATAATACATAGTGTATTTTACATTAAATACGTATTGTTCGTAAGTAAATATATTATTTTACACTAAATCATTTGACATTAAGAAAGCAAGAGTATGCAACAAAGTTAATTACTTCAGTGTGAAATTTCAGATTTTCTGATTTGGAAGGCAAATAAATAAGATGTCCCACAGGGATGAAATTTTGTTTTCTTTTCATCCCTAGGAAAGACTTGTAGCTTTTTATCTTTTCCTATAAAACAGTCCTTAATAGGTAAAAATCTTTACTGTCTCGGGCATTACGTATTCTGCTGGCTTCCTATTTCAGCCTTTCATGCCACTGACTGAAACTAGTTCCTTGGCTCTGTGAGTTATCAGCCCTGTGCAGAAATACTCTTTGTGGCTTCTGAAAACTTTATATGGCCAGTTATTGCTGTGCAATGTGGCACTGCTTCAGTAAGGTGCTGATTCAGGATCATCTTAAGCATGATTTAAGATATCGGAGTAGTTCTGTTAAGGTCAGCTTGATTTACGTGTGCTAAAACACTGCTGATATGGAATCTAAAAAGTTTGCAAAATTTTATGCAACTAGGAGACCCTAACTTGAATGAGTCAGACAAGGATAGATTCCTTTCCAAATTGCTGGAAAGAGACTTTTCTGTCTGAGATTCATTCATAAAAGGATAATCCTACTGATATTCCTTTAAAAAATAAAATATTCAAAATGTAGTGTAAATACTGTAGAGACAGGATTTTCAAAGTACTTGCTGTATTTTTATGATTCAGAAAAATAGAGGGAGGAGGAAAGAATCTTAAAAGCTGCTTCAAGTGCTTACATCTGGGCATTCAGTATGGCACAGACAACTTCTTTTAAGTAAATTCAAACTTCAGAAGCTTTTCCTATTCTAATTATACTGAGGTAATGAATAGAGACTTACATTATAGAGAGGCAAGCCAGTGAATTGCAGCCTAAGAAAATCTCATGTTGTCTAGCAGAGCTGTTCCTCCAGCAATAGCCTGGGAAATAGGAACCTCTAGAGGTTAAAGATTTAAGAATCATTTGCAAAACTTTCCTTTTTCCAGCTGATAATCTCTGTTTATGACAAGTCACATTAAAAGTAAATTTCATTACTTTATATTTTAATATTCAATATTATAATATTCATTTCTTCATAATAAAAAATTATTTTTATTTTTCATATGCTACCCATATATTTGAATATCCATAATACTGTCTTTACATGAAGAATTCAGTTAAGATATAAATAATGCATGTTTTGCTTTTTATTAAACGAGTTGCTTCTCTTCAGCCTTATAATGCCTTCTTTGCTGCAGTAAAATGGATTATGACTGAGCTTGTCTTGTAAGTAAATTTTACCAAGAACTTAATGAATTTTGTATAAATTACTGAATATTTCTACTTTTGAATACTTAATGTATATTTGTACTCTTTGCCTTTTACATACATTGTGCTGCTTTTATTATATGATTTTAAATATAGTAATTGTCAGGTTTTGGCTTCCAATTTTGTGTTGTTAAAACCAGGAAATTTTGGCTACATGAATGCACAGTTGCACTTTTCTTACATTGTGCATGGTCTTCACTTATATCTATGTATCTTTGCTTAGTAAGGCTAGCAGATCACAATATACAAATCAAATTTATTATTGTGGTTACTGTGAAATTTTACATATATGTCTGGCTGTTAGTAATGCTGCTTGGGTGGGCTGTTGTCAGTATAGCAGGCTGTTACACTGATTATATTGTCTGTCACTTCATGAATTTCTGTAAGATGGACCTTTTACAGTATATACCAGCGAAGCTGTACTCTTGATGTTGCTGGGGTTTTTTTACCTTGCCTAATTCTTATAAAATTTCCAGTTAATGAACACTGCCTATAGGAGAGATTGCCTAAGAAATCAGAGAAATATACAGAGAAGAGGAAGCCTTAAAACGTGTCTTACGTTATTACCCTGTATGTTTTATTATTATTTTTATCAGAGAACAGAGATGCAGATCTAAGCGAATTTTATATTTATTGAAATAGAAACTTTTTTTCTTGTTGTGATTTTGTTTTAGTTGTAAATTGTATGAGCTTTCAGCAAAATTTACGGTTAAGGAGAGTTAACTGAATAGCTATTGCTAGAGGGCAATTGATTGATCTAAAATGCAACCTTCAGAGTAAATATCAGGGAAAGTAAATATCAGTCTCAGGTTAAAATGAAACTTTGATGTTAGCATAAAACATCTTCAAAAATTTCCAGAAATTTTGTGTTCATAAGTATTGTAGCTCCATATCCGTATGGTAAACTCGATGTCTGTTTCACATTCATTGTGCTTATAATACCTGATAGACTGACACATTTCAGTCCATTCCTCAAAGTAAATGACAGTATATTTTAGTGGGAAATTGCATTCTCTACACATCTAGTTAGAATTGATTAGACAGTAGAAATAAAATAGCTTAAGCTATTAATATAAGGAAGTATTTTTATTTGTACTCCTGTACTATAGGTGTGGCAGTTAGAATCCTGTGGCATTTTGCTAGGGACATAAAATACCTGCATAACGAAGAAATAATGTTCAGTAAAAATACTCTATGGTGTCAGAAGTTTAATAGACACTTCAAATAAATTCAATAATTTAAATGAGTAATAGACAAATCTATGATTTATTGTTGGGGGTTAATTTCGGAAAAAAATTCTTGGTCATAAAATACAACCCAGTGAAAATATGCGAATAGCAGTATTTGATAATCTCAGAGTTAAGGTAGTAACATGAATTTCAGTTCTATGTTAGCTTTTATTTAAAATAGGATCAATGATATCAAACGACTGCCAATTTAGTGTTTTGAAACATTCTGTGGGATAATATAAAAACTCTAATAATTTCTCTAGGTTCCTTGTGGAATTTAATCTATGCAGTTGGTGGCACTCTGATCTAACAGCAAAGGGTAAGTGTACTTGATTTTTTTTCCCTAACCATAATGACAGAAATGTCTAGATTAAATTGGATTTTTGTAATTCAGATGTGCATTAAAAATTTTAGGTTAAATAATAAACATCTGATAGCAATAGTTTGTCTCACATGTCAGCATCCTCTTCTTTGTTAATGTTTTCAAAAACACAAGCGAACGAAGGTCGTCTATGAATAACCACAAAGTGCTTGTGTGTATTCTAAGAATACAGTACACTGCTATAATGAAAAAAAAAGTAGATAATGATTAAATATGTTTCTTAAAAACAATTCCCTTTGTTTCAAAACGTTCTTCGTGAATAAAGCAATTACACTAGCCTTTTTCTTCTTATACTACTGTTTTTTCTACAGCTACTTTTAATATGTAGGGAGTGTGTGTGTGTGTGTGTGTGTTAGTGCTGGCATTTTCCATTTCAACAAAAGTCCACAGGAACAAGGTCATCTCAATATAATTTCATATAAAAATTATTTTTAAGGATTAAGGTTGTAAATGTTATGGTTTTATTTTTAATCAAGACCGGTTAAAACTGTATTTTCATTGCATTTGAAGTATACTTTTAAAAGTAATAAAATCTAGATAAATTAAAATTCAGTTTACTCAAAATAATTTTTACAAATGTGGAAGTTTCCTTTGAAATAATGAAATTTAAACAGATCCCAGAAGAACTGGAAGTTTTCAATGTCAACTCGCCCTTATATTTCAACAGATATGGCATTTCAGAAGCGTTTCTCAAAAGTAAAGGGCTAATTTACAAGAGCAGTGCTCTTCAATTGTCTATTTCATAGGCAAATTATGCTGCATGCCATTTCTGGTACAATGATTTAAGCTCAATTCTTCAGCCTCATATTTGCAGATTTTCATATTTCGTAGCAAAATTGAGGGATAAAATTGTTACTTTAGGCTTCAGTTTATATAATTGCTTTTCCTGGATACTAGGCTGTCATTATGCCAAAATAATACCCTGTCTGAAGTTAAGGTGTTGGGAAAATGGAGCATACAGATGCCCCGGAAAATTCCAGTATCCCCTGTAGTAATAAGATCCTGGAGCTCTTCTAGGAAAGAGATCTATCCTAGAGCAATATAAGAAAGTATGGAAGCAAATGACAAAGCACATGTTTGGCTACTGCCCAGCATGTAGTAAATGCTGTGCAGGGAGAAGGGGAGGCTGAGATGGGCATCCACTGAAGGTGAATATTTGACAAGAGCCTTCTGGAAATTTAGGTGCATGAACTTACGCCTTTCCTGTGCTGATGTAACCTGTACACTGCACTGCAACACTAAAGCCAGTTCTTCTGTTCCATGAACAATGAGTTCAATGTAGATCAGATGCACATACATAACTAGAGCTTCATGAGAACCAGCCAAACACTGCTTGCTTTCTGAGGCTGCTTTGTAATCAGCAGTGCCTAGACAGGTCTTCCTAAAGTCAAAACTAACTTTCCAGTGATTTCCCTAACCGTGATGAAAAATGTCTCTCACACTGGTGGCTGTGAAGGACGGTAGAGTTTGCTGTGTTAGACCCAGAAAATGCAAAATTGTTCCTTATTTCTAAAGAGGAATGACAGGTATGCCAGTCTTAGTCTTGGTGTTTGCAGAACAACGCAAAGCAGCCACTGTAGGAAACCAGTAACTTTTTTTGATATTTTTTCAAGTGTACTATACAAATATACCTTAATATATCCTGACATGAAACACCCAATGGCACTTGCATTGTGTGTTAGGGGAAATAGCCTTTAAAGACAGCATCCTACTTCATCTCATGGAAATGAATGTCTGTTTGGTAATTTAAGCATGCACTAAGTATAGAAGATAGGCATTAATAGCTTGCAACCTTTCTTTCCTTAAAGACAAAACTGTCATTACAGCACTTTGACAGACAAGCATGATTGAGGGTTTTTCATCCATGTTTTCTTGAAAGTGAAGTTTTAGCTACACAATTCACTTGCTCCACTTCTTTGACGAATAAGATTATTGAGACTACCCCCTCATCATGCTCATTGAAATGTCATCATTTTTGCGGTACTACTTGCTCAGTTCAAATTTGATTAGTTAGCAAGTGATAGTTGCTTGAAAACCAAGTGTTAGTAAAGTAAAAGTAAGAGAGATTTCACAAGAGAGAAGTCAGCCGGAGAGAAAAGCATGTGCTTTGGTATGTTCTTCTTCAGATGTCTTCTTCAGATGCTACGTTGCCGCTCAGAGTTGTAATAGTTACGACTGCATGTCATGAAATTAAAGCTAATGAAGCTGCACATATTTTTGCTTAACAGTGCTCACCAAAGCTCAGAAAAAAAAATAATTAATCAGATCCTCTAATCAGGAAATTGCATTCTGCTCGAATTGCGACATTGAGAGCAACATATATTACAAAGGTCCTAGAGTGTCCACAAACACCTGCCAATTTACCAAACCCTAGTATGAAAGATACTTTTGCACAAGATCTTGTAATATCAATCACATTTGTAAATGAGAGAGAAGAAACTGGTGCCCTAAACCTTGGGCAATCGCATCATCTTCCAGACCCTAACAAGGTGCTGGAAATCTGAGACCCACAGATCTTTGACAGTCTCTTTGTTACACAAGGTATGTGTTGATACAAGTGAGTATGGACCAAAATACTGTTGATAATTTTCAGTCATTCTTGGCAACAGATAAGGAGAACAGAAGAGCAAGGGAGAAGGTGCAGTAGAGCTAGTCAGACAATTTTAAAAGAAATGCTGAGTTGCTAAATATGTCACGACAATAGCGAAAACATGAGAAGTAACAAAACTTTTCCGGTCAACTTTAGTACCTCCCTTGAGAGCTGTGAATTTGGAGGAATACTTTTTTAAATTATACACCAAAATCACGATCAGTTCGGAAATGGATATCCTATGTGTGATTGCAAATGGAATTTCGGTCATTCCCCTGGCACTGCACGGTAGATACACCACTGGTTCTAACACAGATTATCTTGAATGGAAGATCTGTCGAGTCCAAGAGCCTGTTTAGTGTAATCTATTTTTGTCATACCTCATCTTGTTTTCTCACTTAGCAATTAGTTTGAGATAGGCTTAGCATTTGTGCTGATGTGCAAGTGTATCTCTGTGTTAAGGAAGAATGACAGAGTGGGGAGGAAAAAGAAAGGGAGTGAGGGACAGACATTGTCCAAGAGATACATCAGTGTGAGTCAGAAGAGATGCCTTCAGCTTTGAGATTTGCTGCTGCCCTGTAGTTTGACCTTGAACCAGTCTCACTGCTTCCTGGTACCTCAATTTCCCAGTCTTTAAGATGTAAATACTGACACTTCTTTTCCCTTGCACTGCAAGGGCTTCAGATTAAAAGTGTTTTGGAGTCTTAATTATTACTGTTTTGCAAAATTGCCCAGAACCAATGCTTATTATCTAAGTAACGCTTCCGCCCCCCTCCCTCAGAGTCATGCTAAGTGCTAAAACTCTGCAAAGATTCCCAAGGTGTAATCCAAAAAAAGCATTTTGTCTTCAGTAAAATATGCCACAATTTAGATATCAAATAAATGTAAACCCCCATATGTAATGGTTAACAATGTACAGCATCACTGAAATAAAAATGACAGTAGGTCCACCTTGAATCTACAGGGAAAGAATAAAAGCTTGTGCATAGATGTAAAGTAGCTTGGCAATGACTAAACGATGAATAACTACTTTAACAGTTATGTCTCACAAAATTACATTGTGTGGATAATTTTTTTTATTTTTTTTCTAATTGAAAAAATAATGTTATGCACTGCCTAGGAAATCTCACAGGGTGGCAGAAGCTGAGTAACATTTCCGTTCTCTGTGAGCTCTGTAATACAACATCTCATGTAGTTCAGAATTTTGTGTGCTGTTTTGTGTGCTTGATGTTAACATCAAGATATTTTTTCCTGTGCCTATAGCGCAGAGGTTGAAACAAACCCTAGAGCCCTGTGATACTGAATATCCAGCTTTTGTTTCCGAACGCACTATAAAGGAGACCACGGGGAATATTGCTTGCGATGACTGTTTCAAGTAAGCCCTTTTAATTTTTTTTATGCAACTGTTTGTGACAAAGCAGTAAAACTGAATTATTCAAGGTTGTGTTGAAGAGCGTACAAGTCTGTTATGTTTTTTATATATATATATAATGACCTCTGTCAGGGTGTCATTTAAAAGTTTGATACTCTGAAATTAAAGCAAGACCTATTATTTTCTACCAAAAAAATTTGTTAAACCAGTGGAGGCTTATGTTAATTTCAAAGAATAGTGAATGTTTAAAGACTTTTCTGGGCACAGACAGCATTCTAAGGACATATTCTGTAAAGATTTAGATGGCAAAAGATTAGTGCTGTTAGTCCTCCTACACAGGAGTGAAACCCAGCTGGATAGGTTAGAAGTTCCCTTGTGGTACAGTGAGATCTGGTTGTTTTACGTGAATGCCAAACAGTGTTTCCTTCTTAGAATTTTGTTAGTCTGAAAGAGTGGGAGAGGATTAAATCTATCCTTGAAACTTGCAATGCTGGGAAGCTGGGTTAATAGTAACGAATCTCACCTGTCAGTACTGCAACCTTGTCAGTTCTACAAGTGCTACTTTAAAGTTACCCTTCCTAGGGTTAAAAGAAGAGAAAAACTTCAGTCTAGCTTTCCTCCTTTGTATTGAAAATTTCTTTTTCTCTGCATTTGCTGACTACGTGCAGTGACATTTTTACTATAGTTGTGGTACATTTTAATTGAATTGCATAGGTATTGTTTATGCAAATGTCTGTACTTGAGTAAGTCTCCTAATTGGATTTCCTTTATGCTGAGAGGTCATCATCACAAAGGAGTTGAGTATTTACAAGAATAATCTGTCTATCAATGTAAATATCAGGAAGAATTTACAAGTTAAACAAAATTTGTTAACAACTCTCCCTTTCCAGACTAAATCAATACGCGATTAGCAAATTACAGTGAAAACTTCTCTTTGAAGTCACTAGATATGCTTCTGGACTTCTAAATTTTCTTCTCAATATCTTCATTGTTTTAAAACAGGAAATAGGAGTAATTACACTGGATATATATTTTAGGTGCTAATATTCACTTTTAATTTGCTGTTGACCGACTTCTAATTATAAGGAAATTATTCATGTCTAGTATGAAAAATTGTTTTTTTATGGCTTTGTGGGATAGAAACATGAAAGTGCTTTTTGTAAATTGATCCTCAAGAACTCTTGAAGTGTATCGACAGGTCCCACTCTCTGAATACAAACTCAACAAATTCAAGCTGTGATTTTTCCACTTGACATATCAAATACAATGTAAGTTACACTGTTATGAGAGCCTCATGCCAGCATTGTAGAATTCAAGCAGCCTTGTCTTTTGATAATTTAGCAGAAGATTACTGGGAAGTTGTGCAACAAACTATCATATATCTCTGGAAATGTTCAAGGCCAGACTGGACAGGGCTTTGAGCAACCTGGTCTCGTAGATGGTGTCCCTGCCTATGGCAGAGGGGTTGGAATTAGAGGATCCCTAAAAGTCCCTTCCAACCCAAACCATTCTATTTTTCTATGATTCTGTTTAAATATCACAAATACACATTATTCCATTAAAAGAAGATTAATTTAACAGCACCAGGTTTTCTCAAAGGAATGCGGATTTCAGTCTGTCTTAGGTAACTTCAGGTCAAAGGAAATAACTTTCAAAAATAACAATTCTGCAATGCTTGGACAGCACTGAGTTGGAAACTGAGTTCAGTGAAAATTATAGTATTTCAAAAATAATGCACTAAGATCTTTTTCATAGAAAAACATTTTGTGTTCCACAGTGGAACAAAAAAATAAAAGGAAAACCCTGTAAGTTACAAACTGATCTCAAGGCACCCATTATTTTTCTCCACAAGCAATGACAAAACCTAAAGAAATAATCCAGAAGAACTATTAGATTCTCATGGGAAAGTTCTTCGTTACACCATTTGCCCACTGTCATTAACAATCTACAAATTGCATCTAAGATTGCAGACTACATTGAATTCCAAATATTTTTGTTATAACCCAGGACACTTTCCCGCAGAACAGCTAAGGAATTTGACCCAAAGTCCTTTGTAGACCTACATCTTCTGACCCAGTTTTCTGTTTCATGGCCTCAGTACCAATAAATATTTCTGCAAGCAAGTGTATTGCTTAGTACTTGTAATTTAAGAATGATAGGCCAAATCAGTCAAAATTATAGTTCAACCTCATATAAAGTGACTCTTGAACTGACACTGTGTTCAACAGCTAATATGCATGGCATCTGTAGCATGTTGCACTCTCAATTCACATCTCTTTGAGTCAGTGGGATTATTTTCTGTGTCCTCCTTGAATTGTGTTATAGATTAATCTGTGATATATACTTGCAAATCTTGATTACAAATAGAAAATATATTTGGAAATATTTAGCTGAATATACACCCATTCTAATATTGCGAACTGTTTTAAAAGACACTGGAAAAGTCTGTATATTGTGAACGGGTTTGCAAACGAACGTTGTGCAAATGCTCTGCTGCAAGGAATTTTGTGTCACTAGTTACTCGTTCAGGTCACTGTCTTTTGTTCATACAGAGACAAGCACTACTATAGAACCCTTGTCTGAAAAAGGAGAATAAAAGCAGTCACTCAGTAGAAGTGAAAATGATGACTGATGTTAATTGAAACCATATAATGTTATTTAGATAAGACATTTTAGAGCACAAATACTGTGTTATTGCTAACAAAGTCGCAGTCATAGTCAACAAGGTCACATAGTGAGAGTCAGAAGCTCAATCTTACTCTGTCCTGTGCTGTTACTGATCATATAGAAATACTCCACACTTCACAGTTCCCAAGGGGAACAGCTACCAACTGTAGTTATGAAAACTAAGCCTTGTTCTTATAAACGTTTCAAGTCATAATTTTTAATCATAGATGCTTGGATTTAAATCTAAGTATTCTCCCAAATAAATCACACAGTAGAAGGGATTTTTTTATGAAGCTATTACTCAGTAACCAGCTGGCCCACCTTTTCAATCATCTCTGAAAACTTTGTCAATGGAAGGGCACCTATACACTTAAGGGGACTTTGGGTCAAGCACTGAGGGTATAAAGACATATGATATATGCTTTCTATATGTAAACTTATCTCTTACTAGCAAAAAGTAAATGCTACTTTGGGGTAAATCGCAATGTTTAAAAATATAGGTTTTATTAAGAAAGCAGGAGCCTGAAAGAAAATAAGAATTAACATAAGAATGTCATTAGGGTCAGGGTTTGGCTGTCCCAACCCATAATTTGTTGTTATTCAATATCCCTACGATTATTAAATTAATCTGTTATTTCAACAGCAATCAAAAACAAGTCAACTCAAATTTTCTAAGCACTGTCAACAACACAGACAAAAATGGATTTTTTTTTAAAAAATGAAATGCTTTCATGTATTCCAATAAGCTATTCCCTTTTATAGTGAAAAACTGAAAAAAAAACCCAAAACAAAACAAAAACAAGCAGCAAAAAGCATTACTTCTGAAAACTCAGATGATAGACTGTTGAATGTTCTATGTCAGCTTCAGTGTTGGAAATAGTTAACTCGTAAAGAGAAAATGTTTTTTCTTTATGAGTATCGACTAGCACTCTTTCTGTTGAATTGGAATTACACTAATGCCAAATGTACTTGATACGGGTGCTTAGAGATGTGCTTTTGATTAGACATTAAATTTGAAGTCTTTAGCTAACTAAGGATCTCAGTGCTGCTTGTAGTTTTATGAGGTATTGCCCCAATGTGTTAGCCAATTTTTAATACAAGTAAGTGTGTCAACTAAAGTTCTTCAGCAATTCTCACTGGTTACATTACCAGTTTTTGCCTTCTGGTGATCTCAGCGTTGCAAAGTTTAATTGCTGATACTTAAAAAGTACTAAAAATGTCTAAGGAAAGCATTCTTAGAAAGACAAAGTTGCTATCAATTAGAAAGGATGATGACTGTTATGATATTTGACCTGAGAAAGTTACCTGATCTTTTTAGTATATCCACTCATCTGTTTGTAGAACAAACAAAAAGTTTTCTCTAATTGCAAATCCTGATTTTGCATGAAAATTCACATGTTTTCACTTACTTTCAGTTAGGAAAATACCGTTAATTTCAGCATTGACTCATGCTGCTATGAATGTGGGTATAGCTCTTCTGTAGGCCCAGCAACTTACTCATCTGACCATTTATGCATTAAGTATGTATTTTAAACTTTCAAAGTTCCAAGGAACCATTTCAGTGCATAGTTTCCAAACTTGCGTGTCTATCTGTATAGGTATACAAATCAGGCAGCAGTTGCCCAGTCAAATCCTTAAAAATCTGCCCTTTTAACCTCTCCTGTTCATGCCTGATGACATATTTGACTTGATGCAGATCAAACACCTGTCTTTGCTTCCAACGACCCAGGGACTAAAGCCCCCTTGTCTTTTAATTGCAGCACTTGTGAGTCCAGAAAGGCAATACCAAAACTGAAAGGAACTGTTCAGTTCCCAGTTATATTGTCACTAGAGAAGCAAGAAAGTATGTAGCTACAATCATCCTTACCCTGGGGAAGACTTATATGTGTGTTTTCATTATGCAAGATGAATGTAAGGGTTCCCTTTACTTTGTTGTAGATCACATGTAAACTGCCTGTAAAATTGATAGGATCTACTTATTTGATTAAATGCCGTCCCATTTATTATATATTTGGCCCATTTGAGTGTTAGTAAACAATTATTCAACAGGGAAAATCATCATAAAACAAATGCTTTCTCTTGTGTTCTTATAGACTGGGCATTGAGTACTGTTCATTTTCAATAAAAAGGAGTAAATGGCAATGGAATTATGGTTCAGGATGACACACTGAACCCTTCGTGTGGGTTTATAATGGCCAATTTCAGACTTGTCTGCTAAATGCACTTATTTGGCAGTAGCAGACAAATAATACAAATTAGATTCAGATTGTTCAAAGTATGAGTATATTAGCGTCAGGAATAGTGCAATCTGCAGACATTAAAATGGTAATGTTTTTTAAAAATCACTTAAGCTTGAGACATAGCACCATTTGCTGAAACATTTCTGGATTTCTCTTTGTAGAAGCTTGCCAAACTGCTGTACTTGATCGTCTTTAAAATGTGTAAATAAATTCACAGCTAATTTCCCATGAAATAAATAATCATTTGCCTTTTCAGATGCAGTTAGTTTACTTTCAAACAAATCAACTTGCCATGTAAAACCTAACAAAACTTTGAGGGCCAGTTTCTTATCTGGAGCTCTATCTGTCTATGTACATCAAAATATCCCTGTAGATTTCCTGGAGTAATTTGGGCAGTAAATTATATTCAATCTTCTAGAAGACATTTTGCATTGTATTCATTTTGCTATGTCCATCTTATAGGACCCTGAAGAAACCCAAGTTTTCTCTGTATTTCACCATACTTTACTTAGACTGTGTGTTTTTGCATACGTGCGTTTTCAGCAACCCTGCTAAGTACACGTGATACCATGCACATAAATGATTTTGACCTATGCCCATGTTCAGTCACAGGTGTGTTGCAGTCAAACTACTCGTTGCTGATCTTGATAATGTTGAAGAGATCTTAATTTCTGAGAGCTTGCTTAGATGCACGTGGATGTCAGGAGTATCTTCCTGGGAAACACAGTAGTTAATAGTTGAAGTCTCGAGAGACAAAATCTTAGTCTATATGGTCATCTTGCCACCTCTGTTTTGAAAATCAGATCTTCCAGACTTGCAGAATACTTATAAGTGTTCAAAATCTTTGTATTCGTGGCAACAGAAGTATTACTAGAAACTTGTCATAGCCCAAATCCCCAAACTCTAGAAGTTCCCAAAAGACATTTTTTCTTGTTCTTTCCTTGTAAAAAGTATCAAAATACACAATTTAAGCTCCTAGAGTTGTTTATTAAAGGTCTTTATACTTAGTTTAAAATCCTGTATTGTTACCCACATATCTCCACTTGTATGCTGAGTGTGTGCTCTTCACTCCAAAGGCAATAATGTTTGTCATGCAGGTGCAATTTAAAGTCACTGTATGGGTAATTTAACTCTATCCTTTCATAATATATATATTGAATGACCGGTTCAGGAACCACTAAATTACTGTTTTAATTTAAGAAAATAGGTGTATGAAATAATAAGTCAAGACATATATAAGTTACAAGACGGGTCGGTGCCTGCCAGTCATTAGTTTAACAATCCTTTGGACAGTTTTAAAATGCTTTTTTTGTTTGCAAATAGACAAACATTTTCAATATTCCTTCTTTGTTTGAGAACTTTTTTAGCGTGCTTGTTGAATTCAGGAGTATTGTACACAGAATGCCACCTTATATTGAAAACATTCTTTCATTATTATCTCAGTTTCTATATCAGAGTGTTCTGCTAAAAATAAAAAGCTTGGAATTTGTTTATTTAGTTGCCAAAATCATGTAGATCTGTATACAGATTTCTCTCTCAATATTTGTTTCACATTATAATCATCATAAAAAAACCCTAGAGAATGAAAGAATCACTATGGATCAAAGGAAAAAAGTAAATGTAATGTAAAAAAACACCTGACTGTAGTAGTCTTTTTCAAAGGGCAGTTTTAATGGCAAAAAATATATTTTGAATTAGAGGGGCACTCTACAAAAGGAAGAGAAAAATGAGGAAATATGCAGTGGTCTTTTCTTACAGATGTGTGCAACTTTTTCATCAAAAGACTCTAGAGCACTTACCATGTGGTCCATCTGTAAGTACTGTAAAATCTTGGAGATACATGGGTCAGCTTCCTAGCAATTCAATTAATGTTGTCACTAGTTTCGCTGTAGGTTTTTTCTGACAAGTAGGATGAGATGTGCTCGTTCTCTTAACTCCCCACTTCCCTACTTAGGTCTTCCAAACAAACCTAGAGCTTAATTTTTGGAGGAGTTTATAAATAAGTTTATAAATTCCACTTCCACATGAGAAGGTGATGATCTCCACCCATTCACTGTTCATCATTAAGCTCAGTAGTGCTGTAAAATGTAGATATTACTTTGCTTAAAAGTTAACATAATTTTACATTTTAAACAAGTAGGAATAAATATTAACTGAATGATAGGTAGTAGCTGACAAAATGAAAGAGTATTTTGTAATGACAAGAGATTTAAAAAGTTGTATGAATGCCATAATGCAGAGAGCTGAATAGTAATATATACACCAAAGATGACTTGGAATAGGAAAACTTCTTAAAATTGGAAAACGTTGCAGTGAATTTTTAAAGCCAGGCACTTGTGAAGAATTTTCAATTTGTGAATTCATTTCCGTTTATAATATATTCATATTACATTATAGTCTGATGAAAAAATGCAAACCTGACTTAGGCATCTGTACATATAGCACTTCTCTTTGTAAAGGATTTGAGAGCTTCACAGATATTTAATATCATTTAACTTGGAAGACCAACACAAATCTTCAGATTTGCATGCCATGCTAGGAACATTTATATATTACCTAAAATATTACAGAGTTTTAACCGTCTGTGGAGAAGACGACATGCAGTATATTTAATTTGTACAGATGTGGCGTTCTCAATCATTGCTAAAGTTTATGTTTATGGAAATAAATTAACAACATCCTTGCAAAGCACACTGTGGGCCCAACTGATGAGTACTTTATTTCTAAGATTTAATGCAATTTTAATGTGAATCTCATCATCTCTGCTTTCTATACTTTGTGTTGTGTAGCTCCTTGCTAGAGACGAATTGTTTTTGTAGATTAGACTAGAAATGAGAAGTTACTAATTCACGCAATTCAAAAGTTACTTTTACAGTGTCACAGGATGCTTGTGAACCTTCCTAAATCAGAGGAAATCTGTCTTTTTAATTTTTAAATTATGTTTAGAATCTAGCTTTGAAATATCTAGTATTTTAAAATCATTGTCGTGAGATGTCTATCAATACAAACCACAGCTATTTAAGTAGGGCTAAAAAACTCAACTAAAACCACTTGTTGGCTAGCATGTTATAATGGAACTGCGTTTTCCAGTCTGGATAATTTCTCTGACCTCCCTGTCGTCCTGCTGATCAGGTACCTCTATCAAAAAGTAGAGTCCAAGCTTTAAGAGACCTCTGGTATGATTCGCTTTGTGCTGATTACCGTACCTCTGTTGTTCATTGTAAGCAGTTTATCATAGGATCAGGTACCCACTCTATCCATGGACACCCACTTTATGCCACAGTCAGCTCAGGTTTATTCAGAGGTATGAACCTTGGCTCATACTTAAAGCCTGTGGGATTTCTGAGCTTGATTTCTCTGCAAAAATTTTACAATCAATTTTAAACCTAGTGATCTAAAACTACATTATCTCACTTAGTCATAAGAGAAGGTGGCTGGACTAGAAAGATTAGGAGCATTGGCAAACTCCTCATTACACAAAGTACATTTTTCATCCTAAAATCTGTACACTCAAAGTTATTGGATATTTATTACATTTCTAATATGCACTTGGTAAGGTACTCTTATCTGAGCATCAGTTATTTGAGAAAGCATCCCCTGATTGATAATGAAAGAAGAATGGCACTTCTGGAGTTTCCTACCTGAAACAGAGTGGTTGCCAACCATGCCAAAGCTCTTCAGGATTGTAGGCCTTCAGCAAACACTGGAACGGTGAGGATGATATTGCTCATTTAGATCTTTGCATAGGTATGTTTATACTGACACAGAATTGTGCTGCAGTCAGTCAGGCTATATGTGGTAGCAATATGTTGCTAGCATAGGGTCAGGTTACAGGCCCGAGGCTGAGTTTATCTGTATTTTTTTTTTATGTGAGAGAACCACTAGCTTTTTTTTTTCCATATACTTTAACTGTTCAAGCTCTTAGAAATGTTTCTATTGGCATATATGTTATTTTTATAAATTGCATTAAAGATATTCCATTGTCTATCATCATTTATTTGAAAGCAAACCAACTCCAAGTATCCCAACTTGACTATGATATAAACATTTCATTCATTCAGTTTAAAAAGTGTGATGTGAGAGAAATGTGGGTTGGAAATGTAGCCAGCAGCCTGGAAAGCACATGATAGGAGTTGGGAAACAGCGCAGCGGATATCTACACTTCAGTTGAATGCTTAAAGTTTGTTCCAGACCATTAGGGTTGATCATTTGCAACCAACAGTTATGTGAGTAACTCCTACTTGAGCACAGAGTGCACAATATTTTCCATTTACTGTACCCTGGTGCTGGTATGTTGTTTTTTTTCTCTAAGAAGTAGGAAAGATCAAATTTGACAGATATGAAATGTAATTCCAGAGTAACAACTAATCTTAATCCAAAATACTCAAACTTCATTGATGCAGGTTTGCATCAAAAAAGATGCTGAAAAGCCTGGAAGGAAGCGGCTGAATTTACAGAGATGCTCGAGCATCAGAGCTGGGTTGAGCACCATGGAAATTCAGACTACTTTCTAAAATCGTTATGCATATGCTTTGGTTGCCAATTTGAAAATATTACCCTCAGTTTATTTCAGTTCAAACTGCTCACAGTGAAATTCTTCCCTGCTTTGTAAGATTCGTCTGCATGGTCAAAACAAATGGTAGCTGAAAGATCTTATCTGCTGCCTCCTAAAAATGACTGATGTGACTATATATGTGCAGGAGTAACATCTGCTAACACAAGATATTATTCTAGTTCTAATTTGAATGTAAGTCCCACAGTCATCATTGTAACATTAAACAATAGTATTAAATTGTTCCTACAGTCAATACAGAAACAAATGAAAAATACACTTATGTTGGGTTTTTTTTCCTTGAATCAGGATGCTAAAGCTCCTGAAGATGAAATTACAGATGAATCTGAAAAGCTATCTAAATTTTTATAGGGTTACAATCCCACCTAAGATACGTGTTTATTGCGACCACACCCGCTATTGCATAGCATCTGTTGTCATGAGCATAAATATAATAGCACCGTATTTTTGTTAAATTAAAAAAACCTTTATCGGTTGTAAAGTACACCATATAGATGAATAATTCTTACTTACAAGCAAGTGTATTTAAAAACAAAGCCTGATAATACAGTACTTCTGTGTCAAAACAAGAGTTACATTTTACCTAGAAATGCATAGCATTGTTTTTAAACAAGTTGAATTGTTTTTAATGTTGGTGCTGTGCTCAAATCATCCTCAAATTGCAAAGAAATATCTTCCATTCTGCAGCATAATGGGAAGATACTTTCTCTAAATCTTTTGGTTCCTCAAGTGTAGTCTCATCTTGTAAGTGTATTCAGAATTGCATGCTGCTTGTCTTTTGTTTTGCTCCCTTAAACACTTTGCAACCTTTGTGACTCTCTGAAGAAAGAAAGGGAAAGATGAATTTGAAAATCAGGGCTTTCTGAATGCTGTTAGGAGGTTTAGTACCATTCTTTGTTGTTGAAACAGGTCGTGTAGCGGTGTCACTGGCCACCAGCTAATGAGAGCATGGTTGTAAGCCAGGAAAACAGTTCAGTGCAAGTGATCAATAAATGATGATATTTCGGATTTTCAGACTGAGCAGTCTGATATGACCATGCCCTCTCTACAGCTGTATGGCCCACACTCAGTCCCATAAAAATATGCTGCATTCAATACATTCATTCAACACATTAATTCAACATGAAAACTCATGTCTGTATTCAGTTTATACCTGGCTAAAACGTAGCATCAATGGACAAGGAAATGGATTCTCTCTCCTGCATGGAAATAGAGAGACTAAGCTGTTTAACAGTCATATTGATTTCCTTTAATAGTAGATGTTATACTCAAATAGTAGAGAGTAAACAACTTAAAGGTTAAGTTTGCTTAGCTGGACAAGACACATCTCTTGCATGTTTGAAATCGGATTACCTTAGCTTTGCCTGTTATGGATCTAGGAAAGGAAAGTTGAAGCCAGTAGTGTTTCAGAGAGAAGATGTTAAGCCCACCGCATACAGATTTTGCACCTTGTAATTCAGGCAGTTGCAATGAAACAATGACTTGCATTAAGTAGGGAAGTAAGAGACTTACAGAAGCAGCGTGTGATCTTCAGGTTGGCCAGGCAACTGGTCATCTTACTTCAGGACATATAGCAGCCAGGAAGAAAAAAGGGTCTAGCTCTGCCTTGCTACAGCTGTGCCTTTTTTCATCAGCGTGGGAGATGCTATAAAATCCCTAAGGGGACAGACTGTAGAGGACCCACAACAAAGCCACCTGTTGCAGCAACTAATAACCTTCTTCCGTCTGTCCCTTTCCCACTGATGCTGCAAGTCCTATCATCCCTGCCCTTTCCCCAAATCTTGGAACATTTCCCTCCTTTCCAGAGAGGTTTGTCCCTCTCCCAGTTGCTTTCCTGGTAATTTGACACCACAGAGTTTCAGAGGCTGGAATGTGAAAAGAAGAGAAAGAAGCACATGGTGTAGAAAGAGGGCAGAGCAGGAAGCATGGTGTCAGCTCAGTCCCTACATCTCTGCTGCCTTGATTATATTTTCTAGTCATTTGTCCTTACAGGAGAAAGTAATTTTTATAAAAAGAAAGAAGCTGACATTTTTGAAATTAGGTTAGGTTTTGGTGCTTGTTTGTTTGTTTTTTTAAGCACAGTCTGTGGAAGAAATTGTTATGATGTATGTATTATAACTATATGAAAGTTTTTATACAAGCAAAAGGAAGATACTCAAATTGGAAATAACATCCAGGTTTGAATGTAGTGTGCTGGCTCTTTTAGAACAGGTGTTGTAGTCTACACTTAACTTTAGGCATCACATTTCTACCCGTTCAGGATGCATTTCTTTGCAGAGTCACTATTCAGCCATTAAAGAGAGAGAAAGACTCTCCTGCAGAGGATGATTCCATTACTGAAGCCAAGCTCCTGCTCTGAATTATCCTTGAATAGTCTATGTCTCTGCATGTACTCTGTTCAGAGTTGGAGATGATTACCTTTCTAATGTAGGAACCCGAGTTACATGCATAAAGGCAGCTGGTGTGACCACCCTCCAAGATTTGTATTAACAGTCCTATAATGATGCTTTCCAAATTCTAGTTTATCTTAAGAAATAAAAAAGAAAGTGGTTCGCTGTGGGAAGTGTCATTTAGCCACGAGACACACATTGAAAGTGTGCTTTCTTATTATGCCTTTATAAGCACAACTTTAGCAAATATAATTATGAACGCAATAGTACTTGAATTCTGTCTTTTCCTGTTTCATTCCACAATGAACAATTCAAGAAACAGATTAATAAATACTTGCATATTTTAGGGAATATTTAATATTTCCAAGTAAAACACGAAGCTGGGTGGTTTTTTTCCGAGTCAATTTGTGTGGTATTTGTGCAGGTGTTTTTATATGGGCCGATACAGAAATAGGTTAGGAACAGATAAAGCATGTGCAGCATGAGGAAAGTGTTGTGTAATGCTCTGACTAAAATATAGTTTCTTGCAGATTTACTTTCTATCCTTATTTTTCTTCCTTAACAAAATAGTTTGGCCTGACTAGACTTTTTTCCTCCTTCTCTCTACCTCTTTTAAGTATTAATTTTCTTCCTTCCTTACCTTCCCTACAAAGTGAAGAAGCAGTTTATGTTCAGGTTTGTTTTAAGCCTCTGAACCTACACATCAAATAAAACAAACTGGTTCCTCAGTGGATGAAAGATGGAGGAGAAATTATTAATAAAGTTCTTGTTGACTCAGTTTGGCTTCAACGTAACAGGAACCCCCACAGTTTATTCCATGTTTTTTCTATGGAGACATATGCAAAGCTTTTTCTGTGCTGTCACTGTAGAATAACAGTGATGGTACTCCTGTTAAGGAAAAAGGTTCAAATGAAAAGATTTGCATTATTTAACACTAAAAGAGCTCTACCCTTTGAATGTGAAACACTTACCGTAAATGTTAAACATAGGCTATTAAATATAGCCTTTCTCTTGATTCTTACGCTAGCAATAAAGTTCCACCAAAACCCTCACTCTGTCCCTGGGAATTGGCTCCCGTATAGCCAGTGACACAAATGTCAACCTAAGGCAGCAGGTGCTCAGAAATGTGTATTGTAATATAAACTTTAGAGACTCACAGTGGAGCTCACTTAAAAGACAAGACCATTGTCCATACTTTCTCAGCAGCTTGCTTTATTTCTCACTGCAGTCATGGGAGCTGTTTTGCCAGAGGTTTTTCTCCCTTGCAACTGAATCTTGGCATATGTAATGAAACACTGTGGTGGAATATTTCAGTGTTTGAAAGACTTTGTTCTGACTGTGTTTATGCACCTTTTGTTTTCTGTGAATGTTCAGTTCCTGAGACTTACTGGCATGAACATTCACTGAAAATGAGTTTCAAAGATGCATGTGCATGTCGCCATGGAAACTGAATGTTGAACTCAAACAGAAGACCTGCTGCTGGGATGATTGTGTGCTTTATCCAGTTAGGGCATGGTAGCAGTGCCACATGAATTATCTGAATAGTCAGAGAAATTGCGGTGTTTGTAATTGGCAGAAACTTTGCCATTGATGCAGTGAGGGTAAGAATACCTCATGACTGTGAAGTGATCTTAAATTACAGCAGCTTGAAAGAAGTATAATTTGCTTATGCGCATCTACTAATAGAAAAGAAGGCTAAATTGGACATAAATTATTTTTTTTTCCCCTTGATTATTTGCTTGACTCAATCTCTGTCTTCAATCCTCTGTCTTCACTTACTGAAATGTTAATCCTTTGCCTGTGACCTCACAAGTCAATGATTGTTGAGAACACACACTTGGCTTTACAACTTCATTTCAAGTTTATGTTTGAGAACTGTGAAAGGGAAAACATACATTTACTGCTTGTGGAAGATAACATTTTCTTTCAAATTTACCTCTAGTATGGTAGGTGAGAAGCTAACTGTTCCACTTTACAAGATATTAGTTAAAATATTATGCACTATGGGTAAAAATGCTGCAGTGAACCAAATATTTCATCTTTTTTATGGCTCTTTAGGAGTCACGTGTTCTGTGGTAGTCACCATAAACCTAGACATTTCACAAACATCTATCTTAGACTGTAAATTTATAAGAATATCAACTATTTGGTAAACTGAATCAGCATAATTAGTCAATATCTGTCATGTGATTACTGAAGTACAAAGAGATTTTTTGACTTAGCTTAATATATTGCTCTTTGCTGTTGCTTTAATTCATAATTTCCATCAGCCATGCATATACTGCTTTCTCCAAGTCACCAGTCCAGAAAAATTTATTTATTTTATTTTTACTTTTTTAACCCCCTTTCTTCTTTGGAGAAGCAATAATAAAGCCCTTATGCCACTCCAGAGGAACGTGTGAAAGAAGAAACTAAATGGGCAGTGTGCCCACCTTTCATGAAATGGCACCTTTAAGCCTGGTTAATACAGTACATGCTTCCTCAGAGGCTTCAGAATTCACTTGGGGGCCATGAAAAGGGACTATCACAAAAGAACTGAGAGTCAGGCACACCATAGGTACAACAGAAGTGTGATTACTCCTCATCAAAAAGCGAAATGAATCATTTAGCATTCAGTTAATTGTTACAACGCTTTATGCCCTTCACATTCTTTTCTGAGATAGTTTTAAAGATACAATAAATATAAGCTTCAGACTGCACAAAATCCAAATTGTGCCAATTTCTGGGAATGAACTTAATACTTTTTCTGTCCTTTAGGGTTTGATTTATTCATAACTTTTCGAGAAACTCATGCAGTACAATTTTCTGTTAAAGATTTTCCCTCCTTTCCTTTTGTTGGCCCCATTTCTCCCACACACAAATTCACAAAGCCACAGATGCTCCATTACAATGATGTCAGTCTGCTCCAGCTGTTTGGTAGGTACATTTATAAAGTTCAGCCTTTTACATTATGTCATAAATGTATATTTCATGTATAAACATAAAGCTAACATACTGCAGATCACTCTAAGTGTAATTTTAATGGAGGTTCAGTAAGTTTAAAAAATACAGAAAAGTGTTTAATCTTTCCGTTGGCAACATTTTTATTGTAAGCTTTCCAATTTTTTTTTATTTTTTTTTTCTGAAGCTAGGTTTGAATATTCTCTGCCCCCTTCTCTACTTCGTGTTCTGTGATCTTTGGAAAAAAGCAGAGAGTTATTTTAGTAAGACAATATGTATTTTAAATAAAGATGTCTGAGGAAAAAATGTGTTTCTCTCAACATCTTGGTGCTCAAACCCTCGCTTAATGTTCTGTACGTTTACCAGCATACCACACTGAAAAACACCTAATTCCTGGAACTGCCGGATTTCGATGGTATTTGATATGGCAGATATTCTTTTGACATGGTATATAAATTCTGACAGACTGTTTTTAAAATGTAGCAAGAATTGGATCTGAGCCTTAAAGCATTTCTTTATATTGTGTCCTCAATTTCAAAGAAAAAGCTAAACAGTGCCTGTTTGGCTCTGCCTTCTCCCCCTTTACTCCTTGGTATGCTCCTAAGAGTTTAGCTCATTTTAACTATGTGGATCATTGAATGGTGCCCACAGGATCCTTCCCTGGTCTCCCCTGGGTGCTTTCCTTCTTACAAGCAATGTCTTTATTTCTTGCTCTCCTTTCGAGTTGCCTACTTTGTCTTAATTTGAATGTGGTGCTGAGTTATCACCATATTTGTACCATATACTTGTCATTATCCTAAAATAAATCTCCTCGCTTAGGAAGATTTTGAGCCTTAATCTCTGTTTTGTTGGCTCAGTAATGAAATGACTCTCAAGAGGACAGTTGAAAGCTGAGATCTTTCTCAGTAGTTCGTGTTGCTTCAAGCAAGACCCAGAATGAATAAAGACTCTAATGCGATTATAGAGGCTGAAGTTTGAGATCGTGAGTTATCGCTATGTGGCTGCAGAAGAACCTTCATTATTTTTACAGATTGATTTTATGCATTCTTAAAAAGTCTGGATCATAAATACATAGCTAGGTATTCATAATGGAGCAGAGATTCTGTATTGAAATCTGAAAAAAAATGATCTGATAAACTCATTGGTAATTCAGTTGTGTCCCAGTCCCCACATTAACCTATCAGCAGTATAAGCCTATCCATTCTGCTTCACCTATGCACCTTTCGGCATCATGTGCATCTTAAAATGGACAACCATATTCTGTGAACTAAAGGAGGCATTGCCCAAGGACCTCTACTTCTACAAAGTGTGGAAATATAGTACGATCTGTAAAGTCAGTGATATTTGTGACTATAATGCAGGTGGTGTTGGTAAGTTCAAAAAACCCTAAAAACCCCTGTTGCTCAGAAATACAGATAATGTCACTGTTATTTGATTTCTTTTCTTTTTTTTTTTTTTTTTTAATTTGCAGGTCTTTTGTTATCCAGCAAATCCCAAGCAGCAATCTTTTCATGGTGGTAGTAGATAATGAATGCTTCTGTGATTCGGTCCCACCAATTACTATGGCACCTATAGAAATAAGGTATATCCTTTTATTTGCAAAGTTGTCAGAATGAGATTCAAGATCCAAATATTGAAAAATTTCTTACTATTTAAAATTTGCATTAGATGACTTAAGAACACATCATTAACCCATTATAAAGTGCTGGGGCTCTCTGAAATGAGGCCAGCTGACAATGTATTCTTACTTAGTTTCAAGTAGAATTTACTTTTTTTTTCTTTTTTTTCTTTAATAGCCAATACAAATTAAGCAAACACATTTACATGCATCTTTAAGTATCAAAAGGTCACGGTCATCTTTCAAATAAGTATGTAATTTCCTTATAAGAATGGAGCTCCTGATACCGGAACTTACAAAAGTTTTTACGATATAGATAACCTTTTATTTTAGGATTGGACTGGAATATTGAAAATGTTTCAGAATCCTGCTTTCTAAAACTATAAAAATGTAGCAAAATAAATATATCACTTGAATTTTAGTTGCTCTACTTTTTATTTTGCACTGTTCTGTAGTTCAGGATCTGTTTTCTCACATAAGCTGGAATTTTTCGAAAGTAACCTGCAATGCACTTTCATTGCAGACTTTTTATAGAAAGGCAGGTTAGCAGTGTAATTGCAAACGCTACTGTCTAAACTACAGATTACTGAGGAGAAAGCACTAGAATTATGTTATTTTTCTTGTGTTGACCACATATATCACCTTGGGTTCCTGATAGAGAAGGAAGGAGCTGAAAGGTCTTCACTATGTTAGTCTCAAAACACGCACAATAACTCAAGACGTTAAAATGCAACGCTCAGATCTCTCCTTAACTACTTTGCACATAATGAATCCCTTAAGTGTGAACGTTTAAAATCTCAGAAGATAAGACGACGACCGGAATCTTGTCATGGATTTCACCCTGAAGTAAGTTTCTACCTGATTTTCCATTCTTTTAGATTCTGGTAAACGTTATATTTCTTTAAAAATAACAAATAGGAAAACTGTCTTCTACGATGAAATATAGGGAAGTAGTCTTATTGCTTGGAACACAGTAGTAGGGGAAGTGAGTGACTTTGTAAGTGCTGCAAGTCTTTCTGTTGTTTCTGTAGACGATGTCTTGACCTGCTGCTTTTGTAGACTGTTTTGTATCATATAAGAGAATGCTGTAGGATGTGAGCACAGACAGGCAGCCAGGAGTTTCTGAGAACATCCTCTGGCTCAAGCACTCACCACAAGATTCCTCATTAGAGATGTCTGGGAACTTTGTGCTGCTAACGATTTTTTTCACTAACTAGCCTCAGTATCTCAACGGTCATGCTATAGTCATTATGTTTACACATAGTATTGCTTGGGCGGGATCACTACACACGTTTACTACCCTGTGTTCTGCATAGTACTTTTTATTTGTGTATAGTGCAAAGGAGATCTGATAGAGACCAGGATGTGATTACAGTGGTTTGTACAGTGTGTTTTCACAGACATCTGTTTTACTCCAGAGTAAGATTCCTTCAATGGTGCAATGCAATGTAGAATGAGACCTAAAATAAGGCATGGAGGGGATTGTGTAATGCTTGTTCATCGTATTTTCAGTCTACAGTCTAGACTTTTATTACTTCCTGAGTACATTTGGTTCATGGATTTTGTTGTTTGCACCAATCCTCTTCTGCCTATATAATTTGGTAAATATACATGTATTGTAATTGAGTGTAATGGCTTGTATTTATTTTCCTCTGTTTTTGTTTGTTTGTTTGTTTTTTTCATTAGGAAAATGCAAGAGAATGTGGTGGTGTCTCAGGCCTTAGTGTTAAACCTCCTCTTGTTGTGCTTCCTCTGCTCTTGATGATTTTCTCAAGGTGACATTGACTGATGTGTTCAATTGGCATGCTAATACATGGATAAACTGTGATCTGGGAAATGGTGCAACATAGAGGACATGAAATATAGTCAGAGCATCAGCATTTCATGATTTTAAACTGTTGGTGATATAAATTCTTAAGATATGTTGAAAAAAGATTTATCTTTTTACTTTGCAAGTCATGCAGATGTGAATTTGGCATATGGCAGTCATGATTCATCAAAAAAGGACTTGGTAGATAGAGGTGACCATTGCTTTGTCCCATTGAAAACAATTTAAAAATATGTACTTTTTCAATAAAGTATATTAAAATCACAGTTTCAGAGTGTATTTTAAGTATGATAGTATATTTGTGCCATTAATTAACGATGGGAAGAGAATAAAATAAGTGGAAGATATTTTCTTATGCTTTTAGCCTATTTCTGAAAACATTCAGAGGGAAAACATGAAGTTAGCTTTTATAATAAGGCAGAATAGTTTTTTATTAACAAATCAAGGAAACGCATGTGCGTCTATGAAGCTGTGCAGGTCATATGCTGTGCTGATTTATAGTGAAGGTTTGGTTTCTGGAAATAGCTGTAAAACATCTCAGCCACATTTAGAAAGTGAGCAAAAGCCTGATTAAAGCCTTTTCCCTAACTTGAGCAAGCTTTAAATGAGATTGGTTGATGTAGCTGCGCATGGCAAAGTTAAATACTTTTCATCTGTTGTAATCTGTGGGAAGATATGTGAAGTAACCTGTCTAAAAGGATGATACTGCTCTGTTAGTGTTCTGCTGTATAGACATCATGTCACTAGGAGAAACTCATTATAAGGAAATACATAAACAGAGAAGGTTTGATTTACAACAAATCTGCATCAGCAGAACTCATGCTTTTCACTGAGAATTCATGGGGGCTCACCCTCAGTGGGCAAAGAGCAAGACAAATATTTTTTTTTATTCTAGGCCTTATGTTCTTCTTTGTAAGGGAAATGAGAAAATAAAATAAGATTTCTGAATCTTTTAAAACCATATACATCCTACCCCTAGTATAATGAGTATATTCCTCTTGTAATTGGTAGTAGTGTCCCTGTTGTGGATATGTTTGCTGAAAATCTTGGTCTTTGGAGTTTGTTAGTCTCTCAGTTTATCTTTGCAGTTTTATATGAAGTGGAATGCTATCAAGAGAATAATGTGAACTTCTAACGATATAATACATTAGATGCAAAATAAAATATTTTTCTAAGTCTTGTACTTTAAGATGGCGCTTTCCTGATTGCAGTAAGTATGCTTTTACCTTTAGGTAAATGCCAAGCAGATTAGCTATGTATCCTACCTGAGAATAGAGAGCTAAGCCACTAAGATGGGCTTTGTTTTAAGGAATACTATCCAGCTTGTAAGAGGAAGAACTAGTAAGATAAAATAGCCACTTCAGGGCTTTAATGGGTTCAAATGCACTCGTACTTCCTCTAGTTCTGAAACCATTCAGATCTTTGTCTGGACTCAAACTTTTCTTTTCCTCACCTCTTTTGGTAAGGAGTGTTTTCCTGCAGACTTCTCTGTCCTTCCTTGTTGATCTAAAAATCACTCACCATGGGAATAATTTTCCAGCTGACATTCAGTCAATCTCTTGTCACAGTGACATGCTCTGTTTACTAAGCTAATTGGGAATTCAAGGCATTTTCTGTACTTGGGCTGACACAGATATCCTGCAGTTCTTTGCTCGGTTTTTCTTTGAGCACCGTTACCCCTCCCTCCATAATTCTCTCTAAAATTAGTCTCTATACTTTATTTATAAAGTATTTAGTTTCTCAGTCTCCATATGAGTTTCCAGAATGCACAAAACTACAGCCTCATAATCCTTTTGTATATCTGATGCTTGTTTTTTCTCAGTGTAACTTAAATGGGAAATGTTTATAAGCTAACACAGTCCGTGTGATTTTTCCTTATTAGTAGAAAGTGAAAAGAAAAATCGTTCTCATTACAGCCATTGAACTGCTCTGCATACAAATGCCTATCCTGTCTGATATATAAATCATCTTACAAAGAAAAGAAATACATTAAAGGAGAAAATTTATTTCTGCTGAAGCAAGATGCCAATAATAATAATTCATTGTGAATTTTTGAAAGAAGTGGACAGTTCTGTAATTAGAAAGGAGCCAGAGAGTAACAAGAGAGATTAAAATATGAGAGTCTAAATTAATATTGTGAAAGAGATTAGAATATGGATATGTAAATGAATATTGCTTAGAGAAATTACAGTTCATTTTCACACATTAAGACAAAATTATAAAGCAGAATGTATTGATGTACACAAACAAGTTGCTATGTAAAGCAGAATAATCCAAATCCAAAGTTACTAAGCATAAAAAAATTTTATGAGTTGCCAATACTTTTCTAATGAAGATGTCATTTTAATTTTGTATTTATTCCTTTACAAGTTTCTGATGCAGTGTGAATTCAGAACCAAAAAGCCAGTAGTCTAGGAGAAATGGAAATGTTGCCTTGGGTTCACATTTGTGGATATTTGCCTGTACAGGTTTCCATATTCAATTGAGTGTGTTCAGTCATGGACATTCATGATGCTCCTTCTGAATTTCAGGCATCAATCATGAGTGCATGAAACAGATTGACAGTAGGCCAGTGATTGTGCTATGAGCTCTCTATTTATTTGAACTAATTGACCGTGTCTGTAAAGTGAGTGTGTCTGGAAACATTTCTTGGAACTGAGTGGCATGTCTATATGCTGGTAAGATCTCTTGGTCTCCAAAACGGAGTGGCTTCAATACCAACAGCCTATGTCCAAGCAGAAACAATGATTATGAGTTTTATGGGGCACAGGCTGAAAGCATGCCAAGGGCTATTTTTACAGAAAAGCTGATCTCATTCTAATCCATAGGAATGGTCCTGACTGTCAAGTTTACTAGTCTGTATGTCATCTTTAGCTCTGAAACACTGAGAAGGTCTGAAGATCCTGTGTGCTGTCATACCATAACTTGTGGCAGGTCACAGAAGGTATAATTAAATTTCATAGCCTGACTCATCATAGGTGCTACTCCTCTCAAATCCTAAAGATGCCATGCAAGGTCTGATCTGAAGCCCAACATAGTCAACAGAAAAACACAGGTGTGTACTTATGCATGCATACAGCTGCATATATGTAAACTATATCAATTTTTAATAAACAGGAAATTCAGCCATCATCTATATTTTTTATCTCCGTAAATCTGAGATGCAGTCCAAGGTAACTGAGGACAACTTTGGACAACTGTACAATCTGTTTTTACACAGCAAGAGGCATGGCAAAAACTTTTAGCTTCTTCAGGGCTTGGATTTTTTTTTCATTTTTATTCTCTTTGTTAATGGCATAGATTTTGAGCTTACTAGGCCCAGCTGCCCAATCTACCTTTAATCTTGATATAGCAAAAGCTGTTTGAGGGCTCAGGACTGGCCTTGAACACATCATTTTCTAATGGCTTTGTGTGGGAAAATTGTCCGCCTATAACTGTCAGTGCTGCAAACACGCCCTTAAAATCGTGTAAGCCAGAGAGCCTCGGGCAGGTTTCTGCAGCTGTGCTATCTCCTCTCATTGTTTTTGTGAGACTGAGGCTGCCTGACCCACTGCATTTTGCTGCTGGGGCCAGCTCTGCAATATATATGCTAGGCGAAACAGGTGGTTGCCTAGGGCAAGAAGATATTAAAAGCAACAGTGATTGTTTCACTGCCTAAATGGCTTCAAGAGACTGTTTCAGTTTTCTTCTGATAGCAAGAGCCCCAGAACAAGGCACAGGCCTGTTCAGCCCTTTGGGTTCAGAAGGCAAGATAGAAGTTTGGCTCAGAAGATTTGCAGCTAGAAGATGCCAGTTGCTTCTATTTGTTTCCTGATTCCTTTATGGTCTCCGAGGACTTTTGCATCTTGGGATTTTCTGTGCCTCTTAAATTCCAACTCATACAACTTAAATATAAATAAACATTAACAATTGGGAGTTTTTTTGCAGAAGACAGCATCAAAATTTTGCAACTGTGAGGAAAAAAGTTCATTTCATTTCCCTTCTTAATTATTTTTTTCCCTGAGCTGTCCAAGATACTTCCATTATTATGTTTTTTAATTCTTGTCCAAATTCTTTGCCATGGTTCTGAAGGTTTCAAGTATGTATTTAGCTGATTTGCTATTTATCTGTTTTAAAAAAATGTACACTCCATGACAAGTCCAGTTCCCATCTATCTGCTGAGAAATATTTTTCCCGTATAGAGCATCTTCAGAAGACCTCACTGGAGTTTATCACAATTCATTCTAAAGGCAATTTTCTTCTCTCTTGTCTTTAGCCTTTGGCCATTAGACCCAGATCATATTTCTTCCAATATAATAATATTCTTGCTGTAGCTCCTTGGGAGGTTTTACCTTATCTTTAAGAGTCAGTCCTATGTTTCTTCCCAAGAATACTTTGGGGGCTGAATGTTATAACTTGGATAGTTCTAAGTAGAAGGATATATTTCCAGCTCCTTCAGATTGTTTTTTCCTTCTTCCCATAGTAACTGAGATCAACTAAGGAAATGTCATCTTACCGTTTGCTATTCCAGTACAAATTATTTTACAAGTCCACAATTCTGCCTAGCAGATGCTTTGAAGAATTTCAGAATTCCAAGAGCCCATTGGAACAAGAGGGACTTTTGCATTATGGTTGAGTTAGATCCAGGTTAAAGATGGTAAAACAAAGCTATATTACCCTTCAGTAACTAGTATTAAAAAAATGTACACAATACATTTTAAAACAAAAATTGTACTTTACGTAACATTTGTTAAATACCAAATGGCTGCTTAATGATCAGTTTCAAGAATATGTTAATTTGCATACAGAATTAAGTCTAATTGGAACTGAAATGCTCTTTCATTGTGAAAGCATTGCATTCCCATGTACAGATATGTTAAATATCTCATTACGGAGGCTTCCTTTAGTTCTATAATTTTAAAAAAGGTGCTATTAATTAAACAGAAAAAAAAATGAAAAGGTGGTAATTTTTTAGAATTATTTTCTTGTAAGTCTGAAGGTGATCTTACTTAAGAGTAGCCAGTAGAGCTGTGAATTGATCCAGCCATCCAAGACATGAGATGCTGAAACCTTAAGAAGACAATTTCCATTTCAATAGTTTTAACAGTTCATCATTGTGGTAGAAATAACCAGGTAATTGTGTTTGTGTCAAGCTACCCTCTAACACCTCATCGGGTGCCAAAAGCTCACATTAGTTCTCTGCTCTGCTCCTAAGTTTCTGGCAGCACATAGGGCACCTTGTCTGTGCAGAGATTTATAAGTAACACACCCAAAATTAACAAAATAGTATTGAAAAAAATCAATACTGTATCAAGATAAGTGGCACAAAAGCTACTGTATTCCCTGTGATATTTTCATTATTAATTGAAAGTTCTTTGTTATGTTTATATTAAACGTAATCGAGGCTGAATTTCCAGTTTGTCATGTCAGAATGTGGTCCAAGATGTTTGTTGAAGAGTTGAGCTCTAGTTCGTTTGTGCAGTGCAGTATGGTTATCTCTAACTTGAATTCTTTTATCAAAAGGTTATAAGAAGTTGACAGCTAGTAGGGCTTCTGTAAGATTAAACTCGAAAGCTGGCCTTTTTTATTCCAGATACAGTTTTGAATTGCACTTATATGTGTTTAAAGCAGCCTTGTATGAAAAGGTTACACTTGACAATTCTGAGTCAATTTTGAACCTTAAAACCAGAAGTTCAAGTAGTTAATGCTGGATTTGTTTGACTGTGTTAGGATTTAGTTTGCATCTTTAACATGCTGGGTATTTAACTTCCAGGAGAAAGGGCAGATCAGATTTCAGTACATAGCAAGAAGTGTTTTGAATCAGCTATTCAAATGTCTTAGGAAGAGTGCTAAATGTTTAATGGAGAAAGCTAGTTGGGACTAGCTGGGATAGCTGAACTAATCGAGAATGCTTTTGGCAGACTTGCAAATGTGCAGATGGCTTCTGAGACAGGAAATAAAGAATTGGTTTGTTTCATTTCTTTGTTAGCGTTTTGGCACTGATCAGTTGAGTTTAGCTGGAAAATGAAAGATTAGTTTTCATTTGCCCGTGTTGTTTGTAGGGAAAAAGATAGAATTAATTTGTAAGCAGCCAGCTGCATTCCTGGATCTTCTAATACCACCTCTGAGACATTACTGTGATATGTGCACAATAGTTAAGATAGAATCCCAAGTTCCTGTCAATATTTTATTATCTGCTATAGTTAATGAAGCTGTTTAGGTACATCTGTTTCATGTCTACAGATGTGAGTGAAGTATTTTTTGGGAAAAAAAATAAATCTACGTACATTGCTAGTTTCTAAGCATCAAAACCAAAGCAGAGCCACAATTAATTTGTAATTTCATTATCTCTAACAGACTCTAAAAAGCAGGACACAAAACCTAGTGGTAAAGACTCTAATGGAGACTTTTAATTTTCTTTGTGGGTTACAGGAAGGCATTTTCTTTTGAAGCAGACATTCTTCCTGCTTTTTCTTCTTCAGTCTTTCAAAGTCCAAACTCAGATAATTTCAAGAACTCCCAGGAAATCTTTTCTCTGAAGAGAAGGTGAACAAAGAGCATTTTGAATTGAGCTTAAAACTTGAAGTTAATGGGATACACCTAAACTTATACAAGTATGGACTCAATAAGGGTTATCTAGTTAATATCCTCCTAGGCCCACTAGTAATGATGTAAGCAGAGATCTCTGTAGGAAGATAAATATTCTGTGAGATATAGGAAGGTCAAGGATTGTTATTTTCCACTGATAAAACTTGTCTTGGAAGAAAACCTCCAGATTTTATTTAAAAGAAAAAGCTTTAAAAACTTGGGTTTATGAGAACTTAGAGAGGCATTGTTTAAGTCCATTTTTAACCATTAAATCCTTTTGACATATGGCAGTCATTATGTATTTACATCTGTCTGTCTTGAAAGATATTTTCCTAATAGAAGATAGAAGTTTCACATTTAACATATTTTTCAATAAACACTTGAGAACTTCTTAACAGTAAACAATGATCTTAAACTGCCTTGCCAAGCCTGTAAATGATCTACAATTCCTAATGCACTGAAGATTGTTGCATATTTTCAGCTCTGCATTTGGGACCTCTAGGCAATGCTGTTTCAGATTAGGCCAAACCATGAATTTCTTAACTGTTTCACTTGAGAGAAGAAGGCTTTATCCTTCTGATATTCATGGCAGAAAACCTGGAAATTTGTCCTGCTCATTCCTTTCCAAGTACATCAACCCTGTCTTCATTAGCATCTGACAGATTTAAGATTAGTGGAGGATACCCTAATGTAGAGGAAAAAAAAAAAAAGAAATCATCTATGAGCAAAATAAACAGAAAAAAAAACTTCTATGCTTTTTATTGCTTTCCCTGCCTGTCCAGCTTTTGCCTACATGAGAAGAAAAATCTCTTGTAATATGACAGGCAGAGAAAGGAAAGATTATGGCCTCTTAAAAGGGAAGAATGACACATTTTTCCTTCTGTCCTGTTGTAACAGTCAATAGAAATATGCATTCAGTGTTCTTGGGAATATTTTTGCTTTCATGTAGCTCTACTGGTGAACAGGTAGGGCATGTAATATTTTGCCTTTTTAGGTGTCAGAGAGCTAAATGAAGTTTTGTTCAGGCAGTATTTCCATGGCTTTAATAACCAAGCAGGTTTTATGTAGAAGGCCGTAACCATATATTATTGGAGGCAGTGCCTCAGTGCAGGAAAGGCAAGTTGGTACGTGCTCTATTTGTGACAAGCAAGCTTTATTTGCTGTCCAAGAAAGGACACAAGCAAGGACAGCATGAAGTCGAAGTTGAAGCATTTCAAAAGAAAGAGATGAGAAAGAAGTTGGCTCTGAGTAAATTTTGAAAAATTGAAAACCAAAAAGACAAGCTACCCACTGAGCTAGGTGTGGTCTTGGTTCAGCAGGGTGTTCTTGAATTCTTCTCACATTGTTGTCCTCATTTTGTAGTTGAGGAGATGGAAATACAGAGTCAGGATGTGAATCTCTTGAGATGTTGCATTTGTGTTTCTATCAGGAAATAAAAGTAGTCTAGCCCTTGCTCTGACCGGGCTTAAATATTTTGCCCCAGAAATGCTACATTGATCAAATTGAGAATTAAAATTGAGGAGCCTAGTCATTCTGGCAGTTATGTGCAAACAATATTAAGATATGGCTCCAAAGAAGTTTACTCATAATTTTCATGTTCAGCCTATTTAACTACAGTATTCTGAGACAAGGTAGGCTGACTGTTCAAGTGGACATAGAATGAGAAATCACGTAAAATATCTCATATCTGTTGCACATGCTACTAGAGTCTTATCCATTTTTTAATAGAAATAAGAAGGATGTAGGCTCAGGTATCTTTTCTGTATCTTTAGTGAACTTTAGCTTGGAGTGTATAAAGTCTTTCATCTAAAATATCTGTTATCTTAAGATCAGTGCTCTAAAGAAAGAAGCTGATTTGAAAAATAGTTCTTAAAATATGTTGTTTATCATAATTATCAGAAGTCCCGTTTTCTTTCAAAGAAAGAAATCTTGACTATTCTTGAAGCCTTAACATAGCTAAGTAACTGTAACATTGCAAAATCCTCCCAACAAGCCTCTAGAAACATGAATTTCTATTACTTACAATGTCTTCTGGAATAGATTTGCATCTCATATAAATGAAAAAAACCAGGTGCTTATCAAACAGGCAGTGCTCTAACAAATCAGTAGATCAGGTTTTGCCTTTTTTTTTTAATAGCTGAATAATCACCAAAGAAACACAATCACAACATTCATGAAGACGAAAAGAGAAAACAAATGGATGTAATATTGACCTGTCATTCTTTGTCCCAGTCTTTAGGGACTGCTGTACTCCACATCTGTTTCTTCCCCATAGTTTTATCATGATGGATATTTTCTGCTATGACTTATAGGGCTCTAGGTCCTTTTAAATTCTTCTATTTTCTGTTTCTTTTCCTACTTTATTTCATTTAAAAATCTTAAGCTACCCAACAAACCACCAAACCCTAGCATTAGGTCAAAGAAGATGAAGAGCTCAATGCCTCTTTTTGGAGTTTTACCTATACTTTGCTACCATTAGAATCAGAAAGGTCAATTTCACAGTACTATAGGGGTTTTGTGTGTGAGATACATATTTGTATATATTATAGTTCTGGAATAAAGTTACATTGCAAAGAGCATTATTTTACTTATGCAGATATTGATAAGCAACATGTCATCCTAGAACATCCTTGCTTTCTGGTTCTGATTACACCCTCTTAACCTAGTCTATACCTATGCACTGGAGTGCAATAATTCATGGAATATTATGGGTCATGTATATTTCAAGCTGGCTTCTCAAGTGACAGCATAACTCTTTCACAATCTGCTTGTCCAGTCTTCAGCAGAGAACGTAAATCCTCATCTCCTTTTCCTCCCTGATGAATTTGAAGAGCATGGCAGCATTCCCTCTATCCGTGCAAGGCACAAAAAGGTTCCCTACCACTTCATTCCATCTCTCCTCCCTAACTCAACTGCCTCTAAAGTGTTGAATGTATCATCTGAGAGGGAGAGAATTAGGAAAGAGCATCTATTGAGAAGCCTCAGATGACAGTATTTTTTTCAGTTCTGTTTACTTTCACAATATTTTTCAAGGATTTGTTGGAGAAATTTAGATTCAATTCCTGTTTATACATTCACATGATTTGCTTTTTAACATTTGTGTCCTACTTGAAGTGGCTTGGCAGGATCATTCAAAAGTAGTTGAATTCCATGGTGCACTTCAAAATTATGTTCTTAAATGCAAAATAGGGTATAGTGCTGTAGGATTTACCTGTCAATTCATCTTTCCTTTAGTTTCGGGGAAAGAAAACATTGGAGTTATCTTGTGGCTTGACTGTAACAAAATCCTATTCTTCCTTCTGTTTTCACTGAGTTTACTGGAAACTATATTGGAAAGGGCCAACAACATTTACTCAGAGCAATTTCAGCAGGAAAAAAAAAGTATATATGGGCCTGATTCTGCGTCCCACTGCAAGCATTGAGAGTTTGAGGTGGACACTGCTGACTAGAACCTTGCTGTTTCTGGGTTTCTGCAACTTAGAGTTTGTTTTTCTTAGCAGAGTTTAAAATCATATAATAGCCTCCTGGCTCTTCTTAAGATCTGCCGATTCAAGCTCCCTCCTATGCTAACTCCTTCAACCGCAATGAATTTAACCTATTGGTTAACACAATTGCAAGAAGAAATGCTATTTATATCTGTGGTACTGCTATGTTTTCCTCCTTTTATTTCACCTATACAGTTCTCAGAAAATGATCATTCTTATAAGGATTGGAGACCATGATTATTCTTTTTTTTATTGAGTTGTCTCAGGTTAATATATGACCTTTTACCTTTACTGAGGAATTTCCCCATATGTCTGCTCAAAGAATTTCCTTGGATGATTCTCTGTGGATTTCATTCCATGTTTTGTGGAAGTGAATTATGATTGGATTAGAAAGGCGTAAATCTTCCTGAGTTTTGCAGGAGATGATTTCCTGGATTTCCAAAGTTAGCAATATGTCATTCTATCTTCACCCATGCCATGGGCTCTGTATCCCTGCTCCAGGTGGAACTGGTTTCTGCCTGATTGAAATTCATTTGCGTTATGTTGGAGTTCTTAAATTTTAGCAATCAAAAGCAACTGAGATCATGCAAATATACGCAAACGGCTTTTGAACAGAACTGTGTAAGTGATTCAGAAAGCCTACTGCTGAGAAAATAGTTTAGTTAATTTTCTGTCTGTAGAAGACAGCTCACTACCAGATGAGATCTATTTGGTGCAGTGGGATAAATATTCAAAGAGCTAAAGCTGCCTAACTTATTGATGGCAAATGCTATCCGAATGTTTTTAATTCTTGTGAAAAGCTTACAGAGTATTGCATATGGCTAGTGTTTGTTGGTTTGTTATAATGGCAAATACATATTCTTCAGAATTCACTTAGAACTATCAATGCAATTATTTCTAATTATTTTTCTGTGAAGAAAAATAATGGATAATGCCCAGCGAAATGTTAGTTTAAACAGGTTTCTTTAAAAAAACGATATTCTCATAAGTTTTTCAATATTCCATGAATGCAAAAAGATTCCAGTTTCTGTGCACCTCTGTCGGTGTGAAGAACAATATTAACTGCATATGGACAGCCCTGTCTGTACATAAAAATCTGACATGTCAGCAACTTACTAGCAAAAGAAATGAATAATAGAGATGCTGGATTCGTATTGTAGATGCTTCCTAATTAGAGAAAGTAGAATATTAGAGGTGCTTCCTAAGTACACCATGTAAGCTTATATTTTTGCATGAGGGTCTCTCCGGGAGCGCTGCACAGCCAGCATGCTTCCCTGCTCTGAGCCAGCGTTGGTACTGTTTCACTAAGAAGGGAGTAGAGTTCTTGATCAATTCTGATCACTGAATGCTGGCACTTTGCACATGTATAATTGCCAAGTCAACATTTTGTAGCAAGTGCTACCTGTATCACCTACTGTAATGTTAAATATTATCTCAGTCGTCAGTCTTCATTGCCTGCTCCACAATCTCAGTAGGTGCTGAAGGGCACTTTCTTCCCAAGGAGACTGTCAGGTGGGACTCCACAGGCTTCCTTCTACTTTCTTATTTGTTAGCTTGATTATAGTGGTATAATTATACCAGTCGTAATTTCACCAGTCTAGCCAGTGTAACTCCTCTTTTGGATATATTTAGTATGAAATAAAGATATCTTTTTCTCCTTAAACAGCTTTCAAAGTGACATAAGCTAAACCAGAGATAAGCACTCATAGTCCTTATATAAATGTCCAAATAGAGAGTTATATTTATATCCCAATTATAACAGTTATAATTAAGCCACTATAACTATGCTGGTAAATTTCCTAGAGTAGAGAAGCCCTTAATTAGGAGGTATAGTCTGAAAAGTTTTCAGTTAGCTAATGCCACCCAGCTTTAAAACAACACTGTGTCCAATTCAGCCAGCAGCCTTTTGTGCCTGGTGCAGTGTGGGGTAAGTCTGAGGTCAGAGGGGGACCTTTACCGACTGAAGCCTGTTCTTAATATAACTGAAAGTATAGCTGAGGGAGCGAGGGGGAAGACATGATGTGGCTAGTTTGATGTTCCCCCCTTTTTAAGGATGTTTGGTCAGGATTCTTCTTTGGGTCAGATTGGTGCCTGGCAAAGAGCTTAACTGTTTCTTTCTGACGTGGACCAGGAGCCTTTGCTGCTTCCAGATGAGACTGCTGCAGTGCACCTTTGATTAGACCATAACTCCAGGAAAGCAGACTGATAAAGAAGGATATTTCCTACTTGACGTAACAGCACCAACTCCTGTTGCTTTGTCATCTACAGATATTAGTTCCCAGACTGAATTTAAGTTGCTAGTTTTAATTTGGAAAGCTCCAAACAGGTTTGGACTACTCTATAGGAGAAAATGACTTTCCAGTGCCATACATTTCTAGTTAAAATGAGCAAAGGAATCCTCTTGCACTCTGAAGAGAGGAGACAGGTGTCCATAAATCCCTTGTTAATGTCATCCCTTACTAGAAAAGCCTCAGTGTGCTGATCAATCATGTGGGCCAAAATACATCCTTTGCTATTTTTTTTGTGCTTATGTGTTGTGGTGGAAATTGGAGCTCTGTAAGGGATAGAAGCTGGGGGCGTTGCCCAGGCTTAATCCCAATGATTGTTAAGAAAGGGTATGAATAGTTAAATCTTATCTGAGTAGTTTAAAAGGTACAGAAAGTTTTTTGGGTAAGTGCTCATTCTTTGTGACAATTTCTATAAATATTTAAGCATACGCTGTCAGATGCACTGATAACTTTAATCTCAGAATTGGTTGTATTTTAGTTGTAGGTAGAATAGTCTAGTAAACTGTATAGAAATTACATATACTTAGAGAGCTAACTGTTATGGGAAATGCTGATTTTTTTTCCATAGTAACAAATAAATCTGTGTTCTGGAACAAGCAATGTACTAAGCATGGAAAAATTGCTCAAGGACTTGTATATTTTTGGAACTCTAACGTTGATTTTCTAAGAGATTTTGGCCACTGACAGTAGTGTAAAATGTAGAGCTTTGTAGCTCTCCAAAAGAGACACCCCAAAAAGTGAATAAATACTCTAAATTGAACACATTCAGAAGGGAAGGACTTCTAATCACATATCGGCTAGTGCTGCAGACAGTAAGTAGTGAATTGGGGAAATCAGAAATGGTAGCAACATTTGTAGATAAAATCTAGAGCTGACAAATCAGGCACACATCTTCTGCTCATTCTGAGAATTACAGAGATTGATACTAATGCTTTAATTAAACTCTCTATTGCTTTTTCCAGTAACGCTTGAAATGAGAAATGTCTGGTAGTTGATGATCAGTATCTGCATATCATTTCTCCAATGAGAAATTTTCCGCTGCTGTCAGAATTGTGTGTGTTCTGCACACAGTGGTGTTCTGCAGGGAGCAATGCACTTTGTTTCATTCTCCAGTTACAAGTTTAGTTACTTTCTCATACTTCTATCTTTCCTCACTTGATTGTGGGGCCTAATTCTAACTGCCTTTGCACAGGGAGATCTGCAGTTGAAGGTAGGAGAAATTTGGCTGCTGTGAGACAATCCTGGAGTTAGTCTGATAGCTTTGTAAAGTGCTTCAGGATCCTTTGGGATGAGATGTGCTATATAACTTCCAATTATTATGTTTTAAACTGTTCATTTAAGAATGCCTGCTTAAGTTTTTGGCACAGAGAGGCAGGGCTTCTTGAACCAAAATTGGAGGCATATGTAAAAGCAATAGTGAGTGGTTTAATGAAGTTCTCCCAAGGCTCTATAGCTTGAAGAGCTTCTTAGAGAAGTGTGCACTGCCAAGCTGTTTTTTTCCCAAGCTCTTACAGTTCTAGTAATAGGGTTTGAAATGAAAATAAAATACAGAAGCTTAGTTAATTTATGCCACTGCCTTAGCTGTGTTTAACACACAGGCTGAGTCCTAAACTTATTTGGTCATTTTGATGATTGGCCAATTATGTGTAATACACTGTACAATTTGGCTTTTTATTTCCTGTTTAATTCTGAAAAACAATTACAATACCTCTCTAAGAAACAGTTGTAGTCTTTTTTAATGTCATAGAATATTAAATATGCTTGTATTTTGACAATTGTCGCAATGTATTGCTTAAAAAATCATTTGTGCACATTACAGACAAAAGACACAATAGATTTTGAGGGAAGACTGCACGTTACAGAAATAGGTGATGGCAGTTGTACAACAACACGGGTAGCTGTTAAGTTGTATTAAGTTGTGGTCAACATTTTTGGACAAAAAGTTTTAGTATGGTTTTGTTGTAATCGTCTTCTTGCCATGGAAAATACTTTTTCCTTGGGGGAAAAAAAACAACATTTTTTTTGTTTTTTTAAAAAGAAAGTAAAATCAAAATGTATTTGTTTGAACTGACATTATGAAACACAACAGTTTCTGTTCCACTAGAAGTGTGTAATTTTGAATTTAATATCAAAATGTGTAGTAGAATGGCAAAAGTTAGCCTTTTGTTGACTACCTGTTCATTTCCTTTTTTAACTTGTAGGCTGTAAAACTACATAAAATTTTAAGCATATATAAATAGCAGCATGTTTGAATACGGAAATGTAATTCAGATCTGTCTGGTTGATAACGTTGGGAAAAAAACTGATGAAGAATGAGACACTTTCCTGAAAGAAGATGCCTTCTCTATTCAATAAGTTTACCCCTTGATATTGCAGTACAACAGTAAGTGGCCCTGATCCAGCATGCACTAATTTAGGTTTCTTCAGCTTCATGCACAGATCTGTCAGTTTTGGTGGAACAGCTTTTTTGTAAAAATTAAGCATCTGCATAAATGCCTGCGGGAGCAGAGCCTAACTTAGCAAGGGACTTCACCCCCTTGAAATACAGTGCTTGACAAACTCAGCCCTCTCAGATTATATGCACAATATGTTCCAGAGCCATGCTCAGTGACTAATGCATCGTTTGACTGCAATATGTGCTCGTTCTGGATTCTTTGTTTCAAAATGTGGATTTGAATACAAATGAGCCTGAACACAAGCCAAGAAAGGGACCTCTTTCTGTCTCAAGCTATTAAATGCCTAAGCATCTTCAATTGAAAAAAATAAACAAGGGACCTGACACTAACTGGCCTGAGCTGTAACAGGCATGTGCTTATGTGGTTTTATTTGTTTTTCGCATGAGTGTAATTGAACGCTATCAAGGCAAGCACACAATAAAATACAATGAAACTTCAGCATTAACATCTGTTTGCCCCATGCAGTTTAATGGACGCAAAGTCTCCTTTTAAATCAGTACCTTGTAAGTACTCTCCCTGTAAGGGAAGTGAGTGGTCATGGACCAGGCTTTGGGTCTTGACCAGGCTTTGGCTGTTGTGCTGTTGCTTCAGGTATGGAACAGAGTGCTGGTGCTGGGTGTGCTTTCAGCTGACCTGTTCAGACAGACACCATCATGATTTGTATACCCTCTCTGCTCTTGAGTCACAGATCAAAGGAAAATGCAGGCTGGTAATGTCAAAGCACACAGCTCCCAGACTGTGAAAGCAAAGAACAGCACCTTGAGCTGCAACTGTTAAGGGAATCTACCATAAATCCTGTTGTGACATTAGAGCATGATAGGTGAAAGCCACCCACTGTGTTTGGCTTGTAGCTGCCACTTGGCTTTTTACAAAGCCCGTTCATTTTTTCTGTTTTTCTAAGATACTTTGGCAGTCTCTGTTATAGTGCCATGTAGTTCAGTACTCTTATAAAAGCAGTGACTTGCATGCTCTTTGCTAAAAGTTGAGAATTTTTGATGAAATGCACATTTATGTCAGGGGATTGACAGGCATTAGTGGCAGCAGTCAGGACTTTCCTTTCAGCAAAGACACAGAGAAGCTCATTTCCCTTCCAAGGCCTGATGCACTCTTTAAGCCTTGCATTTGGACCAAAACCCTGGCAAAGTATAGGTAAGTGGGAAAACACTCAATAATCAGGATTAGGTAATAAAATTAAAACGGTTTATGGGACCTTTGCGAGTCCTGGGTATGGAGACAAATTTCCCTCACAATTTCCATTGAATTAAAGCATCTGGGGAAAGAGGCAGAGTACTTGAATGAAGAAAGAAATATGCAGAAAGCAGTAGATGGTGGCCTGAGTAGAGTTGCTCAGTGAACCTGTACTATTGTAAAGCACTGCAATAGAGCTGCCCAGTAGGTAAAGCCTCTCCTTGGAAACTGGGAATTTTGGCAACGGGGATTCAGCACTGTAGGAGGAAGATGTGAGCTTACCATGCTATGAACCTGCATCCCTTTAGAAGTGACCTGGCTGAGGAGCTGTGGCAGAGGAGAGGAAAGAGTTAGCTGCTCTGACACTTTCCCATCCTCTCTCCTGCCTAAAATCCCACAGAAATTCTGCCTGGTAGAGCACAGATAGACAAAAGGAAGAGTATTTTTCTTGGGAAAATTGATGCTGGAAGGAAGATGAAGCAAGATAAACCAACCTCTTGATTCTTTGGTTGAAGTCCTTTATGCTTTGCATGAGACATAAGGAGGAATGGTTATTTAGCCACCCTCAGCCCTGCAGTTGAGTGAATGGAGTAGTTGCCTGCTGCTTTGGGGAGTCCCTTTGTTGTCTTAGTGACTTTCCTTGTGTGAAGATTACAGGCATATAATCCCAAATACAAAGCAGAATCAGCAATGAATCAAATAGCAAAAAGAAACCCTAATGCTGGGATTTTTGGTGTTTCAATGGTGCCTTGGACCAGAAGCTGTTATATTCAGTGGGATTGGGTCCTTTCAGAAATGAAATGTGTAAAGATACTTCCTGCAGGTATTACCACACTGTAGTGACTGGTTAAACAATGAAAACAGACGGGCTTTTGTTCTAGGTGCTTTGTAACAGATAATTCTCAAATGATTAATGAGTTACTGGAGAATGAGTATAGACCTGACTATTTTTCTATATGACATTCATGAGCTGCACGGACATAGCTATTTGGCGGGACAAAAACTCAAAAGTCAGAGCTTTGGAAAGCTTAAGCCCATAAAAATGTTACTCTGTTTTGTGTGTCTAGGAAGCACACAGTAATGTGAAACATCCACCACATGTTTAAATTGTGTAGGATTATTTATATGTGTGTGTGTGTGTGTGTATATTTATAGGGAGAGATAGAGAGAGAAATAAAATGATGTAATATTACTGTTCTAAAGCTCTTTGCAGATATTCAATACAAATTTTGTAAAAGGAATGTCTAGAATGAGAGAAATGAACAGCCAACATTAAAAAATATTAAGTAAATCAGATTGGCAGGTGTCATGCTGGTCTAAAAACTCAATGTACAAGAATTCATGGAGGAACTGGAAAGGCAAGAAATGAGGTCTGAAAATAAACTTGATTAAGAAGATAATGCTCAAGATATACAAAGGAAGACTGATTAGCGTAGACGAGAACATCAGTGAAGAAGCGGAGGAATAAATCTAACATCGCTGCTCAGATCAAATTGGAACATATTTAAAAGATGAAAGACAACATAAGGAGCAATTTCTCATTTAGACTGGAGAGGAAGGCCTCCAACTGATGTATTCCTTATATAAATGGCTTTTGGCCAAGACAGAAAGCTTCATCCACAAGAAAATATGGTACTTGGTTTGCTTTTATCCTGAAAATCTGTAGAAAGACCATGACAGTAATTCCGTTACAAGAAAGGGACACAAAATGTTGAATAAAAGAAACTTAATCAGCAAATGCATTTAAACACAGGAAAGATAGTGGATTGGGGTATGAACGTGGAGGTCAAGTTATGTGCTCGTGCACATGTGAGGTAAATGCCCCCTGTACCTCACAGTCTCTTTGGTGGGAAAAGACCAAATGAGATTTTTATTTTATTTTTTGAGGAGAAAGGCCTTCAACCAATTCAAACTGTGAAAACACCATCAGAGTGCGGATTGCTAGATGTTTATTAATTATTGTAATGGGGGTTTAAGAATGAGTAAGTCTCTAGATGTGGGTCATTCTATGAATGAACTTGTTGGCTGTATTTTATCCAGGGTAAGTAAATAGACGGTTTTTGTCCCAAGAGAATTGAATAAGGAGAGACTGAAGACCTAATTTGGCTAATGCTTTGTTTTCATTATTAGACAGCATATTAGCGAGCATGATTCTGAACGGACATTACCGTAGGGTGGCCTCACCAGCTTGGTGTGTCTGAAGGCACGCTGAGTTGGGCATTTTTGGTCAGGCACAGGCAGTCACGGCTGTTGCTATTTTTGCACTGACTCCTCTCTAATCACTCAACACATTTTAAAACAAGATATAATGATAGACTGTGTTGCCAAGACAGAAAAATCAACAAAGTATCTAAGGGAATATGAAAAGAAATGAAAATTCAAAACGTATCTGGAAGAGAAATATAACGGACAAAAAAACTTTTGATAAAGGTTGTTCCTATAAACTTGGCAATGTCTCTGCTATAAGTAAATATGACTGTCTGCCTGTCTTGCTTTATGTTCAATACATCCAAAATTGGGGGAGGGAGGTGGGGAATACAAGGAAGTCTGTTCTCTTGATATAGCCAGCTGAGTTTTCTGGCCTAACCCATTCTGAAATTAAAATTAGCTCAAATGGTTGGATTCTACCAGGAAATTTAAAATGGAGAATTTCCTTCATAAATATGGATAAGAAGATGACAACTTTTTGGATGTTCTACAAAGTGGCTTCCATTAGGAAAAATAAAAATCTATATATCTGTCTCCTTTCCCAACAGTTTGCCTGTCCCAAATCCCCGTTAGTACTTATGAAGTACCTGTGGGTTTATATTGACATTTTTAATGGTCACCATTGAATCAGCTTACATGGAAACCAAGGTCAAAGTTCCATTAACATCAGCATTGCTGAATCAAACATGAGAAGTGGTAAAAACCCCTTTGATTTAAACAAGTTAGGAGACACCATAGTTTAGCGCTCCCCTTTAAGCAATAAAAGTCCCAATCCAAAACAAACCGGCATAAGTAGAACAACTTGTGTTTCTGATATCAAAGTGTTTTGGTTGCAACTGCAAATCATGGTCAATTAGGCATAATCTAGCTATGCTTCTCTTTCCTTCATTATAAATGCTGTCTTTCTATCACCATTTGAGTCAGGGGCAGGGAGGGAGGTCGGGTTTTTAAATTATTTCGTAGATACTTAGAATACCTGAAAATGTTTTCTGGCAACTGTAGGACAAATAAATTCCATTGTAATGGCAAAAAGTGTATCTCCTAATGAATCAAGTACTCCATCTACCAAGCATTGTAGAAGCTGAAATATGTGACTTTCTGGAAACAGATCACTGGTAATTAGTGAAACTATACCATTTCTGTTTGAAAAACCTACACTGCGTCTACTTTAACAAGCCATGTGCTTAGCAGGAGAAAGTCTATAACACAACATAGTTGGTGCAGAGGATCTGACATCCCAAGATATAGGTAAAGTCGGGAGTTTAACTCTGGGTAAAGTTTAGCCCAGTCCCCTGGGCAGATCACCCATCATCAGCTTTAGTACTTTACTGGGGCTTCTGAAATACATTTTACAGTTCGGGTTCATCCAGGTTCTGGGTTCCTTCACAGATTCACAGCCTGAAATTCATCTGAGCAAGTGGGGGAGTTGCTTGAACAGATAGGTGTCTAATCCCCTCCAAAATGCTAATGTAAGTGCACACAAAATAGCTTTTTTTTTTCTGTTAATTGCTGTTAGATGTTCTAAGACAGTTTCTGAAGAGAAAGCCATAGTGTAAAATATATTTGTGTGTATTACTTGCCAGGGTTCTTTATGAATTTAACTGCACTACCTCTGAATTATAGATTGTTATTACTTAAAATAAGAGTTAGGTCAATTACACTGAAAATGGGTGACTGGTTTACAAGCTGTGTAGGAGGTCTATACTAAGTCAATATAGAAGCTCTTTAATTTTATATGTCAGATTTCATGACTAATGTATTGTTTCAAGTGATATAATCAGAATTGTTTTACTTCAAACTTCATTTACTAATATTGATTCAAACTAGTTATGTAACAGGATTTTTCATATGATATTGGATGCTATTCTGGATGCTCAAAAATCTTACAATTAGATAAAGTGACTTTTTTAGAACGACCCGAATATATCTTGTGAATTATGCTTTTCATTCTTTGCTGATAAAGAGGTAAAATTAGGGTGTGTTTCCCAGGAGAGGCAATTAACACCCTCCCTTGTGGTACAAATGGCAATTGCAAAACCCAGGCAATATGTGCAGCTCTGAGTATTCATTATTGTAAAAACTTCTCTGGTAATTCATAGTACCAGATAAATTTTTGACTGGAGACTGTCTTTTTGTTTTGTTTGTATAATAGGGATGTATATATAAAGAAACAGCAATAGCAGTAATTCTTATCACACAGCTAATCTGGAGAACAAGTTTTTGGAAAGGAGGCTTTTAGCAATGGCCATTTCAATAATTTACATTTCCCTGTTATTTTCCAATTTAAATGCCACTATTTTTCTACTATTAAGAATGGATATTAATTTTAATATTTTCCTTGTTAGTTACACTTGCCTTAAAATGCCCTTAGGAATTTATACTATACAATGTGAAAAAAAAATTGCATATATAACAGTTCTGATTTTATCCAAATAAAATTGTTTTAGCTGCTTTTCTAATTAATAAGATTTTCATTGCAAATAGCACTGATTCTTCTTAGCATAAGGCTATTTCAAATATAAATATTTCCTCTTTATTTTTTCTATGAATTATTAGTGCAATCAAACCCCAATGTGAAAAACATGCCAAAATATTTTAGATAGAATGTAATAGGAATGTGCAAACAAGTGAGCAGAAGCAGAGCTCCACAGGAAACATCACTGCAAATCCTCAGTGTTAATGAAGATGATTCAGTCTTGTTGACATATAGCTCAAACCTGAAAATAGTGAAATAATTTAATACGTGGTTTTTTTTTCCTCAAGTGGACATTTCTCACTTCCTCGTAGTTTTTATCCCAGTCCGGTTTCCTTAAAAATTACATTGCCTACATAATACACCTGCTTATCATAATAAGCCACACGTAGCACTTCGAAGTTTTCCAGAATGCAACCAGATTTGCAGCTGTGTGTATAATGGCTGTATTTAAAGTATTTTAACATGATGGTACTTTTTCAGGTCTATAACTTTGCTTTTACTTCCAGAGGCTGTCTATACATGGCAGGACAGGTAACCTCTGTGGTACCAGTCTCTTTCTTGATCCTCCACTTGCCTAGACTATGCAATGTCAAGAACCCGTATTCCTGCTGACCCACGTGACTCAGTTCCATCCCAGCCAAGACCAGATTGTCTCTGCCTCTGGAGTCAGGACAAAGCCAGGAACACATCTGAAGTCAGGACTCAACACGCTTTGCCGGCAGCCAGAAAGTATCTTGACCTAAATGCCATTCAGACCAATGGAGAGGCTTCTATAGACTTTAATGAGATTTAAACCTGAACCTGAAGTAATGAGTTTGGATTTGGTTACTTACATAAATATTAAATATTCAAAGCATGGCAAGCCTTGATGTTTCACCTTGAGTCAGTTTGGGCTGTTACTTACTGCATGATTGTGTAAGACTCAAGCATAAGCTGATCAGGTAACGTAATAGCTATGTTTACTTAGCAGGACTGGAAGCAAATCCTTCTGTTTCAGTAGCTAGAGAGCCTTTTAATACTTAGAAGTATATCCTAAAAGTCTTTAAAAATGGTTTCTTTACAAGCAAGCGCATAGCTAGTCCCTCTTGTGTACCTATGAAACCAATAGTATCCACTATCACCAGACGGATGTAATATTAGTACATCTACACCATCACATCTATGTAATGTTGTTGAGAGTAAACACAGGTAAATATTTCATATTCTTAACTATGTCAGATTTACTGTCCCCCCAGGTCCCTATTAAAAACTGCAGAACAGGAGTAATTCCCTGTACATATTTCACTATTGGGATTTTTTTGGTTGCATTTCAGCTTGGGCACACAGTACTGAGGATATTGCCATCAACTGACAAGGATAAGTCTTAAGTGGGTACACATATAAAGAGTTTTACAGGGTGGAAGATGAGTGTCTGATTCACCCTAAAGACTGGGTAAGGACTCATCCAGCCACAGGATATGAATTATAAGTTATCAGGCTTCTGCGGACCTTACAGGTAAGGGAGAAAGAAAGAGCTGAAATACCTCTACATAACAGTGGGATTTATAAGACTATTCACAGTGTTCCTTTTTCCCAGATTCGATCTTATTCTAGATCTTGTACCTCACTTTCCTATCAAAACTGATTTTTAAAATACCGTGTTAAATTATGTTTATTCTGCGAAGTGTAAGGGGAAATATTTGCTAGATTAGTTTCTTTAACGGTTTCATGTATTTGTTGCAGCTTGAAACAAGAAAACTAGATGGTTGAAATTCTAGTACCTAGTATACACCTACATCTTGTTATACAAAGTCACCCTCAGGTAATACCTGTGCCCATACAAAATAATAAATGTTAAGGAAAAGAAGGAAAAGAGTATATAAAATAGCAACAGCATATGATACAAATTATGTTACAGCCAAAAAAAATACTTCTTGGTATGTTATGCTTAAACTATGGTCTGTTAATGTTACTTGGATATAGGCAGTTTTCGATGTACACTGAGAAATATTTCTATTTGAGAACTATTAGGAAAATATTTTGAAATTACAATGTTGGAACATGTGGAATGAGTTACCTCCCACAATTATGTGAACTACTGTATAGCAGAGCTACATTAGCTTCCCTACAACTAATGAGCCATGTCATTAATTACAGACATTCAAAATAAAAGTTACTGCAAGGTAGGCCAAATATTTACTATAAATAAAAGGGTCAAGAACTACAAAGTAGCCATTTCATTCTAAGCCAATTGTGTTTAATTTTTACCCTCTTTCTCCTCAAATTTAATTTGAAGCAGTTTAACTTAATTTTGTGTGTCAAACCTGACAGCTGTAGGTGTACCTCCAATAAGACTTCCATCAGGGGCTAGGATCACTGGAAGATTTTCAGTAGAAGTGTTAACTATTTTAAGGATGTGTTTACTAAACTCACGTGACTTGTTCTCAGGATAGGTTTCTCTTGGATATAACTAGGACGCATATTCCCAGAGGATGCCCTTTGATTGTCTTACTGGCAAAACTGCCTTCAGCACTCAATCACACCACTGCCACGGTGTTAAGGTATAGCAAAACTTGGTGCAGATCCTAGAAATTCAGGTAAGGCCAAAAGCTGACTGCTGCTGTTGGATTTGATTTAAGGTACTGTGATTGGGAATGTCACAAAACTCCCATCAGTGCAGTAGACAGAGCCCGGCTGTTGCCTCGGTGCTGGTTGTGCTGCAGCCATAAAAGCCACCGTACTCATTCTGCCTGTAGGAAGCATAGCAAAAATGTCTGCTTTCTTCCTCATTTCAGGTAGTCACTTGGCTTCTCTAGTATGTGCTGGCTCAGTAGCAGAGTGGGGCAAATGATTATTATTTCCATAAAAATCTTTCTGTGGCGGAGAGTTTTCCTTGTCAGGCATCTAAAGGTAAAACCTCCAGGTCATGCAGGCCTGTAGGGAGAGCAGTAGCTGTCAGTAGGTGATGGCACTGCCTGCCAGCATCACATGAGCTGTACCACATGCTGTCTGACCTGCAACTGCTACCCAGGGTCAAGGTCTCTTCACTCCACAGTACTAATATTTTTTTGTACATTTGCTGTTTTATCTAAGGTTATTTTTGCTTGGTTTGGGTGATGTATTTATTTTTAGCAGATAATATACAGTCCTAAATAATAATATAATAGCATATTCTTCTGTGAACTCATTATAATGGTTTCTGCAAGTCCTATGCTGTTACAGTATTGTAAGTTACACCATTGAATATTTTATATTAAGCATAGTATAAAATATTTGCCCTCTACTTACTCCTTTTTCCTCTTTGAACCACATCATTACCTCTCAAAATCAGGCATGAGGGTAGACAGATGCACTGGCCATATAGATAGCAAGCAAGAAGTTTCCCGAATGAAATAACCACATAAAAGTTCCCCAAACATCCACCTCCATGTTTGTAACTTAAGTGTTTGGCATAATAAAGATAACAGCAGTAGATGAGTAGTTTATCTGTGTGTATTTCCAAGAACCAAAGCAGACAGAATGATGATAAAGTAATGCTGCTATCAGGAAGCCAGAAAGTGCCACAGTTCAGACAGGTTCCATGTTATTTTCAGTTAGTTTTAGTTGTGTTCACAGTGATTTTAACAAAAGTGAGAAGAACAAGAAGAGGAATTGAGTAGCTCAGTAGGCTTTTCTGGAATGTGGGAAAGTTGCTAAAAGTCCTGTTAAAATCAACAAAAGTATTCAATACATGTTTAAGAGAAGGAGGTTGTATTTAAGTAAGAGAAAGGATCAGCTGTTAAAAAAAATATTTGGGCAATATGCAAAATTACAAATCATTTCATCAGGAGTTTGGGACCGATTGCATGAGGGTGTACAGACTTAAAAGTGACAACTCCTACAGCTGAACAATGCTTTTACAATGAAATCCTGGCTTCATTCAAATCAATGGCAAAATTCCCGTCTGCTTCACTGGAGCCAGGATTCCATGTGTATCTGTCATTTTTCGTTCTTCTTTGAGATATTTGTATCCCAACTATCTGGCAGGCTATTGTCTGTACAGGTCAAAATTACAGCTTTATATTCACATGTGTCAGGCTTACTGTCTGTTTTCTCATAAAAAAAAATGATAGTGAAAAACTGTTATACATACTTGTAGTGCTATATGGTTCACTATTGCTTAGAGTAAAGACAAGATTTGTTGCTGCATCTGCTAGGAGAAGGACAAAAATACAAGCAAAAGGGCTAAATGCTGCTTGTGTGTAATTTTTAACTCCAAGACTTTTAAAGAGCTCTTATTTTCAACTCTGTGTGTATTAAGTTTCGGATATGGGTGTCACGGGATTTAAGTAGGGGCAGAATTACCTCAGTACTGTCTCCTCTTAAAAATGCTTCCTGAATATGGAAAAATATTGCATGGGCAGGAAGGAAGGTGACTTTCATCAAACAAATCTGTCATGCAGTGAGACTATTTAACTCATCCGACAAACCCTGGCATTTGTGCCTCTGAATATAAGCATTAACCTAGAAAAAGAGAGAGATTAATGAAAATTCAAATTGAGAGAATGAAAATGAGAGATAAACTGCTACTACTTTGGAGAAGAATTAATTTTTTATAATGTTTAAATACCCAGAGCTTGTCAAATGCACCAAGAAGTTCCCTGGTAAGTGAGAAATGCCACAGAGAAGGTAATAAATGTGGTTTTGGAGCTTTGTGCTCCCCAAAGAGCACTATTTGCACACTACAAAACCTTTAAAAGAATTGTAATTCTATATCCACTGTTGCTTATTGTGAGGAAGGTACATGCAATCTGCAGAGTGGCTATTGCTATTCTGGTTTTAAAGCCCATTTGAGAACACATGGGCACTACAAACCAGAACGTTTCACAAATATAATGGGGAGCCTTGGAAAAGTAAAAAAAACGTTCAGACAAGTGAAAATCCTTTAACCACGATCTAAGAAATTTAGAAAAAAAAGGCAATATAGCAGCAGACTATAATTGTGGGTGGTATCATGGTAAGTAAAACCAATACCCATGGTAATACGTGTAGTACATGGTAGAATACGTGCATCTATCAAAGGAATATGCCGATAGTGAGTGAATCCCACATGAGAAAATTATAATTACATTGTACTGATCTCCAGAAAGGATTCAGCTCCAGGCTAGATACAGAGTGAATCTAAGAATAGACCAGTTTTGAATATGGTCAGTAAATAAGAAGATGTTCATAATTCTGGCATTTTCTTGCCTCTTAACTCTTCCTATTGCTACTATCCCAGACAAAGTACATGAAGTTAAATCAGAAACATTACTGTGTCATTAACTTACTATACAGCTGACCTGATCAAATATATTTGTTGTTTAAAATAAATATGCACATAAATTCTCAATTCGGCCGTGGTTGAATCTTGTACAATCCACGATATAGAGGTTACATAGTCCGTCCTTCTTGGTAGGGTGCATGGACATGGTATTTGATCTGCAAGTGCTGTTGGAATTACTTGTGAGCACATCATTAATGTTCAATACCACAGCGGTCATTTCTGAAAGCTGGATTAGCAAATATTTCTGTTAACAGTTGCATTCTGCAGAATATCAGTAGAAATTTAACACACTTGGGAAGTGCAGACGGCAGGGTTGATGGGCCTGGGATCACTGCCAGGTTAATGCAACTACACAGCTTTTGTACCAGCCAACTCATATCCTACACGCTTGGAAAGCAACTAAGGAGAATGCATCCCTCCATGCAGGAGGTACTTAAACATGGCCAATACACCAATGCAAACGTGATAATTACTGATGGAAAAGAATGCCAAACACATAATCTCTCTTCTCTTTTCATCTGGGCAGTAGATGAGAAAAAAACAAATCCTTTCTCAGTAGAAAACTTCATCCTCTAGTTCCATTTTCTGAATTTTCAAGGTCTCTTTCCCTGATTTCATTGTCTTTTTCACAGAGATGCTGAATGGTATCTTGCTCACTGCAAATATGGATCATGAAAGTGTCCTTTTGTCTTTAGCATATTTGCTAATTTTGTTAATTTTATGTATATTGGTAATGGTGAGAACTTTAGTAAAGCTAGAACTTTAGATTCACAGAGCTAAACTGCAACAAGTGAGATTAGGAAGCTTGCTGTAAATTTCATTGACTGCCCAAATTTAATCTGAAAGCCAATAACCATGGTAAACCCTGTTGCCACTTGATGTGTTGCTTTTCAAACTCCAATTAAGATCATAGTTTAATTGTGTGTACCTTAAGAATCCCCTTGTGATATTTCCATAAAATTCAGGGTAGTGAAAATTACTAATTCTGTATGGAGAGCAAAAGTTAACCAGTCATTGTCAAAGAATTGTGTGCTGCTTAATTGAGTTTTGATGTTCTTGCCGCTATCTACAAACCGATGACTTTGTGATGAGATCTAAATCTCCATATGAAATTTAAAAATGCTGGCACTTGCAAAACAGAAGGATTTATGCAATGAATGGCGGTTGAGGAAAATAAGGTTGTTCTCACTAGGGAAGGAGAGACGTTGTGGTGATCTAAGTGATGCTTTTCTCATGTGCAGAAGACTGATAAAGTTGACCTAGACAAACTTTTCCCACTGGCAAAAGCACAAAACCAAGATAACATGAAGCCCATCCCAGGAAACTAGGAGCAGGTATTAACATAAAACTACTATATTTCATTCAAAGGGAAATACACATATTGAACGGATTATACGAAAGGTCCACTAAGAGTGGCAAAATCAATTCGTTCAAGAGATAGTTAAAGAATCTCTAGACAGAAATGATTGAAGAGCAGAGGAAAAAGCAATATCTTTAAAAAGGAAAAAAAGACAAAAGAGTTCCTTTGGTTTCCATGTACCTTAAATTTCTGGTTTTAAAAAAGTGCTAGTTCAAAAGCACAGAAGCAGGAAATCATATACTGATATTCCAAGTCTAACATCCCAATTCTGAAATGCACTGTCTTGCTTTTATTACACAGTGACCTTGCATATATATTGAATGAGACTTATATGGTCCTTTTGTGGGAAAAAGTCAACTTTCAATTGGAACAAAACAATTGTAACCACTTTCAGATGACAGTGCGTCCCCTTTCTTCAAACTCAAAACTACGAAAGTGCTGTAAGCACATTTAAAAGTAATGAAAACCTGGAAATCAGTTATGAAATTCCTAATGTTTCCCAATTCTGACTTTTAATAAGGTCAGAATCTGTTTAATGTAATCTAGATATTTTGACTAAGTTTAATTAGGTCAAATGGAAGTTCTTTTGACTTAAATCTTCTTTTGACTGAGGATCTTTCTTCCAGCTCTGAAGATACATATTTGTAAGCAACACTGACATGTGAATTAGCTGAGAAACACTGTTCATAGCGAGTAACATAGTTTGTTTGTCTTCTATTCTCTAAAAAAATATATGCTCTATGTCATACTGAAATCAAGGTTGATAAGCATGCTTTAATTCTGTCCTCCTTCTTAAAAACATTGCTTCAGTACCACAAAGAATTTATGTGCAAGTATGAATTTACACTCTTCCTCTTAGAAATGGACAAAACTTTTCTACTGATTCATCTTTAGACTGGTCTTAACATAGGCAAGATTATAGTTTTGTCCTTCTCACCAGCAAGACTGCCTCCTGAAGTCTCTCTCAGCATTACCTGGACAGCTTTGCTTATCATTATCTTGAGAACACATCCTCATAAGCAGTCATCTTAACTGTTTGAAATGAGTGTTTAGCCTCTGAACTGAGTAACACAACTTGAGTGACTGCAGCAAAGGCTCCATGACACATGATGTCCCCACAATGGAGATCATGAAACACTGTTAAACTTTCCCAAATTCCATCCAGGTGTAAGCTCTCTAGAGCAAGTGAATGGGAACATCTCATGTCAGTTGTTTGCAGCAAATCCGAAGCATGGAAAAAATCTTTGAACAGGAGAAAGAAAATGTAGTCTGAAGTACTGAGAATTTTAAGAAGTTTAAGATGAGTTCAGAAGACTGGAAAACATGCTGCTATCTTGGACCTGAGATTCCTTTTAAATATGAGATCAAAGAAAGACTAAGGATATTGGTCAGTGAGGAGGAAGCTTGGTTTCATTTGCCAGAGGTGTCTGGTGAAGAAAGCACTACACAGAAAGGGAAAGGGACTAAAACTATAGCTTAAGCAAAAACTTTAAAGTGGTCAGGAATCTTAAAGGATAAAGTATATGCATCTTTTCTATTGCTGAGTTGAGATCTTGTACTGCTATTTGGAGTTGGTTACCTTCACTTCTATCAAGTGTCCCTGAAAAGAAGAGCTGTAGAATTTGTCTTTTGAACCAGCATCTCTGGGCACTCATTAGCTAGGGTAAGTCCAGGGACAAGGAGAAGGTCAGCCAGCTCCTGATACACAGGCCAGCAGAAAGATGACAAGTCCCCTTTCCCAAAGTACCCATTTACGATGTAGCCCTGAGTACCTGGACAATTGCCAGAGGTAAGAAAGAGGTAAGAAAGCATCACTGCTGCCTATTCAGATCAAAGGAAGTAGTTTAGAAACTATCCAATGGCGTAGCCTCACCATGGCTATTCGCACTCAAACAATTCTGAGTTTATTAGACACGAAGGGCTAAATTTACAAAGAGAAGCATATGCTTACTTGCTTCACTGGCTGAATCAGAGCCTAAGTACCTGAAGCAGTAGAGTATGCTGGAAAAGCTGGCTCTATTTCTTGCCTTTTTTGTATCTACTTGCAGATACGGTTTGTTAATCCCTGCAATTAACTACAGAAAAAAAAAAAAAGGATCATACCCCTAAGAAAAAAATATTTCTCCTTCTTACTCTGAGCATTAAGGCTTCCCTGGAAAGATATTTGGGTTTTCTGCTGTTCTGGCAGATTGTTTGAAACTGGAGAGCTGCATTAGCACTTCTAGAACAAGGAATAAGAGGAGGAGCCAAGAATGTGAAAAGGCATCGTGGAAGCCTTCTTGCTTGAGACACTTGAAATGACTGAAGCTTTCAGAAATGTAGTGTAGAAGACTGACACCCAACTAACAGGTAAATAAAACAGATTGCCTACCAGCAATTTTTGAGTTGCAAAGTTTTGCCATTCCTTGGCGCTAGCTGGAACATTTGGATGAGCTGTTCTCAGGTAAATGACTCTGTTCCTGCTCCTACAGCAGACTCCAGGCAGGAACTAAGAGCAGGATGAGGTGGCAAGCAAAAGGTCTTCTAGAGCACAGCTCCCTGAAGGAATGAGCACAGTTGGTTCCTGGGGTAGAATGATTAGCAGAAAGCAGTGCTCTATCAATTAAAGGGTGCAGTTGAGCTTTGAGCATTTAGGTATCTCTAGTAGCAGGGGGCAAAAGAGGCCAGCTTGGCCAAGACTGGTAAAAATTGAACCTTGTCCCTGCTCCCTCCCTCCCTCCACCCCAATCCTCTTAGCGTAAAAGAAAAGGGAAGGTAAAATAGAAAGAGTATCTGCTTAATATGCCACAGTGCAAAAGGACTCAGTCTATTGACAGACTCTGGAGACAGATCCAGTGCAGCTCTCAGTGCCAACTGGCCCTGCATCACAGCCAAGTACCAGGCTGCAGCAGGTCAGGAGCTTTGGAGGTGAAGTGTCTGTAGGAGGCAATAAAGACCTTCAGATTAATTGGTTCAGTTAACATTTATATTTCCAAAATAATTATTTAGGGATTCTAGTATGCTTTATAACCATATATTCAGGCCCTGGACATTGTTCATTACAGTTACGCTTCTAGGAGTGACTCGTAAACCTTCACTCTGCTATTTAGCCTTATCTGCTGTGTCTTGCCTTGTCTTGTCTGTGCCAACAATCTCAGCCAACAATGAGGGGACTTTCTTTTCTGCTTAAGCAGGTATTTAGTTTTCAGCACCTAAGCTGACCTTTTGACTTGGGTTTGAAATTCTAGCCCTGTTGAAATGGGTGGAAGTTTTGGTATTTCATTCCAAGTGCTTTGCTCAATAAAGATGTGAAATTACAAAACATAGGCCTTTCCTCTTTCTCAACTTCTCAGTCATCCTAGGTATCACAAAGTGATAAACACAAAAGTGTTGAGGAAACAAAATGGCATCTTAAAAAAGGCTACTACATGAACGATTAATATACCTTTTAATATATATAATAGGTACACCTATGCACACACATATATAAGACATCAATGGGATCAAAGCTTTTCTCCAGCACTTTAATAGGTGACATGCACCCTCACTTATCTGCTAAAATCAAAAATTTGTACATGCATGTGCAGGTGCTGGGAGTTGGTTTTTCGTATTGTTGGCACATGGCCACATAGTAGAGCCATACACCATTTTTAACGAGCTTGTGTTTTCTCAGGTGTTCATTTATCTCTGTGAAGAAGTTACTCAGACCTGTAACCTCAAGTTTAGTATGCTAATAGGGAGAGGTCCTCTTACTGCCAATAAACAGGCCTTGCTCTGTTTTAGATGTAGGGATATAACAGAATTCTTTTCATATTATTTATAAATTTTTTTTCTGAATGCAGGGATCACACACATGGAATAGTAACAATGGGCATTTGGAGCAAACTACCAAAGGATGTGGTAGGTTTTCTACCACTGTGTTTTACCATCAAATTTGCATAATTTTCTGAAAGACAAGATTGGGTTCAATCTACAAGATGTTGTCCTAGAGGCACGAACCACCAACTAAAGATTATTTATTTTGAAAAAATAAAGTAAAATTGCTTTGAATAATGAAGTAGATCTAAGGAAAATGTCAATTACTATCCAATGTGATTAATATAAACACTGCTCAAGTGGGCCAGCCTTTTAATTCACTTAACATTTTAAAATTGCAGAGTGGATTGACCGAAGTTTTGAGCGAGTGATTGAATTGTTTATATTGAATATCTTTTCGGCAATTTAAGAAGTGACTGTCTTCTTGCAACTTAAGCCCCGTTATAACAATTGTGAGTTTTCTGCAGGCAATATTGTCAGTTCCCATTTTTCTCAATACTCTGCATTTTGACAGCAATGCAACCTAGGAGTCAAATTACTGATTTTTTCTTTGTTGAAGAGACCTTTGCCTTTCTGCAGTTGTCTACTTTAAGGGTTCATTCCTTCTCCTTTGCAGTTGGTATAATTTTACTGTTGTCTCTTACAGTCTAGGAATGGGGTTCTGGTTTATCTTTTGTGCCTTTATTTGAGTCAAAGAGCTGGCTCTTGTTATCTAAACTGAAAGTCACTTTCTCATCCATTAGTCAATGTATGTTGAAGATCAAAAGTTTGGGGAATTTGTTGTTGAGTCTAATCTCACAACATTTTTCTTTATTTACTTCTCTTGTAGATTCTGTATTTGAGAATTTGCAAAACTCGTTTTCAATGTCAACATCTAAGTACTTGCCATAAATAAAAAGGCAGGAGTCACTTAAAATAGTTTCAAAGACTTCCCCAGCTAATCTCAGATGGAATAGTCTGTAGTTTCCTGGTATTAATCTATGTTTTTATTTTACATTTTAGTATCATGTTGCTACTTACTTTTTCAAGTCCTTTTGTACCACTGCTGAAATATATGAGGTTATGAAAATAAATTACATCTTTAAAGAATACTAAAACGCTTCTAATTTCTGTTTACTTTTATGAGTAATCTGAAAGATGAACTATTTTTAAATTTTATTAGGTTCAAAAACATTTAACTCCTACCTATTTCAGAGTTTCCTGAACGAGCCTGAAAAAAACACCCCAAAGAACAAACAAAAGCATAGATTACTTAAAACTGTGTATTTTTCTAGGTATTAAAATGAGAATACCTTTCAGAGTCACAAGTTACTTCTAGGAGGAGGACATATGACAGACACTGGCTTTTGGGAAGGTATGGATTATTTCGGTCAAAGTGCATTTTTCTCTTAGGACTCTGTAAATAAAGCAGAGTGAATACTGCTTGAGAAAGGATTTGAATGATTCTGGTGGTTTATTTTGGTGTTTTCAACCGCTTCATTTACTTTCTTTAAACTTCTATAAATGGGATTTTAAAATTATTATTATTTGTGGACATAGTGATAGGAAGAATAAAAGCTATAAATATGTATGGGTGAAATATTTACACTGCAATTCTGTTTATCTTGGGTACCATATCTGAATTAGGTACTCTCTGGTCTAGGAAGTGAGTGATAGCAGGAGGCTCAGGTGGACAGTAATTAACACACACAATTAGTCTGAAATATTGCCCATTGCCAGTGGCTTTTCAGCAGTCCCTAAGGTGAGCTGTAGTTTCATTGAGCTAACAGGAGATTTTTACATAAATATGTTTGTAAAAAATGCTAAGTTGACTTGGAAATAGTTTGCTACAAAAGAGGAGCTGTGATTGTCACGTGAAATACCAGACATGGATAACTAGCCAAGGTCCAGTTTTGAGCTTTTTTAAGTTCTTATACATGCAAGCTTAATTTTTACAGTGGAATTTGTATATGATCCTCTTTAAACTTCCCCCAAGTTTTGTTTCCAAAGAATGACCATCTATTTGGATTTTTCAGGTAGTGTCTTTATAATGTGCTTTATTCTTTCACTGATATGGGTCCCTCCCCACGAAAAAACATGAAGCAAACCATAGATCTCAAAATGCATGTCCTCCTAAGAACTTTCCTAGAAATTGTGCTGCGTTTAAATTTCTTCAGTATGTGTGAGAAAGTAAATATACATGTAACAAAGAGTTCTTCCTTCCCTGAGCGAGAGTGCATTATATAATGAAAGAAATATTATTCTTGGCATGATAATTCAAAAGAAATAACACATTTGAATAGTAGTAGCCCACAAAGCACAGGGCTTACAGCTGGCAAGCCATATAATGTTATTCTAGGGTGAATTTTCTTTCTTTTTTTTTTTTTTTTTTTTTTTTAAATATAAGGGGTTACATGGGGNTCAATAGTAGGAGTTACATGGGTGACATGTCAGGAGCCTTTGGCTTTCATTAGTTTTAGTAGCTACATTAATACAACTGAAACCATATTTTACATACTAATTTTGCAGAAGTAATTTTCTTATCATTTCAACTGGACAGTATCAAGTAAAGTCTGCACATACCAGAGCCAGAACTGTTTCATAACAGTATAATGATTTAATGATTTAATTTTTCTATTAATTTTCTTGTAATAGCCCCAGCATATTAGAGGTTATATGTTTATGGAATCTGTTTTTCCTCATCCTTCTTTCTCATTTTATGCCATGCAAGGCTAGTACAGTTCACGTTTCCACTCTCCTCCCAGACAGCGTGGCCCTGCCTGGAGAAGTTCTGAGCCCTGATGTACCACTTCCAGGGGTAATTTTCACTTTTATTAAAGATCCATAAAAAATTGTACCTTCAGCATCCTACAGGTCAATCATGAGGCTTTGGGGAGGCTATGAAGCTCTGAAAACAAATGTGTTCAGGTTTTTTTTGTAGTGGTTTTATTTTTATGGGTAGATTTTCACAATGACCTCAGTATCGGGACATGGATAACTACCACAATTATGTTTTAAACAGCTATATCCCCAGAGTGTGTAGTCAGTACCGAAGACCTTCTACAGGGGGAACCTGTTGAGGCAATGTAGCAGTACCACTGCCAGAAAGAGCCAAGAATATCCCACCCTCTGTTATTCTCTGTTTTTTCTGCACCACTTTCTCATGTCCCTCTAGTGCAGGTGTGATCAAAATACTCCCCTATGAAAACATCTTTAAGAAAAAAAGAAGAGGAAAAAATCTTCAAATTCATTCAACTTCAAATGAAACTAATTATCAGATAATATAAGCCTCTGTAGCTATATACCTAATTATTGCCAAGTCAGGGAAATCAATGGAGTTTTAGTGATTCTCAGTTCCAAGGAGACAGGCAGAAGCATTGTCCCCTTTTCTCACAGAAGCTCAGCCCAGCAGACATGATGATCGGGAGCTGCTCCGCGCCATCAGGCATTCTGGGGAGCAGTTGCAACATCACCTTCTGGTGGAGAAATCTCCATGTTTACCTTCAGGTGAATAGTCTGATACACAGCCCATGGATGCTGTTGCTGAATGGCTGGCAAGGGCATTCCTTGCGTGCTTCTGAGCAAGTACTTGGAAGGAGGATGGGTGGCCAGACCTGCGAGCAACCGCAGAAGAGGTTCATAGTTCCTGCCTGCTAGAAAGACGAGGACTCTTCCTATGTTATATTGCCATTATATCTTCCTCCACTATGTGGTTTCTTCCAACTAGTCTATAAAACAGGGAAGGCCAATATGAAAACTTCCTGATGGGATAAAAATTGTAAAAATATTCTTCCCTACTTCATTATATGAGGGTGTGAAGTGTTACTGAAGATGCCAGAAATACTTGGAGAAAGATGAAAGAAAACACATGTCACCCTGTGCAATCTGTCTTTTCCACTGCCACAAGCAGGATAAGCTGGACTCACACCAACCTGTACTGGAGACATGGGACATTGAAGCTGTGAAAAACGAAGGAAGAATAGTCTGCGATGGAAACCCAAGGGAACTTCTGAAGCTGCAGGTCATTTAAGGGCTGTTGTTTTCGAGTGTGTGTGCGCACGTGAGGCTGGTGGGTTCCTTAGGCATGTATTCAAGGAGGTTTGCTTTTGGCATCTTGCGGCCAGAGTCATTTGGAGACTGATCATGCACTAAAGAACATGTCAGGAAACCACAAGACATAGTTTCTCTGTGTGGCAATAATCTGCAGGGAGCCTGGATAGCTGTAATGGTACATTGCTGCTCGCTTTATGTCTGGCTTCGCATTAACTCTTCAATTTGCTTGCTTTGGCTTTCCTGACTGTTAAGTACATACACACAGGGTCACTTCGACACAGTAAAAAATCGGTTTCTGGAATCAGCTCCTTAGTCTCCAAACCCTGGAGCTCCTCGCACCAGTCCTGTTCCCGCATGCTGCATGGGGTCGTATGTGCCATGTCACCAGGGTAAGTCACCACCTCACCTTCCCTTGCTAATTTGTTGTGACAGTGACTAATTCCAGAGGCATTGCTAAAGAGCTAGTGATTTTCACCTGAATAAAATTTATTGTAAAATTTACGAAGATTATTTTTAACTGTTATCAAAAAATAGTTTTAAAAGTATCTCTGTCTACCACTTCTGCCTTTGCTGTGCCAAACTCCAGCAAGCCTAGGGTATCTGGCTTTTTTATCCTTTTTACAGTTTTCTACTTTTAGATCTCCTACTAATGCAGGAGGTTTGCCCTTTCCACCAGGCCTGGAGTATTCCACTCCCCTTTTCTTGAGTTCTTCTCTATTTTCTTCACTTAGATTTAAAGAGACTGGACAAAAATGGGTATCTGCAACATCCAAAATCTGTCTTTGGAAGAGAGGATTGTTATCCTCCTCTCCCCACAAATCAGCACAGTGCTTGCAAGGCTGCAAAAGCACCATTTCCTCTCCTGTCCACAATGTATTTATGTAATAGGGTCTCTCAGGCCCAAGAGATGCAAAATATATTGACCTGAGGAATGAATTTGTGGTACTGGAGGAAACTTTGAGTAATTGTTGCTAGATCTAGTTTTTCTTAGTATTTACTGCTGCTTTTATTTAAATTAATGTGCTTTAGATACATTGTATTCCTTGCTGATTTGCATTTATTAAAACCAGACAAAATAGTATTTGATAAAAATAGACTTTAATTTGATTAAATTTTTCTTGAATGAGTATGATCAAAAGTAATTGAACTTAAGAAATCCATATTTTTTCTTGCTGTTAACATTTGGTTCTTCTTTGTCTATCTTTCTTCAATCTAATTTTAATTCATAGACAACGTAAATCTGAGGATGGATGGTTTTCTTATGGAAAGAAACAAAATGTCTGGCATTATGCACAACAAATGCCTTCCTACCTAACCTGCCGTTTCACCTCAACTCATAAAATGGAAAGTGGCCTTGAAGCTAGGTGACCTGCACAAATAGAAAGATGCTGCATAGAGGGAAAAAAAAAAATAGTCAGAGCAGCAATGTAGCTACATATACCAGAAAATATTTGCCTTGGCTGGGGTGTCAGTTTAAGGTTTAAGCAGTTCGTGATTTTTTTTTTCCAGGTTGGTTTATGCATCATTAACAAGCACTGTACTATGGTTAGCTCAGTCACACAGAAGCTGCTCCCAGGATCTCAGTATCTTGAACTATGCTAAAGGTACAAGTCAGAATAAATATACAATGTTTATAATTTATACTTAAAGTGAATAATGCTGCATTGTCAAATCTCAGTTAGCCACGGCTGTTTATTTGGTCTAAGGATTATCTTTGCCATGCACTCTGAGCACTTCAGTCTGGCAGATTTGGTAACAGATATAAAGTATTGTGCAAACAAGGCCTCTCCCGCCTCCAGGGCCGGCTCAGCTCCGGGCACAGCCGGGCTCAGAATCCCCCCGCCCGCAGCCAACCTGGCGGCTCAGCCCTTGGCTCCGTGTCCCCGCCGGGGGAGGGACGTGCTGTGTGCTGGCATCCCAGCCATCGCCCCCCGGCTCCCTGCCCGGCTCCCAGCCCAGCACCAGCACCTCTGACCCCCCTGCTCCGGGGGACGTCTGGCTCTGTGGGACCAGCCTCCCGGGTGCGGCCCCGGACAGCCCAGGGCTGTCCCGGCACTGCCGCGGCCGTGACCCGGTCCCACCCGGGCACGGACAGTCCTTTCCGAGGGCAGCCTGCTCTTCCTGAACAGCTGTGGTGCCCTGTATTGCCTCCACAGCTTTTGAATTTAATCCTGGTGGGTTGAGTTTGCAAATACTGGTATATCCAGGTCAAGTTAGCCCTGGTTGTCTCCTGGCAGGGACACCTTCTTGCAATTTTGCATTGGATTCTTTGTAATTTTACTCCTTAGAGATTTTTCTTCCAAGCCCTCATGGAAGCCCAATTAAGGATAAGATAATGATTGGCAATTATTGCTTTATTACTGAAGAAAGAAACATGTAGCTTGTGAATAGTAAATTACCAGAGAGGTAGTTATCCTTCTTGTCACAAGCATTTCTTTGGTCAGGGCAGTAGTGCCGCAGCAGGGTTAAATGCTCACATTTCACTGATGTACAGATAACTGTACAGCCCTCTGGGAGGGCATTATGTTGTATTTGTCTGAAGGCTTGCACTTAAATATAAAGTATATGCAAGGGCATTCATTAGAATTATCATAGAGTTGTTTAGGTTTCAGAAGACCTTGAAGACCATTGAGGCCAACTGTTAACCCAGCACTGCCAAGTCCGAAATTTCTATCTTTTTAGCACGTGAGAGACAAAAGATTTTCCCTTGTGGACAGAAACCTGAATTAGAAGTTAAAAATACCTTCTATAAAACATTGTCCAAGTGTAAATGTTTTTCTTCAGATAACGCAGATGCCTTAAGACTGATTAAAAAAACCCCAACAACATTTTAATAATCCCTGTCTAAAATTCCATGGATGGATTTAATAGTAAATGCTGTTTCTGCAGCAAGGAGGGGTTAAGCAGGCTCAGCTCTGATGGCTCTATTTCTAGCTCCCGTAATATATTCCAGAATATCTTGCAAGAGATCCTATAAATGTGAATACAGAAAACTGAACATTCTTTTACACAGACAGGTCTTTTCCTCAAGCATAAATATTCTTAGTCTGTTTTTTTGAGATAAAGGCTGTATGGCTACGAGACCAATGGCTGGAATTTCTCTTTGAAAAGGCATCCTTTTAAATGCTGTGTCTCTGAAACCAAGTGGTCATAACTTCTGGTGAAAATTTCACTGAATATTCCATACAAATAGCAATTTGTAGTAACGAATACCTTTCAAACTTTATGCAAAGTTAATATAACATAGTATTGAAAAAAAAAGAGAAAGTTATAAAGTTATTTCCTGTGCAAATAATTCGGACTTTTTATGCTTAAGTAGGTGTAAATCCCTTCAAGATTTTTTAAATTCTTCAGGCACTTAAATCCCATCAAATTAAATGGAAGTTAGGACCATAAATGGAGATGTCTATTTTTATTATTTATTATTAATTTAAATGTTATCTTCTTAAGAATTTTTAAAATGTTTTCAACTCTTTTTTAAATTAAAAAGTAAAACAAATGAATATGCAAACAATCATATTCCTCAGTGTGCACATGAAAACAAATCCACTATGCAAAACTCCCTAAGAACAAAGTCAGAAGTCTAACATGTTACCATTATGTATAATGTATAAGAATATCTTATAGTAGTTTTATATTCCACCAGCATTAAGCTCTGAACTACATAGAAAGATAAACAATAATTCCATTAGATCTGTATCTTTTCTGAGTTGTTTGTTTGAAGATGCTTGTCTTGATTTAAAGAGCTTTAAGATATTCTTTGTCTTTTCTTATGACAGGTAACATAAAAATATAAAAGATTTCCCCATATAACAGTAGCCGCTGGTGTCCTGTGTCAGGGTATTAACCTTTTTAACCCTGTCAGTTGTCTGGGGCCAGAAAATATAGACTAGTCTTTTACTACTCTTCTGTGTGTCACAACTTTATTATGCATCACGTTTTTACTCTTCTGAAGTGTCTATAGTACTAAAAAAAAATAAAATAGTCTTGTAAAGAGCATTCAGCGTTCCATGGCCAAAAAGGTATGTAGGACTGAATATCGTATATTTTATCAAAGCAATGTCCTTTTTCATCCAGGATGCATTATTGTTGCTCTGTAAAATCTTAACATCAAAGAAAGACTCAGGGTTCTGTTTCATATTTTACAAAGGTGATCTCTGAGCATTTCTAGTTGGATTACTCAATAATTTGCTGTATATCATTTTGCTAATGACAAGAAAGCTGTCTTGTACTTTTAGTGATGTCTGTACAAAGTTGGCTTCTCTTTCAAGTTAATGTAAAGCCATATATACATGATTAGCAATAAATATTTCAACTGCTATTAAAGAAATATTAGTATTGTCCATTGCTTATACAGACTATACTCTTCTCAGAGAGCTTGTACACATCCTTCATTAAGAATAATAATGAAAATTACATGAGCACTTAAAAATCTTGTCACAGTAAGATGGCATCATATCACTAGAAGAATTAAAGACACCCTCTAATTCATAGAAAAACATTACTTTATCATTTAATTATAAATCTTCAGAGGCTTACACATTATTTTCTGTAATCCAGATGGTGGTAGAAGAAAACTTCCAATAAATATAATTTTGTTAAATATATACAGCTTTGGGCATTACATCGCAAGCTGCATCCAATTCTCTTCTCATTGCTGGGATTATAGCTGATGCAATAGCTTGGCTTCTTGCTCCTTACTCTTATGTCCATTTTTTCTAGATTGTCGCACATAATTTACAGTTCACATTTGTGCAAAAGCTTCTCCTCCAAGCACTATTTCTTTTGACAACCATGGTAGCAACCAGTTAAACTAGTGACTTAGAGTGTCCTCAAACCATAGGGGTATCTTTCTGCCAGGGACAGGAACATTATAGGAAAAGGAGTCCTTGCTCCTTTTTGGATCCTCACCTTGAACCCTTACCTGATGCAGGCAGGTGGCCCCAGCCATCACCTTTGTCTGGGGAGAGCTGCCTTGCTGCCTTCACCTCCTGCCTGCACTTCCCTAGGATCCCTTTCATCTTGCTTGCACCTCTGCCACCACTCCCTTGGAGCCAGAAATGCATAAGGTTTGGATCCACCTCTAATTCAAAGTTTATGGCCTTTGATGGGTGAATGCAGCCGACCCACGGGGCATCAAGTGGCCTTCTACTTTCCCCTGTTACCTTAGAAACTCCAAGGTCTTGCTTGGTTTTTTTTTATTTGTTTGTTTTGTTTTGATTTTTTTCCCTGTTGTGTGTGTTTGTGTTCATTTGGTTTCTGCCTCAGGAGTCTCCTTTGATTAACTTCTGGCAGCCAAGTTGTGTAATGTCACACAGATAACCCAAGGGAACTATGACATTCATTCCTCATAACTCTGTCATCCTCCACAGCAGGGCATTGCTTTGGAGAAACTTAAAAATTATCTGAGGAGCATTTAAATGAGACTTCATCACAACTAGATGGAATTTGGTTCCCAAAATTATTCTGTTTCTCCTTAGCAACTTTAGTCCTTTAGAAAACAGTGGCAAAGACCATGGCAGCACTCCCTGTGAAGAGGTTTTTTGTGCTACAGTGGGATCCCATTTGGTGAGATGATGCAACACTGCAATAATCTGGAAATAGATGGACTGAATAGCCTTTGCTTGACTGATTTATAAGTGAAGTAGACAAAATAAAGGAGAATATACTTTCAAGAATAATACTACTTCAGCCTTCCCATCTGAAACTACTTTGAGCTGGTCACTATTCACATTTTCCATTTCTTAAGCTAATTAGTATTCACAGTTTCCAGTGTTTTGTTGTATTTTTTTAAATGCTTAGTGTTCAAAATGCCCAATACTTGACAAAGAAAAACATGGCATTTTTGAAATTTTGCACAAAATCAAAATTCTGGGAAAAAGGTATTTCTCCAGCATTTTTATTCTAGATTTATGAAATGTGTTCTCAGTCGTTGGACATATTTATAAATCTGCAACATATTTATTGTTACAAGCCAGTTTTGTTCCTAGTTTGCGATACGTCAATAGTAGTAGTAATTTAATAGCATAGTGATCAGTATGGTCACCATTTTAAAGTAAGGGAAAGTGCTCATATGATTAAAAACATTGTCTTTTCATTCACAGTGGGCATATCTTAAACCTCCCCTGACAGTACTTCACATCACCAGAAGAAACTCTATAGTGACTGGCGCATCTGTATGGTCCGGAGCAGTGCCTGGAGGTTAATGAGGGTCCTAAATTCAACAGAGCTGTGCTGGAAAAGTTGAAGAGTGGTAAGTGCAGCAGCAGATAATGGGTTTGCTTCACTTTATCATCTTTTATGGGTCCCTTAAAAGACTTCTGAAGAGACTAGTGGAATTCAGGTTCATGTCTGTCTTTTCACTCTTGATCCTTGTGCAACGTATTTTAGTCCGTGCTAATGAGAAGCAAGCTATCACGATTACCTTGTGTCATGATAGGCATCAGGAGTTTGTATGCTGCAAATCAGCTTCTGCTGATTTGCCAGAAACTAAAAGTTAAGAACAGAGCATTATACAACTTTCTGCCTGAAAAAAAATTGATGATATAAATGAAATTTCAAAATACTCTGATGTTTAAAAAAATTTCAGGGAAAATTTTTTCATTTCAAAATATTTTTCTTGAAAAACCTCCAGCCAAACTTCTGAGATTTTATCAAGCATATTTATGGCAAAGGAATATTTGACAAAAATCTCGTAAGCTACATATATATATATATGGAAAAGGATCAGTCATATCTGGTCTAAATGAATTGCCTGTAGATTAATTGAAATCTCTGATCTAAGAAGTGCTCCTTATTTATTTGATGGGAAGGACAATTTGTTACCCTTTTTTTTCCTGCATCACAGAGCTCATTTGCTTGGCAAATATGCTTTAAACCTTCACATTACATTTTAGACACAAATGGTTTATTTTTTTAATTACTATACACTCTATATAAATATATACTGTCCTGTTTCAATATGATAAGCAATTTCACTTGCACCAAAAATGGAATTTCACTGTTCTGCATTTTTAAGTTCAAGATTTTACTTGCATACTTTAACCAAGTGAGTTTTGTGGTAAGACTAATTAAAATTGCAACACATTTGATTCTAGTAGCCTCTCGGGATGCATTTCATGCAATGCACACCCCTGCTTTGCCTGGTCTTGCCTTTCCCTCGCTTTCTTTCTCTATTGTCTTTTTCCAGCACAGAAAATATGATTGTTTTATACCAAGTATCACACATGACTTTTTTTTTTTTTTTTTGCAAAAGTTATCCCTTTCTGGCATATTTTTCTAATTTATAATATTAGTCCATTTTCATTTTATCCTTACTTCTAGCACAACTGGAAGTTTGGAACTTGTTTTTAGTTTTTTGTCTATATGCAATTAAATGCAATCAGTTTTCAGTAGTAAAAGTTTTGGTCACTTAGTACAAAATGCTGAAACAACATATCCTGTTTTAAGGTTTTGATTTTTCTGCAAGTTGCTAATATGGTGTTCATTATCAAAGGACAAAGGGCACTCTGAATTGTAATAAGGACTTTCTGGTTTTAAATTCCATTACTTACATTAAAACCACTTACTGCCACTAAGAAAAATGAGTATAACTTTGTGCAGTTTGTGGCAAATAGGCAGTCTTTTGATATCTTAGAGCAGAATGTTTCACTTAATAGGCCTGTACTTGAAAGTACCCTTTCACACCGATGGTTGCAAGTGCATTCTGTGTTTTTGTTTAAGTCTGACATCCATGAAAAGACAACCAAGATCTGTTTCTTATTGTGCATTAAAGAGGATTCTTTGGAAATTGCTGAATAACTTAGCAATATGCTCTGCATCACTTTTACTGATGACAAGAGAGATGTCATCTCTTGTGCATCTGTCTAAAGTATCCTCTTGGATGACTTCTGTGTATCGCAATCTGCTTCCTTTCTTCAAATAGGAAGCAGTTTCAAAAGCTCTGTTAATTGGCAAATACCAAAATATTTCACTTATTTGCAAGAAACAAAAATGGAGCATGCTGACTTGGGAATCAGTTTCCAATAATAATAAACATTCCATTAAAAAAAAACAAAACAAAAAAACGGAAAAACTCCGTAACACTTTTGCACTTTAAAAGAAGGCCTACTTTTTTCAACACAACTATGTTGTATCATTTCAAGCATTCAGGTCTTTGCCTTGGTATATTTAATGATCAGAACTGTACCAAGTTGGTTTACCTTCCAGTAAAGAAAGATCAGGACAGCTGAAGGCTGACCTTTATTGTATAGTTGTGTTTAGATTCATTTTATTCTGTTTATCGCTTTTGTACTTGGAACAAAAGCAAAGAAGTCCTTTTGAATCAAGATGTAGACTATGTCTTCCACTAGTGAGGCCATCATTTCATCAGGCTGCTTCTGCAGGGTGGATAAAACTGGATTGTGCAGTCCTTTCCCCTTGGCCGTGCAGGACTGATGCAAATAGGTGTTCAGCACAGGCAGCACATGTCTGTGCTGAAAGACAAGATGAATTTTTAGCCACTGGTTTCCCTTGTTAAGAAAACTGCAAATCTGCCACAGAACTTGGTGTAACAGACACTTGAGGCACAGCCTAAAATAATGGAATGTTCCAGCTACCTATGGTTAGCATAGAGGCTTAAGGAAAAACAGGGAGAGTCACTGCAAAATGAAGCTGCATAGTTTTATACTACATATTTCCTGTAAACATTCCACTTCTTTAAAAACAGAATAGCAGCAGAAGAGGCAGGCATAAGGGGAGGAAGAGACAATGGGAGAGAGATCGAGCAGGGTGCACCTCCAAGCACTGCTGTGTATTGTTGCAAACACTGTCTAGGACTGGCTGAGCAGTGAGCATGGGTTTTCAGGAGGGACGTATGGGTGGTAGGCATTGGTAAAAAGAAACCTGCCATGATTGAGGAAAAGTCCTTTCTTAAAAATGAAGCAATTTTCAAAACTTCTTACTCAATGGTGGTATCCAGTGATGCTCGGTTAACATATTTGGTAATTCGGATACTCAAATTGAGATTTTTTTTAAAACTCTGACTGTTTTGATTTAGCATATTGTGTCAGGTTGTCACAGATACAGTGAGTCAGCATCACTATTCAGAACTAGATTAAAACTTCCCCATAATTTGGACTTCTCATACCCAGGGACTTTATGACCCCATTGCTACTGCACACTGCAGATGGCCAAGAAGTTGATAGCCTCTAATTGCAAAATCCTCTTGAAAAAGGCAAACATTGTTTAGTGAGATATGAAGGACTTTACTCTTATTGCTGCCTTCACAGCCTATTCCACTCTTCTTTCTCCCAAAATAAAAGGTAAAAATTAGAAAAATGTTACCATTTAAAACAATAAAGACTGTCTCTTTTCACTTTTCCTTATACCCGTATACTTTTTTTTTTTTACTTTTTTTTTTTTTAACAATGTCAGTTCAGGCAATGTCTCCGTTACCCTGACTTACACTGTGATTTTAAGAAACATTTCTTTTAGTAGCTGCCAATCATTAATTGCTTCTTCTATATGTCTCCATAAACATTACATGTAGATATATTGGTATATAATATTCACATGTTTTATGTTTATATAAACATACTGCTAATACTCTGTTTCTCCAATAGAGATCTCTATAAATCCAGACCTCCAGAGATATTTTATAATGACTTAAACATTACACCAAACCAGAGATTCCAAGGGGACATGATCAGGATGTAATAATGGGCCAATGTCAAAAAGGATTTATGATTATTATTCATATGACTCAACCATATGCTTCAGCTACTGCTGTAATCTTGCTAGTCATGGTCTGACATCTGTAGTGATAATGAGTAAAATTGCATTACGCCACAGAAAAAAATCAAGACACTTAAAAAATAACTAGTGAGCTGCCAGGAGAAACATTGACCTCCTCTGTAGGGTCAAGAGATGGTTTTAAAATATTCTGGATGCTCCTGACAAAGTTGAAGCACTCCAAGGATCTGGCAGCCAGCTGTTCTAACTTTAATAGAGAAGAACTTAAATATAATTGAATTCCTAAACCATATGTATTTATCACTGCAGTTAAATACCATGCGTGATCCTAACAAGCTGACTAAAAAAAGGAAGTTACCTATTTCGTTTTATGTGGTTGGACAAATGCTATCTGTTCTATTAACGTGAGATTGGAGAAGATACTTAAATACTGCGTATTTCCAGGATCACCTGAACAGTCACGGTACCTGGTCTTTCCTGGTTAAGCATCAACCTTCCAAGTGTCTACAGTGAAAAGGCAGGTATTTCTCATTTCTTTCCTTCTAAACAGTCTTGTCTGTCTTGGTCTTTTATGGAGTAACCCTCATCTCTAGCTGCAGTTGAACCTTGTGCTGGCTGGGAAATAGTAGTTTATCTGTGCCATTTCCAGACTCCCATGTTCAGTAGGAATTTAGAAAACATGCAGATATCTTCTGGAGAGATGTACAGACACTGAGAACATCTTCATGCTTCTAGATAATATATAGTGTTGTGCAAGGTAAGTATATGAGCGTAGACTTTCTTAGTTTCTGTCAAAGTCCATTAATGTGCCATTACTGATGACAGTACTTAGGTGGAAGGTGAAAACTCATTCGTTTCTTACTGAGAAAGAGAAAACTCAGGTGTCAACCCTTCTAATCCTTCAGCCGTGCTTGGCAGACAGGCAGCAAGCAAAATTCAAACGAGCTCATGGATAAAGTGGGCTAAATCACAAACCACCAAAGTTGCTGTAAAATCGTGGCCAAACATAGCAGTTAAGGACAAATATTTAGGCAGTGTCAGTCAGTCAACTAATGTAGGTATCAGCATATTAGTGAGGAAATCCCCATAAGCTCTGTGGGAGTTTTTCTTTTTGATCTGCCACCACCTGCCAGGCTGCTGGCATTGCCGCTGCAGCCACCAGGCACGCAGGAGCAGCTCCCCTGGGACTGGAACAAGTTGCTCCTAAAGGCAAATAGCCACTTGATTAATTCAAAGGCAGACTGAGCAATCAGCAGCGGGTGAGGAGCAAAAGGCAGGGAACCAGACTCGAGGCTTGTCTGCCTGCCACAGAACAGCCATGGGAAAGCTCCTTCTCTACTTGTTAATAGCAGCAAATGTTCTTCGTTGCTGTCAGACTTGCACAATCTCCACTTTGCTCACACTGAATTCTGGTGCCTCTCCTCATCCTCCTGAGATCTTCAGCCAAAAGACATGTTTGACATCTGTGAAGCCTGAAGTCTTGGCTTGCACCAACGCAAGCACTGGTAGGCTCAAGATGTTGTTTTAAGCACCTGACATCCTTCATCTGTCTTCTTTATTTTTAATTATTTCTAGTCTATAGAGTGACCTAATCTAACAAGCTCCCGTCTGATGTCAAGGTTCTTTCTTTGCTTTAATCTGTTCACATTTCTATATAATTTCTTTTTCCTCTGGAACTATCAAAGAATTTTCTTTAGCAAGCCCATCAATGAAAAACAAAGTCTGCATTCTTGAATTCTAAGTCAGTCACACATAAACCTTAAAGATGCTGTTTGCTCAGTGTTGACAGAAGCAGTCGTCTGCCCTAATTTACCTTCATCATCTGTTTTTATTAGAGCTGTGAGAGCACGCATAAACTCACCAGGGGGACATGCATGTTACAGGGCTCTTTTCTTAAACTCTCTCAGCTCTAATAAAAATACATGGGCTAAAACACTATCCTGTTTACTGGGACAGTAATACCTCTCTGTCCTGTGTTCTTTTAGTGTCAGAACGATTGTGTCTGATAATATTCACTCACTGAAAGTCATCACAACAGGACTGAAGGAATGTTCTTTAAGGAATGACCTCGAGGAATAATCTCTCTTCCATTGATATTTTCCTGCTTAGTCCTACCAAAGAGCTTAGTGATGCTTTACTTCTTAAATCAGGTATCAAGGCTGATAGTCCTATTCTAACCCTGTTATTTTTCAGAGATAGAGTGGTGCCATGGACTGGCACTAATGAACATCCAGAAGTAACTAAAATGGCCACTCTAATGCTATACAGGCTGATATTTTCTAAACAGAACTTTCATATCCACTGTGAAATTTTTGAGGCCCTACTAACTGACAAATATTAGATAGGGATGTATACAACCACATGCATAAACATCAAACGGAGCCAATATGAGCTCAACAGCAGAAAGGTTATCACTGTGGCTGATCGGGATACTTCACATTTAACTTGTAGAAATCACTTAGATTAGAGAAAGCTGTCATTTGATATTCCATTTTTCCATAGATATTGCCAAACAGTTCTCTAAATCAGTCCCAAATGTGGCCTGGTCTCTGTGTTGGGCCTGTGTGAGTATAGTAGTGGTTTTGTTCCTCCTTGCTACCTTTTCTGCTCCCCTCCTGATTCCTCCCAGACTTTGGGGGTGAGAGCACTGAGCCCCAGAATATTGCGTGAGTTAGACAAAACAAAGCTCCAATGTGAGCTAGATAAAATAACCTGCAATGTCTCCCCTGTCATCCCAAATTATGGGAATACACTGTACTTCAGCCCTTCCTACCTACATGCTTGCCTGTTGGAGAATGGTTCTTCCTCATTTGCTGGACTGGTGCAGGGTCGAGTGTCAGCTACTTCTTACTGCAATGTGCTTGCATTGCATTCTGCTTGCCTCCAAGGTCATGGGCGAATGGTGCTTATTCTGATCACCTGCAGAGCTCTTCAGGAATTATGTGGCTTTTCGGAATTTGGGGATTTTCTGGTTGTAACCAGTAGTACTGGGGAGATTGGTCATTGCCAGCGAGTCAAACACGCAAGATTCCCCAATACCTGACTAGTGCCTTCGGGCAGTAGCATAAACCAAGTCTCCTCATGTGGAGTTAGGGGAAAATTTTTCCCTCCATGCCAGTCTGGCAAGGCTGTACATTTGGGAGCTGTGCTTTCTTTAAAAAATAACTCTTCTATGACATGGTATGCAAGCTATTTCTGAAAAGCCTCTGGATATGCATTTAATAAACTCCCTGCTATCATGAAGAGATAGGTGTCTTTTTATTGCATGCTTTCTTAATTAAGTTCATAGTACTTTTTGTCTTTTGCCTTACTACTAGGGTTTTCTAGTGGATGTTGAGAAACCACTACAGGCCACGGTGAATGGGCTGTGTAGACAAATACTCTCCAAGCTGTTCTGTGCATGACACTTACTGCTGCAGTCTCAGGTGACTAGACTTTAAGAGCTAATGTACTGTTCCAGCCTTATAGTTCTTACAGTGCTAAAATAAGCCAGGTCCATTGAAATAGTTTATGTAGTAGGTCTTTGAAAATTCATTTCAACCAGGCAGAAACAGCTTTAAAAGCCCTTGTTAAAGGGTACAGCCAAGTGATCACGAGTACTGAAAGGTAGTAGACTCTTCCATTGAATTAGGTGGGCCCAGAAAAAAATGTTTTCCAGAGCATCATGATGAGGGAGTCCGCATCTACCACTTGTGTGCCCTTAAAAGAGGATTGAGGCTTCAGTGACACATCTGTAATCTGTTCTGGTGTATCCATTGGCATAGTTGAAAGATAAAGGTGTACAACGAATACTTCAGATAAATCAATGGAAATATAGCACAAAGTACTAAAGCAGATGTTTTCCCGTAAATAAGTGAATTGCAACATAAATTGTATTTTTTCTCCACTTACCCCTGCAAATATTGTGTAGTGCGTCCATCAGAGGACTTGGTCCTCAGATAACTTTGAGATTGTGTACGTTCTTGCACGTAACGTTTTTAATCACTGAGACTTTGTGCTCTCTGTCTCTTACTGCTGCCTTGTTCTTACATGTAGTTGTCTTCTTTAGGAATGTTAATGATAGACAGGGATTTGATTATTTTGTAGGATGCCATTTGCTCTCACCTGCCACATATATTTTATTCTCTTTACCTGATTTAAAAACACAAGTGTGGCAGAATCCTATATGTATGGCCTGGCTCAGTGCCAGTGAAGACCCCACCCACTCAGCAAACCAGATTTTTTACAGTACTTTCCTGAAGCGTGAGTATATCAATTTGGAGAAAACATTGTGGGAAGAACTCCCAGGATTGAAAGGGCTTGTTTTGTTTTTATTTGGTTTGCACTATAAAATTTTTTGCTTGGAGCAATGCTATATAAAGGTGATCATGGCAGAAGTAATTCCTAGTGTCAAGCAGACTCTTGCTAGACACTAGGAAAAAAAGTCCTGTTTAATCTTGCTTTTATTTTACACCTTCTTTTTAAAAAAAGCATTAGTATAGTATTAAGTGCTCACGAGAACAATTGGAAAGGCAAAGTTCATGGCCTCAACTGCATCTCTGCTCCACTTTCAGAAATGAGCTGACTAACATGGCTAAGGACAGGGTTGTAAGTAGAAAAGATGCATCATTTTCTGCCCGTGAATATCAAGGTAAGATACAGACAGTTCTAAGAGGGTGACTAAATTTTTACAATAAAGGTTGCCTAATTCACTTCTTAGAGCCTCTCTAGAGATCATGCTTCTAAAGTAGCAATTCAGAGGAAGAGACTTGAAGACTCAGACTAGGGCAGCACGAACACAGGGATTCAGAAGGCTGCAGACGTGGAAAATAGAAATTAGTACTCAGTACTGTGGATAGATTAGTGAGGATAGATACATGAAGGGATTATAGTTAAGAAATAGGCAACACTCATCTACCCAGCTGTCCTTGGATCGCATAACTGAGCTATGTGAGTGGACTCCATATTAGGATTGCTCTCTATAAGGGCACATGGTGACAACATGGCATCTGGATGTTACATGGTGGAGAATGGTGTGAGAAAGATCAAATTCCCAAAGTCTGTAATGAACTGAAGATAATATCTATTAGTGCCATTGCTTCCCTTTTTAGCACATCTAAAGTGCGTTGTTGGGCATAGAAGTACATAGGAATGCTTGAGGATCTTCAAAGATGATGAAAAGAGAAATCACATAATTTAAAAGTGTATTTGCACACTGTTAACAAAGTTCTTTTGGTAGACTGCAACCTGTATCACTGCTAATCTACCAAAGATGTCAATTCAGGAGCACAGTGTCCAAAATCAACCCAGGGAAATTTCCTTCCAGTGGTCACAGTGTGAGAATAATCACTGCCACCTTTGTATCATAGGGATTTCATATCTTTCAACAGACTTTTCTATCATCTGTGCAGTAGTGGTTTGTGAAACCAATGAGGGTCCCGTAAGTGAAAACATAAGTGGAGTAAGTGACCTCCATACATAGAGGTATAAAATAACAAATCAGGCGTTGCAACAAGCCAACGTGCAGTGTGCGCAGATGGAAGCAGACTAAATTAAAACAATGTTGGTATATGCTGTATTCCTCAGTATCTTAGAGTCTCTGAAAAGTTGCCACTCTATTTTTTTTTATCCAGTTGCTTGTATTCAGATTTTCAAAAGCCCAGAATCTGCTTTACAGATATTTTTTTCTGTCATTTAATTACAAATTACAGGAAGGACTACTACGACTTCAGTAACTAATTGAGCTAGTAATTTAATCATAAGTTAGATGAAAAAACTTTTTTTTTATTTTCAGTAATAATTTTTACTCTTCTTTGTGCTCTTTAATTTAAGACTAAACCCACTTTTTAAAACCACCATCTTGAAACTCAGAACAGAAAAAACTTTTAAAAGGAAGTGGCTGAATGCTAGTTTTGGGATGTCTTTATTAGAATACTTTTAGAAGAAATTGTTGCTGTAATATTGTTCTTGTAGCTCAGTTTTCCTTACTACTGAGGAAAATCAGAAGCAGAAAAGGAGGTGGTTTCTGGTCACACCACAAGTCTAGAGAATTAGGGCTCAGTGTCTGCTTACTATTTAAACATATAAAATGTATAGGTTCATCGCCTAGTTCAGTGAGGTTGCTCTGCTTAGCTGGAAGCTGCACCAGCCCATTCACCCAGGTCACTTCTAACCAGATGTACAAGCCCATATTCTTCCTTTCTGTACCTGTGCCCTCAGTGCCAACAGGAAGGAGCTGACATCCTACTGTAAGCAGAATACAGCCACAATAGTGTGCCGTGCCAGAAGAGATTTATTTATTCCAGAGAATGATGTATTTTATAATGGCAACAGAAATCCCTTTCCATGCAAATTCTAGCAGTGATACACTGAACTCAACAGATTTGAAACAAGAAAGAATTTGAACAATACATCTAGAGTAGAAAAATCAGAAACAGAAAATCAGAGTAGGTTTTGTTGTTTGGGTTCTTTTTATTTTCATGTTATTGCTTTATATGCTGAGTTCCCAGAGTTTCTGAAGTTTGAATGCCTCTACCAATGGAAGTTGCCCCAGCAGAGGCATAAACTGGGCATTTTTGTATACCTGGTCCCATGTTTTCACCTAATGCATGTATGACGTTTAACATACAGCTAACTAGGTACACAGCTACACAGCCCGCTATCTATACAAGCAGCATGGCATGAACATTTTTGTTTTCTGTGTTTATTAATGTTTTCCACACCCTTCCATCAGCAGTGGAGGTTTAAAATAAAGTTACAAAGAGCACTACTGCTGCATGAATCTGACAAAACTCCAAAACAGAGAAAAAGCTAAGTTACTGCCTGAACAATTCAACCAGCTGAAACATTTTCTCTGTGTAATCAAATGTGCCTGTCTCATTATCACGCTTAAGCAAACAGCTTAATAGATGGCTTAGTCCAGAGGTGTATAATCCAATATAAGAAAATCCTGCTTGTAGCTTCGCTCATGAAAAGCAAGATGTAGATTATGCCTTGGAAGTTATTTACAAAATTGCTCTTGGTCTAATCTGAAGATCAGGTTGATTTTCAGCTTTATGAGCCTCTCAGCTTAGCTGTCTGTTCATGCTTCCCTGCTGCCCAGAGCACTGTTTTCCTGCAGAGATCAGAGTGTCCTCTGGTGGCTGATATTCTGCTGGAAATCCCACAGGTCTCGCACTGAGAAGGGGGGGTCTGTAGGGACTGTAAGCAGCTGTGCCAAATAACTCTTATTTTTATTTTGTAAATCAGATAGTCTTTTTTGCCATGCAGTATCTTATTTTCCTTGCAAGTATCCTTGTTAATGAAAATGCTCGAATGGATCGTACAAAGCATGTTCTCTCCTAAGTCTATGCAGTGGCCCCTGCGCTCTCGCCAGTGCAACCATGGCATTCATGCCACTGCAAGTGGGCATGACAGGATGGGTTAAATGACTTCTGCTGTGAGATTTTCATAACGATAGATTGTGTCTGTGAAAGCTTGTAACTCAGCTTATGTGCACCCACATCACACAGTGCTGTGGGAGCTGCTTTTGCCACGAGGACTAAGATTACAGAGCAGTTTCCGTCCCAGCCTCGTGATTCCATACGTGCACACATGCACATTTCCAAAATACTCCATCCTGGAGTATGAGGTTTTCATTGGTGGACTTGTTCTGTGCCAGAATGAATAGCTTTAGAGCTTTTGGGGGGTTAGGAGAGGATATCAATGACGCTATTAATCGAAAAATTCCAACCTCCATTTATTTCAGCAAACAACAAATAAAAATGCTGTGGGTCCCACAGTGTGTCTCTCCACAAGCCACCTCTTCTCCAGTCATCTTCCTTTTTCCAGAAAACATTGCTTTCACTTTCCACACTCTAAAAGCAAAAACTGTCTCACTCTGCTCTCACTCCTTTCTATCAAACCTGTTCTTCCGTTTCCTAGAAAATCCTTGTTTCTCATTTTCCCCTCAGTCTTTTTAATACCAACTGCTCCCCTGTTTGGACCATACCTATTCCTTTTCACAGTGGGCAGAGCCTACACTGTCACCATCCTCTGGTAAGACCACAAATAAGAGGAATTCAGCCCCAGTATTGATCACCTGGACAGGTTCACAAACTCTGGGTTTGCAGGAGTGCTCCTCTCAGCATTTCAATGCAAAAACCAGTATTTTATCCCCTTGCACACTATTTTAAGAAAAAGTCTGGATTACTGAGATACAACAGTATTTGAGCCCCAGTGGTCCCATGGTTTTTATGATGAGTTGGCTGGAGTATTCCCAAGAATAGTCTTTTGCTAAAGCTCCTGCACTGAGTATTACTTTCTTCCATTAGCAAAATACTTTCATTCAGTAGAGTCAAACCCCCTCTCTTCACTCTGCCTGTCATTCAGATGAGCAGAGTTGGTCCATCTGGACCTCAGAGCAAGATCTGGATCTGCTAGTTTGTGGTATCTTTTTCTGTAAATTTTGTTTTCCGTGCTTTGGCCTGCATGAAGCGGTGGCATCAGACATGTTAAACCAATCTCTGTGGAATATCTCTAAATTTAACACTCTGTCTTGTTTGTTAGTTTGGTTTATCTTTGCTGTCATCTACCATGAAGCTACAAGCTCCACATCCTTTCAGAAAACAAACATGACTGACAGCAATCGTTATACAGAAAAGCTGAAGCAAACCATGCCTTGGTGGATTTTCTGTTAGGATTCATAATAACATGGAGTTAAAAGAGAGAAAAGAGGTGCTTTGGAGCATAAGATCGTAAAATGCTAATTTCAGTGACACAGTGGTGGACTGAGTAAATATAGAAAGGATTTATTATGAAGTTCTTTAGTGTTGTTGGCACTGACAGCAAATTGCTGGGCAACATTATATCGCCAAAATCCAGGAAATAGCACAAACATTGAACCACTGTATTTTCAATGACAATAATGAGAGAAGCTTTGGTATTGGTTGGCATCTCCACAAAAGGCCCATGTTGGCATGTTCAGGAATGTAAATGATAGATCTACTGCTTGAAGTTTATAATTATTTAATCAAACACAGACTGCAGAACCTGGAGGGACGTCGTGTATGCTTAAAGGAGAAGAAAGGGAGAGAGAAAAGAAAGTTGTGCTTTGCAAATGATGGAACATATCAGTCCCCTGGGTGTGCTTACCATGTATCTCTGATTGCTGCAGAATTTGTGGATGATCTTTTCTGCTCACTACTTCGCCATGTATTTAAGTAGCCCTGCAGAAAGCAAATTGCCGACAATCTCTTTTATGTGCTGATGGAAGTTAGATCAATTATTTCCACTTCCTTTCATGGAAGAAAGAAAATCTACAGATCAGGACAGGAAACCACTCATTTGATGAACTATTTCTAAACTACTGTACACACACACAAGCTCCCCCTTTCTCTGCTGCAGACAGACACGCACACAGCTACAAGCCCTTTCTCTTCTAGACACGCAGGGAGGCACGTTATTTTCATCTCACATTTCATGTTTAGATTATTATTACGGAATTTCAAGAAGTCTTATTTTGTTTCCATTTTTTGTAAGGAGAAAAAGAAGGAGATAATGAACATTCCATTTTCAGAAATAAATCTCTTGGCACTGTATGTTCTGGTTGGTAACAGGCTGTGTAGCAGAGGTCTGCCATGTTCCCAGCCTGGGCTTTGTTGCCGACTCAACTTTCAATTTAGTCCTAGCGTGATGGAAAAAGAAAAAAGTCTTTCAAAAGCAGTAATTGTGTGTTTCTGGGGAGAGAGAACAAATTACTAAATCAAATTAGCATTACATTTCATTCCTCGACCCTAGGAGATTCAAGGATTTACATAAGATACTTCCTTAAATTACATTGTTAGTATAAACATAAAGATTCTGCACAAAATCCCTGAGAAGTGATGCATCATTAGGTGATGTCATCATGCAATATTAAAAAAAAAAAAGTAAGAAATACCTTAGCTGCACGTATCAATGCACGATCACACTATTTTTAAAAATAAAAAGACAAGATTTTATTATATTCTGGAGGATTTAATACCATTAATCCATTCAGTCTCTGTGCGAGGAATACTTGCATTGTTGTTTTTCTTTTCTCTCCTCACAGGCAAAAATATTTGCTCTAGGGTATTCATGGCTGTAGAAGATGAAATCCAGGCCTCACACAAGGCTGGAGAAGAGTTACCATGGATTTTTATGAGGTCATTTGACTCAAAAAGGCTAAATACGGGTCCTCAATATTACTCCATTTCACATCCCAAATTTCTTTCTTTAGTGATCTTTTCCTTTGTATCAAAATCTCTGTAATTCTGTCTCAGTTTATGGATTTCTTTTTTTTTGCAACACTGAGGTGTAGAGCTTCCACATGGCACAGGGCTGCTTCTAGCTTGAGTTTCAAAATTCACTCAATCAAAAACAATGGTGCAGGGATCAAAATAAAAAGAAAAAAATGTCTTTCATGTCTAGGCTATGTGCATTTGATAATTAATCATTTGAAAATTATCAGAGTATACTGCAGAGAATATTATTGTTAGTTTTATGGTTTCAAGTCCTCTGAGGAGCTGCACGTGGTAAAAGGAGAAATGAAGTAAAATTGTATTTATGTCCTAAGATATATGAAGAACAGTCAGTACTGCTTTAGTTGTTGAAACAGAGCTTCCCCATTTGAGAAGCTAAGCCATAGCAACATAAATAAATACGCAGCTTTTGCTTATATCTTTTTAATTTAAAGATGACTTTAAGAGCCATATTAACAAGGACATCATTAAAACATATTCAAGTCAAAAAGCTTCATAACTTTTAAAAATTATTGCAGTGTTAGGGCTTTTTTGAAGGTGGACTAAACAATTCTGTTTATCCTGTGAGCCTGTACAGGTTTTCTGTGTTTCAAACAATAAATGCTCCCCACAAATTTATGCAATAATATGTAATGTATTCACAAAAACTATTTACTGAAGCAATTTATGTTTGGAAAGTTATCTCTAAAGCCAGAGGTTTAGAAATATTTTGTATAGTGAGACCTTACATCCCACGCATAACTTCTTTTATTTAATCTACCTGTGCATAGAAACCTATTATTAAAAATGTAATAATTGGCAGAATAAATTCAGCAGCTGAAAGACATGAGAAAAAATATGCAAATTATGAAATAAACAGCTAAAATTACAGGTATTTTAAGTCTCCTTTATTAAAAATAATTACGAAGTTAGAAGTTGAGTGCATATCATAATATACTACCACTCTAAATGCACCCCTCCAGTGCCTCACAAATGGACATTTATATTAGTAGACTATCGGGAAAAAATGAGCAATGACCCCTTCTTATCTTTTTTGAGGTGTTTCTTTTCTTGACAAGGAACGTAGAATTTACATTTAAATTTCCTGGGTTTTGTCTGTTTCTCAGCACTAAGGCCATCCCTATGATTTACATTTTTGGCATTTAATGATTTTCTGAAACAGAATAAGAAACTTTAGTTCTCCTTTTAAAATCTCAAATATTGATACTTGGTTTTAAATAAGATTTATGATTAAAGAAAGATGCGAGCTGATTTTACAGTTCAGAGTTCTTTTAAAATACAAATAAATTAATTAAAAACATAACAAAACAACCAAAACCATCACTTATAAAAGCCTTCACTCAATGATTAATCTGTAAGGATGGGCCAGAGAGGTGAAGGAATATCTACAATATCTAATTATATTCATATGAAAAACATAATCCATTCACATTTTTAAATCTGTGTTGCAAAAAGTTTAATTTCCTGCTGGAGTTTCTGGGTGTGTTGCTTAGCTTCTGGTCTTTCTCAAAGGCCGTAATTTCAAATGAGGCAGATCCATTATCCAAATACATGTGCTCATCGCAGCTGATCTCAAATCCAGCGAAATCAAGGGGAGACCATGCATGAAGATCAGATAAGCCAGCTGCTCCATATAGGCACAGCTCCACTGAAACCAAAGGAGCCACATCACGTCTCAGCAGAAGTAATGCTGTACAGAGGCTGGTTTTAACTGATAGTTTAGAACTGGCTCAATTTCTCCATTTAACAGAAGTCTCAGTATTTGAAACATGTAGGACGGATATTTTGTATGTCAATAGATTCATTGCTAAGAATATGTCAAAATGTATCTTGAGGTGTGTGGAAGATACTCTCTAGGTTATGACTAGGAGTTATGCATTAATACATGTTGAGAGAACTGTATTTATTAACTCACTGATGCTCAAAAACCATATTTCCATCTCAATGCTTTCTTTTTTCTTTCTTACATCTCTCATCAGTCTTTCTCCAGCTATATGCTATATTTCTGTTGTTTTTTTTTTTTAATGTCATCATTGTGACCATGCCAGTTTTTTTTATCCCGCAGCTGGAAAGTCCATGCAATTCCTTCCTGATTGTCCAAGAGAATTGTGTGCACCGGCAGCCTGTATTTCGGGAATTAAGAAAATGTAATTATATGCTCTGATATCTTACATTGCTAACTCTTTTGCTGATAAGTAGCTGCCAACTTTCAGCCCTGTACTCTTGGTCCTCTCTAGCACCAGAGGCTTGTGTGTGTGTCAGGGAGGATTTTGCCACATGTCTGGGGAGGTGCCAACTGTGTTTGAGCTGGCTGCACTTCTTCCTTCTGCTCCTGTATCACTATGTGCACTTTTGGACACTGAAGTTATTGATGGCAAATCTGTAGCTTAGTTTGTATTTAGCACCTTCAGTTAACTTATAGCTTCTCTATTAATATCTGTCTTTCTTTTGTCATTTAGGACAAAGTCTGCTCTTCAGAGTGTACTGCTTGATTAAAGCATTGGTGTACAATCATTACCTAAAATTTTATCTTACAAGATGTCATTTTAACAAGTATATATAGAGCATGCAATATTTAAATGTGGTATATATACAGAGTCATTCATATCTCTGTATATCAGATAGTTTCGTGTATAATGTAAATAGCACATCTTATCTAAACAGCACTTATGCTCCAACAGCCTAAATCTCCATTCATCCTGTGTTAGCAACATGAATAAAATTATCCAACCCTTCAACCCAGAAAGCTAAACATGCGGTTGAGCAGCAAACCTCTAAATTAATGACATGGTCTATGCTGATGTCACTGGACATGACAGTAATTCCACAGCATAAAAGACACCCAAAATAACACCAACACACACAAGACTTAAGACAAAGTTTAAACTGAGCCTTTTTCTATGAATAAAAAGGTGTTTCACAATTGAAGTGTTTTGCAGAAATGTGCTTGTTTAAACAAAAATGTCAATGGAGAAAAACCTACACTGTTCATTTAATTTCTGTTTTTTAATAACAAATACATTGCAATAAGAAATTTTTTATCATTTTAATCTTATTTGGTTTTTTTGTATATTACTAATTACATCTGTTTAATAACGTGAAAAACAGAATTATGAAGAACATTCAAAATAGAATATATCAGTGGCTGTAAGCCACAATGTTTTGCATCTTTCAGTTTCATGTCAATATTAATGTTTCAGCTCAGTTTTATACCTTGCAATAATTTATGTTTTATTCCAGAATAGCCATTGAGTTGGAAGTTCTGATTTCTGCTTTTGAAAGCACAGCATCTATATTAAGAGGAAATTCTTTGCAAATTTGAAGAATATAGTCAATATTACATATATATATTCATATCCTTTCTGTGTGCTTCTATTTCCCCTTCTGTAAAAGAGGGAAGAATAGATCTCCCATTGTAAAGTACTTTGAGATTGACTTGAATTGTTTATGGAAAATTGTTTTGGTCTTTTTTATCACATTCTTCTTTTCTTTCTTTTTTTCTCATGGATTACTCTAAAACCAGATTCTCACAAGCAAAAAAAAATCGATCACCTGCTCTGCCTTGAGGCTTCTTCCTGCCTACAAAATTCTTTCCATCATTTCATCTCATCTTTCCAACTGAGCGTGTATCATGCTTGTGTTCACCTTACTCAGCTTCTCCAGACAGTAGGCTGTAAGTACCCTCACTAGCTGGAGCAAGAGGCAGAGCTTGCAGATGACTTTGTTCTTTCCTAAATGCTGTCGCAGTGTGTGCTATAGGACAGAAAAGATCAGGATCATGGGCTGTATTTTGAAGTAAAATGTCTCCTGGCTGTGCACAGTTAGAATTACACCTTTGGTAACAAGTGTGGGCATTGGGCAACAAAAGTGCACTCATTTACTTAGGCAAAACCATGAAGACGCATCTGGCATTACATTTTGAATTCTCTCAAATACATAGCATGAACTAACTGGAGCACACCGGTTGGATTGTATATACACTTAAAGGGAAATGCTTTGCTGTATGCCTAAAATGAGCTGCATAGATAGATTGAGTGCCAACTAGTTTACACAGTCAAAACACACAGGAAATTTTGGTTATCCTCTTACTCTGAAAGGTAGCATTGTATGGCAATGAGCAGAAGACCCAGCAATACAGTACCAAGAGTATCTCACAGGTAACATCCAGAACCCTGGGAGGACAGGATGTGCAAGGTGTTTAAAAATCTTACACGGTTACAATTAAAACTAGGAAAATAGCAAAACTGCTATTAAAGTTGTATTTAAATTCTACTCTGCAGTTTTCCATTATGTTTGAAAACCTGGTAATAGTTCAACAGCCTATCAAAAAAAAGACAAAAGAAAAAAACATATTACTTTTCTGTGAGAGGACTGACGAGATTACAGCAGCTGGGTGTCTATTACTCCAAACTATATTGTACAGAGCTAAAATGGGTCTTTGTACAGAGCTAAAACATGTATTCCTACAAAAATCTTATCATGGTGGAAGAGAAAAATTGAGTTCATTAACAATCCCTATCACTGAAAAGCTAAATAATTCTTCACTCTTCAGTTGAGTCCAATTCCAGAGATATTACTAGAAGTTGTTTTTCTGCGACAAAGAGTTTTGGTGGTGGTTTTTCTTTTTCAGCACTTTGCTTTTTACCCACTCGCATTATACCCATTGCTAGGTGGAGATTAACAGCTGTTACTGTTTTAACAGGAAATGATGAATAGTGCCATTACTGGGATAGCTCTATGTGAACAGAACTAAACTTGCATGTGTTAATTTTTGCAGGTAGAGCAATTACCACAATTATTTTCATGTTATAGTTTGCACAGACCCTGCACCAAAGCTGAACAACTGCGAACAACCATCCTTCCATTTTCTCGGGAAGAGCTGTAGGCAAATGCAGACTGCAAGCTCTCTCCATGCCTCCCCTTTGTCGAGGGAAAGCATAGAGTACCTCCCTCGTTTTGCCCTCTCAGCTAGCGATTTTCATAACCCTCCTCTCTAATATATGTATAAGGTGCTCACATTTCAGTTTATAGCTACATTTGACTCAAATATGAAATGGATATTTATAAAGCTTGAGTCAAATCTCAAGTGCTTATCTGGATTTTTGTAACCTGAACCACATGACTGAATTAATGGGCACAGTTGTACTTTGGCTTTAAATATATGTATCAGTTGTACCACTCGTTATAATTAATCTCACCTGGCGTTGACTGTTGAAGTCTTGATTTCCAGTCTAAGCTGCTCATCGAAGCTCCCTCTATAGTTATTGGGGATCAAGACATGTCACTTCACCAAAGATAGATGTCTGTTATTAATGAGATCAGTTGCCATCCAAAAATGCTCATTTCTTTCATTCAACTATAGAGGGAGCCAAGTCAACTGTCTTGAATCAAAAGCCTAGCTTTTATTTACGATTAAATTCAAAGCCATCTAGATGAGGTGAAGGAAAATTGCCATCCTCAGAGAGTCACTTACAGCCCTTCAGCTAAACTGGCCAGTTAAGCAGCTGTCTGTTGCACAGTAGCCTATTCTCCTGGATGAACTTCTCTATTAGAATAGAGATGCCTCTGAGTGCAATGTTTCTGTTTCTCTTTTTTGGCAGGGTAAGTTCCTTAGAGTGAGGTGTACAAAAATCATTGTCCATACTTTCTTAATGTGATACTTAAAAATGTAGCTGTTAAAAGATCTAATAATCTTTTAGATTATTAGACCTATGACTAATAAAAACATTAACCACATTGAAAAAAATAATTCTTTCCTGCAGCTAACCAGGAAACTCAACATTCTTTCTTTGTTTTGTGGTGAGACCAGAAAAAGTATCTTCGTGATTTAATCTGTTATAAAATGTTCTCTAAAATACTTTACATAAAAATTGTTCTTACGAAGAAATATGTTTTCCAGAAAGAAAAACAAAACCATTCTCATATCATATTTCTTGGAACTAATTATCCTCATTCATACAAACCAACCGTTATATCTTCCTGTTGACAGCACTGTGTTTTCTTTTCTCTTTTTCCCTAGTACATTTGTAGCATGTGGATCAAAGGTGTATGGATTCTTGTCTTTTCTTGAACCCACAAGCGAAGTAGCAACACAGCCAAGTTTTAAAAGTTTGCGAATCATTCAGAAACAAAGCAGACAAAACATACAGTGTTCCCAAGAGACTTGAGACATGAAAGCATCTGTGTTGTGATGTAAGTATACAAAATCTGTTGGAACTAGACTTAATTTTTCAGTAGGACTTGGAATGCACTGATTCTGATCTCCTGTTGTAACTTAGAGTAATCAGTCTATATACTTTGCCACAAGTTCCAAGAACACTATATCTGTAATGGAGTTGAATCTTTCCATTACCCTCAACTGAACTTCCGATTTCAGAACACTGATCTCCATCCAGATTACAAGTCCATGTCTCATAATACATGTTCTACTTGAAGGCAAACTGCAGAAGTTTCCTAGGTTTTGGTCTCCCTAAATGAAAAACTATCCCGATTGCAGTTAGTGGGGCTTTGCCACTACCCTCAAGATTTCATTCCTGTTTCTTGCTGTTTTCTTGCCATGGTCCTCTGGTGATAGACTCCACACAGTTAGCAAGAGCAATATCGGGCAGGAAACCGGCATGTGCTGGCACGTGCAGGTATTACCCTCATTCTCCACTTTTCCTATGAACTACTTTACTCAGTGCTAATGCTGTAATCAAGCTATGGCGAGGCACTAAGAAGTCAAATGTCTTATACCAGTCTTACATCTGTGTAGTTACCTTCATCAAATTGTTTGACAAGACTTATTTTTCCATAAAGCTGTGTTGACTGGCACCGATTATACTGTCATCCTTTAATTTTATACTAATTGAATCCCTTATCAGCTTTTCCATTACATTGCTTGGGACTGATGCCAGACTAACTGACCTGTAATTACTGTGATCATTTTGCTTCCTCTCTTTGACTGTTGGCAATATTTCATGCTTCTACTGTTCTCTAGCAACCTTTGCATTTAGAGCGCTTGGGCTCTTACATATAAAAATATTCAACTCTAACAGAAGGATTTTAACAGTGACTTCTTGGGCAATGGGATGCAAGGAAGTTTATTGTGTCATATGAATATATCATCTTATTTATCTTCAAATATTAAACAGGAGTGTATGTGTGTAACTGCATGTGTCTATAATACAGTATATAATATTTCTATCTTATCTATAATATTAATAACACTTTTGATTTAAGCAATCCAATAATGTTTTTATGCCATTCTAGGGAATTGCAGGGTAGTCCTGAAAAACCTTCTTATTGTCCTTAGCAACCTATATTTCCTTAGCTTTCTTCATAATATCTCTACTTTTTTTTCATTGCTAATTTATACAGACCGCTGTCTAATCTGATATATCTGTATGTTCACATACACAAGGAAGAGAAGGTTTTCCATGTTATAAAGCAATGTCATGTTATGTTTTGGTGTTTTCAGCCAAAAAAATAAAAGAGACAAATCATAAAAACTGCTCTTACGTAATCAAATGATCAGAGAAGATGTTCTGATTGAATTTAATCTGTCCTGTGCTGAATGGTGTTTAGAGCCCAGAGCTTTTATTCTAGTACATTCCAGTAAAGATCATAAGGCACCCTCTCTTTGTTGAGGCAAACTCCTCTTTGTTGCCTTTTCCATTGTCCTCCTTTTTTCTTTGCTTAAACATGAGTTGCTTGGAACTTCTCCTAAACTCATTCATTTTTTCCTTCAAATAGTGGATATACTTACATCAGTGCACCAAAGCATAGCAACATCTCAGCTTGACACTTACCGATGACATTGTGACAACTGAAGCCTGCATTCTGAATTTGCTGCTTTTTGTAGCTCTCCTGTTTAGCATAGCTTCACAAGAGAATGATGTTCTATAAACACCTGGTAATTTAGTTAATACAAGGAGATGGACTTTTAACAAGAGAGCACTTTTTTAAAGTTTGACATTCAGATATAAAACAGATGTTTATTGTGCTTTTTAAGTGTCCAGGGGATCTTGTCAAAAATATCTGGCATGTACAGTCGTTTTTATGTTAAATGTAATTGCATATTATTCTTTATTTTCATGTATTAACACATGTATATTATTTCATAAATGGGTTTTGTTATCTTATTATGGAATAATACTTTTAGTAATTGCCCACAGCTCTGCATATAAATGTGCTCTGCAAAGGTGTTTGGAGTGAAGATGTCTGGCTGCAGCTTTACTAAACAAACTGTTAATTAATCTCAAATATTATCTAGCATGACAAAGGCTTTACCGTTGTAGACAGTGTAAGGTTATCTATTGAATCTTCAGTCATTTGGGCTTTCTTACCTTTTTACATGCCAAACCCCTTTCCGTTGGTTCCCCTTACAGAACACTGGGTCTAATAATGCATATGCAGCCAAGTAGTAAAACCTAGATACTCAGCTTTGCATTGCTGAATCAAATTACCAACCTGGACTGGACTATTGTCCTCACATTGAGTATCACAGTTACATCAAAGGAAAACACAAGATCAACTTTTTAATGGCAATTTCTCTTAGGATATCAGTCTTTTTGAAGTATCATTCTTAAAGAGAATGTTTGTTATGAATGCAAAGCTCCAGGAAGAGAAACCATTCCCACAAAAATATTTCCACCAGATTCTGCAGAGTCTGGTTCCCAAGCTCATGGCTCTGCTCTTACTCTTCAATGAGGACTGACAAAATGAGGAAGAATTAGTTCTTAAAACCCTTCAGAAGACACAGTTTAGGACCAGACTAACCATTTAGTGTGCCAGTCTCAGTCATATTCTGTCCTTGTTTATGCTGATTTAAATCTAGTTCAAGACTGTTGAATGCGATAATGTTCCAACCAAGGAAATGAAATTCTGAATTCTGACCTATTTTTATTTCTGCTGTCATTTCTATTCTCTTTCATCTTGTCTGTTTTTATTCAGTCTATGGTCTCTCCTCTTCCATCAGCTATTGAGTCGCCTCTTGAAGCTTTGTTTCAGCTTTTGTTTGTCTCTGATTTTTTTCTCATCCTTCTAATGAAAAGACATAGTCTTACTCAAAAGATAGTAAAAAAGTTGTTTTCCTGGACTAGGCATGAATATATATGAGAGGGATATAATACCTCTCTCTGTGTCTTCTGATTTTTTTTTTTTTAAAGCAAGCTAATTATGGAGCAGCTACTGGAGGAAAAGGGACAATTATAAATGAACCTAAATTTAAAATTATGTTTGCATCAAAGCTTACTAAAGACCATAACAGTCTTTCCATCAACTTCAAAAGGATGTGAAGCACACCTAGTCTTAACTTGCTACTTAACACAACTTTGTTTAGAGCTGTATTAACATCGTAGGGAAACTGCCTCAAAGGTTAAGCCCGTCTTATTTTCAAAGAGAAAGTGTGACAAATTTTCCCAGACGCTGGAACTTAATTAAAACACTGGAAAATTCCAAAGTGACAACTACTTTAAGACTTTTTTTTCCTATGGTTCTTCTTGGGTGGATCAAGTAAAGTAAAAGAAAAAAAGAACATCTTTGATTCCTGGGAAGTTTTTCTTTCGTTCTGATGCTTATCCAAACTCCATTCATAGAGAGGAAAAAATATTACTTTGACCTCCTCAGTATATTATGCAGAAATTAAGTTATGGGGTATTTTTACATGTTGCCCTGTTATTATGCCAAGAACATGTCTGCTGTCTCTAAAACAAAAAGTAATTACCAGTCATACCATTTCTGCAATGATCTTGTGTATCAGAACTATATTTACAAGTACCTTTTGTTTTAATTGAATGCAAAATGTGTCTGTAATTACAGATTTTAAAACTAATTTATTGAAAAATTGGTTACTCTGATCCACTATAAAGATTTCAAGATTTCAGGCCTACTCATGTTCCCTTTTTGACAGGACCAGCTACTTGTTTGCTGCCCGCCTCATAAGGAGCAGGTGATGCTTCTGTTGGTGTAACTGAGTCACTTCAGTCAAGCCAATACCTTTCTTACTTTGGGGGTTGTTGTGTTCCAGAGCAGTAGCCATGTTTCACTGTTTCTGAGGTAGTGGACATTGTAAAAAAACATTGGCTTGAAAGCAATGGTACTGCCACAGCACTGCATGCACCAAAGAAGCCAGAAGGCACCGAGTGAGGTGACATGGATCATGCTGGCTATGCTTGTCTCTATCATAAACAGATTTCCCCTCAAAAGATGTAAGTCTGTGTGTGTTAGGATTGTGTGCACAGCATGCTTTAAAAAGTTATGCGTTATGGTGATCCTCCTGGGGAACCATGGGGAGTTTTAGCCTCCAGCTTCTTCCTAATTCAGTAGTCAGCAGGGGATGCTGTCCTACATGTCTTTGAACTTTGTTGTATGACACATAAGTGAATCTTGCATGTAGAAATATATATAAATGTTGTAAGATTCGCATACAATAAAAAAATACTGCTGTGCATATAGACATGTATTTAACTATGTATACTCAAAACTTTTTTCTAGTTTTGCTCTAAATTTTCAAGCATTTACTCTATTTAGATTCCCTTGATTCCATGTGCTGATTCACTATTTTCTTGAATCCGGAAACCAAAACAAAAAGGAAGAGTAAGTTATTTTCTCATCTCAGTTTATAGGATCATCTGATAAAATGTAGGATTCTTCTCCAGATAAAGTGTACAAAAAAGTTAGCACTTTGCCAGAATCCCTAGGGCGCCTGTTAAATACTTAACAAAAGTCGTGTTTTGACAAAAGAATATCACCCCTAATTGTCAAATCCATTCCAAACAAAACTGGAAGAAGATGAGTGGGTAATATTTTCAGTCAGCAGTCAGGCCTTTGAAAACTTAATTGTGGACAGTCAGAGCTAATGCCGCATTTTTGTCTTATCAGTCACAGTTTCATGGATTTCATTATTTTCATGGGTTGCTTGCGTTTGATACTTTAAACATAATGTTTGACATGTGGGAAGATGGACGTGGCAGGATGGTGTTTGGAAAGAAAACTGCTGACCTGATTTCCTCATGGTGTGTGCTGGTATGTGTTAGCTCAGGCTGCAGAGCAGTGGGATCTGCGCAGCAGCAGCGTACCTGACAGAAAGGTCCAGGCCCAGAAGTCTAGGTACAAGGTTTCTTGGTTATTTATTTATTTATTTTTTGAGTAACATCTATTGAGAATGAACTAAGTTTCTCCTCCATTTCTCACTCCCACAAGGGTAACATCTTACGGTCTCTTTGTCTCAACTCTTTTTCACTTTGTTTTGTAATCCCTTTGAGGCCTGTTCCCCACCCTCTTTTCTTTTTCCAGTACTGTATTACTACAGATATTGTTGTCTTCCTTCCTCCGAGGTCTTTGTACTCTTTTAGCTATAATTAATGACATTTTGGTTAGACAGCCAAGAGAAAACTGGATCCTTCCAGTTTAGGGACCAACTTTGTTGGCTTTGCAGAAGCACTGGCCATGGAAATTGTTGAAATAAAGGGAGGCTGCACACTCATTTCTTCCTGTATATTTTAAAGGCTTTATTTTCAAACAGGATTCTGTTTTTGGAGAAAAGAAAAACCACAGGATACACTTATGAGGAAAATAATTTCTAAAGCTATGCCAGATCCTCAACTCTTTCCTTTGGCCCGGCACTGAGAAGCAATCTTTAAGCAGCCTGCAGAGGACATCTGGTGATCCTGTGGTATAGGGAAGTCATCATGCTGCTTAGCCACTTTAGGACATCTGCTCTTTTTAACTTTTGTAGAGTAATGGGACACAGCCAGAATTTGCAGTATTTTGAAATAGATCTGTCAGCAGAATAGTCCCTGGAGTATTTTATTCCTGCTGGTGTAATTTCAGGTTGGTCCTCTCTTTGCTATTTCTGAATCAACGAGAAAAGACTCAGTGCACCTCTAGATGAGACATCAGCAGTGTTTTAAAGCAGCTTTTGCCGCATTTGTGAACTCTGCCCAAAAAGTAGATTTCCAGACAGGAGGGATCTGTTCTGAACACTGAATATAAGATTTTTTCAGGAAATATCTTAGCCACTAATAAGGACAAGAAGTGTGTAGCTTTATAGAGTCAGCATGAATCAAAAGCTAGGGATCCTATTAAGCCGTTGAAAGAACGAGTCAGTCGATACAGCTCTGAATTTCTCTGGGCATATCTTCAATGTGGGATGACTGAAAGTGCCTGCTGTGCTGGTGATGTTTCTTTATGTCGGAAATACTGAAGCTCCAACCACCAGCACTATATCTCCAGACCCTTATACCACCTTCTGTTCCACTATTCTTGGATTCAAAGCATCAAAGACTTGATTGTATGGAGTTATGGTTTATTTGCCACGGAACAGATGTGCATAAATTTGGTCTAATCATCCTTACCTGAACACAAAAAAAAGCAGAGTAAATCATTCGCACATCCATCATGATGGAATAAAAAAGGCTCAGAGATATAATCTCCCTGAAAAGTGAGTGGATCATGAATTAGTCGCCTTCTTCCACTCTCTGCTGCCTCTTTTTGGTAACGATGGTCCAACTTCCATCAAGAAAACAAGATAACAAAAATATAACGTAAGATAAACCCATACAGTATGAACACACAGAGTGTGTTTTGGTTATTATGAAATAGAGCAAATTATTCCAATTAGGTATCAAGATGTCTGTTGTGTTTGGATTTGTGAAAGTAAGAAGATACAGCAGTGCGTAAATGTTAATTTGTCTTCAAGCATCTTAAGAACAGAGCCATGGAATAAATAAAGGTTTGCGTTGTTTACATCATCACTGAATTTGGTGCAGAATAATTTAATCCAATAGATCTGATCTCCTGAAATCATCTTTAGATTTAACCCTCTTCTGCAGATCTTCTAGAGACAGGCATGTTTCTAGAGACATAAACTTCAGAATTTTAATCATATTTCAAGACTGTTGGCACCAGTGATATGCATAATTTACAAGTTTCACATTGCAGACATGTTAAGGCAAATGAGCTGTTATGTAGCTATTTACTGTCTACGTGCAAATCCAGAAGTAAATATTCATACTTCAGTGCACAATGCAAAATGCCTTTTTGCTATTGAAATAGAGGCAACGTTTTATGATTTCCATGGCCATGAAGAGATACGAGGGTGAATAGGTGGATTTCAGTATTTCTATCATGATGGAGAATGGCAACACATTTTCCTTTCCAAAAATCTTAACTGTTAAAATACATAAATCTTAACAAGGATTAGAATTTTAATTAGAGATTCATCCTTTGTAATTCATTCTCTCCTCTGCTTTCCTTCTTCAGAATCTAAGAGTCCCTTTCTGAATTCAGTCACAAATACAGTGGAGGTTTTTGAAGCAGTTCATTTGCAAATCTCCACAACAAAAGAGAAGCAGTCACCTCTAAGGTACATGAACAGCCTCAAGGAAAATGCTAATGTTAATGCTTACCAGTGAGGTGAATGATTTTATTTTTTTTTTAATTTAGGGCACCCTTAACGTTATTTAAAATTGTTTTTTTGTCTTCAGCATCTGTGAAGGGAGTCAAGATGCTGGTTGTTACTCTTTGTCTACTGCTCCCTTGTTCATTCCCATTTATCTTCTGCAAAGCATTAGCCAATAAGTGAAGCAAAGTGTCCTTCCAGTACTCCCCATGTGCTTGACACATCATGAAAAGCCACCCATGCTTCTGAGAGATACTCCTGGCTTTTGTAATAGTTCAGGGCAGGAAATGGAACAAAAGGGTTTTAATCAGGCAAAATAAGAATGATCTTTAAGATCAACATGTATTATTCACTAAACTTATTTAAATTCCAGGAAGTCTGAAGTCCTTGCTTCTTGCTTTGTGCTGCCCAAAGCCTGTTCTCTGTCTGCTGTCAGATTTTCCAATGTGCAACTGGGAGTGACTGACTTTTCCATTCCATTCATTTCCAGGCACAACTATTTTCACTCTCTTCAGCAATGCCTTCAGATGTTTGTCACAGTCAAGCTTTGTGACCATTGGCATGAATTCCTCTGGGTTTGAGAAGGAGGAAGATACTGCACGTTTTCACGGAGACAACACAAGCCACTCTTCTATTTCTGCCATGCTCCACTGTCCCTGTCTAAAGTAATCAGAAAACTTGGCCTTTACATAGCTTCAGTAATACCTTAATGGATTCATTATGAAAATATGAATGATGGGTATAAAGTACAAGTTTACTGCAGTTATTGCATGAATGGAGCTCACTTTTGACAAGGCTCAGTGGGGGAAGCAGGAGAACAATTGTTTACCCTTTGTTTTTTTTTCCATTCATAGCAGAAAAAGATGCAGATTAGAGCTCTGTCAAACATAGAAAATTCATCTCATACAAGGTCTTGAAATATGGCTTTGTTCCAAATCGGAACAAAGCACCAAAATTTCCAAGTGTCCAATGAAGAACCATGTCAGAAAAAACTAATTCACCCTGGGTTGTGATTATTGAGTGAAATTTCTTCGAATCAGTTGGTTGAATCATTTTACTTTGTCGAAACTGAAGTGTTCTATTTTGACTTTGATTACTTTATATTTTTGATTGCATCTAACCTGATGCAAAATAAAATACCTCATTCAAAAACTTTAAGTCCAACAATACCAGAAAATGGCATCTGCTGGGCGTATCACTTTGAAAGTAGAGTCATCAAAATCTTCACAGATGTCTACTGAGATTGTTGAGAAGGGAGTTTTAGTCATTTATTAATTTGTAATTGTTCATTTAGAATTGTTTATAACATTTATTAATCCATTTTGAGTGACTCATCATAGTAACATCAAGAAGCAGGGAGGCCACCTGACATACACCCAACCTTTCCCACTAATACCATCTGAGTGTGGTCCCAGCAACACCTAGGGAAGCCCATGCAGATGGATAGGTTATCACAGCAGAGGCCTCCAGCCATGTGCGGTCACCCACTGCTTCAGGTCAGGAATCTTTTTAGCTGAAGGATGAACATTTCCGGTAGATAATATTAACAAGTGTCCTTCATGATTTGAACTAGGATGGACTGCAGATTGGATTTCCATAACTTTGGAAGATACTCCTGTAAAGTAGCCTTGGTTTGGACCAGCAGGACTAAGGTCAGCAGGTGTGCCCAGACCATACAGGTGAGTTTTATGTATTCTAAAACAGTCACTTGCCATAATGAAATATTTAATATCTGTATTATCCTTTTTATTATTATTATTTCCAGTACCTATCTAGAATGCAACAAATAATGACAGCCAACACTGGGAAAAAGACTGTCCTGCCCCTTCTCAGCTGCCAGGATGATGATCCTGTGGGGCTTATCTGGTTTTGTTTGTTTAGTAATGAAGTAGGGGCCTTTTTCAGTCATTCCTTAATTGTCAAGACATAACTTATTCACATGTGGTCATGGCACACAGCTCCATCACAGTTCCTTCCTACTGACTATAAAAGACACGACCACAGCATAACCTAGAAGGGCATGTTCGCTCCTTGTTTCACGCTGCACTTGCAGCTTGATCACTGCAATTTAATCACTGATATATAATGATGTGTGAGCTCAAACCCCCACATTTCTCAGAATACTTTGCTGGTGGAGAGTACACCTCTAAAATGGCAAAGCATTAGGTTAGAGAGTTGGTTGATTCCCACCATTCATTAATTTCCATTGATGCAGTGAAACTCCCATCACAAAGAACTATCATTAACTAGTGCACATTTATTTGCTTAAGGAGTCTAATAATCAATCATCAAATTTCTCCACTTGTTTTGTGGCATTGTATTTCATCACTCAGTAGGGTATGAAACATTATCATTCTTTACACGAGTTTATTAACGGAATATTTATTTGAAGAAGTTTCAATATAAATAAAGATTTTCTGCATATATTTCTTTAAAAAGATTTATTTTTATTTCAACTGTTTGCTTTCCTGTGAAAAATATATGTGAAAAAAAAATAATCTAGAAGTGTAAATAGCATGAAAATGGAATTATCCATCAGATGGTAGGGGTGATCACTCAAGTCAGATATATGGGTTTGGGTGGAGTACAGCTTCACCGGTTTATACGTTTGGGGGATTTCTCTCCATGCTGCTCTCTCCCCACTACTGTTGATCATTTATCCTTTGAGAAAGAAAAGGAAGGCTGATATAAATTAGGAATGGTAATGTAAAAGCTTATACCCATAGCATAGAAGTTTTTCAAATTAATACGAGCATTAAATTGCCAACGTTTTTTTCCATACACTCCCAATATTAAACATGACATGCCTGCTGGGGTTGGTATAAAATTTTGTCAACATTTTTGGCATACAAGGTCTCAGCCTGGGGTCAGTATTTTCTTGACCAAATTTTGTTGTTTCAGTTGCCTTTTTGCACTCACATATTGTAACTCAAACATTTCCAAAAAAAAGAAATTTGGTAGGCTGTTAGTGCATAATGTGGTCTAATGCCTTTGGGTATTTTTTTAAAATGTAAATCATTGAGATATTTAAAGTTTGAGGTTTAAGAACTGTGCACACACTTTAATAATTTATTTTTAAAATATTTAGTATGCATATTTACTACATATGTATCTTATAGAGACTAGAGATTAAACTGGAGATTACTTGCTAAAATATGCAAACTGCTGTCCATGAATAAACATCCTCATGAACTGCTATTGAAATTTCTTATTTAAAAAACGTTGTTTAAAACTACAATAAAGGCAAAGGGAAGTAAGATGGGGGAGGAAAAAGCAATGTGTAAGTAACTTTAATGGTTTAACTTGGCCACAGAAAATAAAGTTCAATTTTTTTCTCTTGGGATCTAATCCAAAACCCACTAAGGTCAAAAGAAGGCTTTCCACCTATTCCCATATGCACTGGATCTGGTCTCTGCTCTGTTGCTCCATTTGTGCTCTATGCTGATGAGCTGCAGCACAGCAGCCTTCTCATCTGCCGTATGCGTTACATAGGTTTGGGGTGAGCTCCTGTAGCAGAGGAACTCTCCTCTGAAGTGTCCTTCCTTCCTCTGTGAATTTGAATCAGATTTCCACTTTTGCTTTGACCTATCAGTGCTTACCAGTTATTTGCTATAGTCCTCTCACCATAAAACACGCGAGGAAAATTGTAGAATCCTGCAAACGTGCCTGTGCGCGCGTTACAGTGTTACGTACTACGCAGCATCCCTCAGCCTGAAAGTTCTTCTAGATATTAACCTCATTTCAAAGCCATTTTTCACATCAGCTCAGGAATCCATTCTATAAGTTTTGTTAGTTACAAATGACAGGAATTGTGTAATCAATGAGCACTGGCGCAATTGCATGCAATGCTCATTCGAATGCAATTTCTGCAGTTCCTGGACAATCTGTTCCTTATGGTGATTTCTGGGAGCTTGTAAACTCTCACTAAGACACTGGCAACATCAACCAAACATCTCAGACACATTGTCTTTCTGAACCTGAACTTTTTAAACGGTGGTTAAACATGTTGTCTGCTTTAGTTTCCTGTCTATCTTCATCATAAGCCAGCACCTGTTTCCAATAAATTATACACAGAGCTGTATCAGCAACACCTTGGCAGCAGCTGCCACCCTGAAAAGCAGAATGCCCTTGAGGACAATACACCTGTGAACACATACAGTATTTATGTAGCTGAAAGGCAAAACTTTAAGTTACATAAAGCAATTATCTAAAGCTTTATGTATGCCCATTATTAACACAAAATAACCTTGTTCTTAAAAACCAATAAAAATCTATTTAAAGGCCTTTTCCAAAATCCAGGGAAATGTGTGCTAGGGCTGTGGATCTGCTATTAGCCTAGGACTTCAATGTCTGATGGTGGGAAGATGTGTGGGAGAGGCTGCGTGTGCAGTTATGCAGTAATAGCGCAGAGATTGAGAGTTCATTCTACACAGAGATGAGAGAAGCAGCCAAATCATTTTCAGAGAGACAGTCGAACAACAGACTTTTTTTCTTTTTGGTTCCACATTATAAAGTAGCATTTTGTTGCCGAAGTATAGAACTACTGTGTTTAAGACAGTGTTTGATCTCTCCATTTCTATGAGACAGTAGGAAAAAGTGGTCCTGAGAAAAAGGTTTTCTTATTACTAGAACAAACCTTTCATATCCAGGTCACTACCAGCACTGTTCTTTCATGTAACAGGGAGCCTGTTTTAACAGCAGTAAGTGCAGCTGGTTGTTTGCAGCAGATCACAGGATAATGGAAGTGAAAAAACTTTTATTAAAATAGAGCACAAATCTGAGATAAATTATCAGATTTTGGTAAAGGAAGAAGTAACACTAGCAACTCTGTACCTGAAGTAAATTGTAAAATACGTTTTCAGTTCAATATGCATACTTTAAAGATTATTTGCCACATGAACCTTATAAATCACTTAAAGGGGAAGTCATTTTCTGCTTGGTGTTTCAGAAATTAACACTAAGCATGAGTTTATGTTTGAGTGTGCATGTATGTATATATACTTGTATAAATGCTCATAAAACACATTTGTAAGTCATACTTTACTTTCATTCCCCATCTGATGTTTCCTGATGCTACTTAAGAGATCAACTGGAATTCTCTTAGGTGATAATGTGTTTTAACACTTCTGTTTGACCAAACTTGAAAGAGGTGGAAGGACTTGCTAATGAGCATTGCAGCTTGTTTAGGTGTCATTTTTTTTAAAATCCTTACAATGCTGAATACAAATACACATACAATGGTGATGCTCAGCATATAGATATTCTCCTATCAATAATTTTGTACAATTAGATCCAATGAATTGCATTTTATTAAGTGCAAAATAAGATTCCAACAGAATAGCATTAGCCTAACCTCATAATAAATACCTTGCCTTTCAAATGTTGCTAATAAACATGAAATATTTGGTTTCATATTTTGTTATCAAAGAGTTTGAAGTTTAACATAGCTATATTTTTTTTCCAGTTGACTTTCTTAAAACTGCTTTTTATTCATCTCAGAATGAGCATGGTACGTTTCAGAGATCCAAGCTAAAACATATGGATTAAGTCAATGATTCCATTTCTAAACCTCCAAATGACTGTTCTGATTACTCATGCAAATCTATATTTTTGCCAGGTTTCCTTAAGACTTTAATACATGTAAAATTAATAGAAATATGTTTTCTTCTCTTAATGCACGTGAGATTATGATAGAATGATGGTCGCCATATACAGATATAAACCTGCTTCTCAATTTCAAATTTCTTGGCTGCACTTGATTCTAATTGAATATAAATGCTAGGAGCACCCAGCTATAGATTCCAACCAAAAGGAAATTCAGCTATGGCTACAGAATAAAAACTATTTCTTTTCCCCTGGAGCGTTTAGCTTTTATTAAATGTCAACAAATCTAAAAACATGCTTTACTAATCTATATATGTGTGTATGGGAAATAAGTCACAAGCATAAGTCACTGAAGATAATGTTTGCTTTGGTTTAGATAAACAGGTTCCAGAGAACTGAAATCTCTCACAAGCATTTAAAACCTACCCCTTGTTTTCCTTTAACATTTGTCAGATCTCCCACTGGTGATCAAAGAATGCCAAGCTGTGATATAGCGCAGGGGCTGAAAGCAGACATACGTTTGTGATATTGTTTGCTACCCTCTGTGATAAGTTTATTCATTATTTTTTTTTCTGTTGACTCTCATGCACACTATTAACCCAGGTTGTTACACATTCTTAAACAGAAAATGGAATTACAAGCGGAAGATGCCACTACCTGGAAGGTCAACCTCTGTGCTGCCCATTACAGAATCACCTTGGGAGCGAAGACCACAAAAGCAGCTTTGTGCTGGGACCTGCAGGGACCCCCATCTTGCTGCAGTGTAAGCCGAGTTCCTCCTGGCCTCACAGCTGTATTCACAGAGATTTTGCTGAGATTGGACCATTAGAGTAGAGGTAAGCACTGTACATACGAGAAATGTGTTAGTTATACAAGAGAGCACACAACCACCATGATTCCTCTGGAGCAGCTTTTCATAGATTCAATGAGGGTAACAGGAGTGCAGGGCCATGTGGGTCAGTCTAGTCTCACCCAAGGGATCTGAAGTTTGGTTTGATTTGGTGAAGAGACTGCTAAAGCTTTATAAACCTAAGTTACCTTGTGGAAGGGAGTGACAGGGCAAAACATCACTGAAATACGGTATTACAGCCAGTATATTCTGAAGCGCTGAGCCAACAAAAGGAGAAGGATAGAGCTGCAGAAACCTGATACCACTGAACAACATCCTTGCTGCTGTGTGGGCACTTACGTGCATTAGCTTTCACCACTGGGTTTCTCGTGGTGTGATATGTGGGGCAGGTAAACGCAGGGTTTGGCTTTGGTTTCCAGTCAGATGTCATCCAAAAAAATAGGTATCAAAAGGCACCCACCTCTTTTTAAAAAGCCAAACAGAAAAAAGTACAAAAGTGAAATACAATTTGGGTACATTAGACAAACAACCATGAATAAGGCTGGGTATGTATCAGATCGTCTTCTTGGAGAACATTTTATTTCAGGCACAGCAAGAGCCATTGGTATGAGAGTTTCCTTTATTGTAATGCTTCTTTATTATTGTGATTAAATTTCTCTTCACTCATGAGGATACACAAAACAATTAAAGTAATATGAAAGCTCACAGTATGCAAGATTCATCTTGTATTCACAGGTTTTATGTAACCTCTTTTAAATCGATGTTTGCTTGTTTAAGAATGCACACCTGCACATTACCACTTGTGGTAAATAAGTCTGTTAGCCCAGGAATGTCTGAATACTTACTGGAAATTTCATACAAATGCAGTTGTGTTTTCTGTTAAGATCTTGCTTTGGTAAAATATGCTATCCCACTTCCATACTCCAGGGAAAAAGAGAAAAAAAGCAGTAAATTATGTACAAACATGTCCATGTCCAAGTGGAGGCCAGTGACAAGTGGAGTCCCTCAAGGATCAGTGCTGGGACCGGTCTTGTTTAACATCTTCGTCAGCAACATGGACGGTGGCATTGAGTGCACCCTCAGCAAGTTTGCCGATGACGCCAAGCTGTGTGGTGCGGCTGACACGCTGGAGGGAAGGGATGCATCCAGAGGGACCTGGGCAGGCTGGAGAGGTGGGCCCATGCCAACCTCATGAAGTTCAACAAGGTCAAGTGCAAGGTCCTTCACCTGGGTCAGGGCAATCCCAAGTATCAATACAGGCTGGGCAGCGACTGGCTTGAGAGCAGCCCTGGAGAAAAGGACTTGAGGATGCTAGTGGATGAGAAGCTCAACATGAGCCATCAGTGTGCACTTGCAACCCAGAAAGCCAACCGTATCCTGGGCTGCATCAAGAAAAGGATGGCCAGCAGTTCGAGGGAGGTGTTTCTCCCACTCTACTCCACTCTCGTGAGACCCCACCTAGAGTACTGTGTCCAGTTCTGGAGCCCCTGTTACAAGAAAGGTGTGGACATGCTGGAATGTGTCCAGAGAAGGGCCACGAGGATGATCAGAGGGCTGGAGCACCTGTCTTATGAAAACAGACTGAGGGAGTTGAGGTTGTTCAGTCTGGAGAAAAGAAGGCTCCAAGGAGACCTTATTGTGGCCTTCCAGTATCTGAAGGGGGCCTACAAGAAAGCTGGTGAGGGACTTTTTAGGATGTCGGGTAGTTCTAGGACTAGAGGGAATGGATTGGAATAGGTTGCCCAGAGGTTCAGATTGGACAGTAGGAATCCATTCTTCACCATGAGGGTGGTGAGCCACTGGAATAGGTTGCCCAGAGAGGTGGTGGAAGCCCCATCCCTGGAAGCTTTTAAGGCCAGGCTGGATGGGGCTCTGAGCAACCTGACCTAGTGGGAGGTGTCCCTGCCTATGGCAGGGGGGTTGGAACTAGATGATCTTTAAGGTCCCTTCCAACCCTGACAATTCTATGATGATTCTATGCAGAAAATATGCAGGTGAAAAAGATTCACAGGGCTTAAAAATGTATACCTGATGATCCAGTGTGTCTTTTCATGTACAATTTAGCATTCTGTTTCATATTCTATTTATGTCAGATCAAATGTTCCACTCGGAGACTAGGACTTTATTAGTGTCTCATTCATATTTGTTTTTACTTTGAATTAAAACCTAAAGGTGGTGACAGAAGAAATTCTGATGCTTGGCATAGGATTAATACTTGAGGGCCATTCAACTTTGCTAATCATCCATTTGAAGAGAATTTCCTTATGCAAAGAGATTGCTCCACTTAGGATAAAACTATTTTTTTCATCTCTGAGCTCCAAAAGAGCAAAAGGGTGGAATGCAAGTGAGAGGGGAGGGATAGGAGCAAAGGGAGAGAGAGCAAAGTGGGAAGCTTTGATCCTTTCACTGAGAGGCTGAGGTGGTTCAAAAAGAAAGAATCTCTCACCACTTAAAAAAAATTAAAAATTAAAAAGAAGAGAAACAGAGAGAACAGTATGAAAGGAGACAAAAAGTGACATAGGAGGCAAAGCCTCAAAATGAGTGCTGATGTCAGGCTCTAAAGGAGAAACTTTGCAAGGAACAGAAGAGAGGAAGCATCTTGGCTTCCTAAACCCAAGAAACTTCCAAAGGAAGTAATCACAGAAATAAGGTACATTCAAGTGACTTCTGATTTTGCATTGCTCATTACATTTCTTGCACTAAATTAGAAAATAATTGTGCCATAGTCAGACTGAACAGCCTGATGCTATGGAAAAAAACCATACCAAAGCTACTGGGAAATCTGCAAGAGGAGCACTGGCCCCAGATTGCTCAGCCTTCACTAGTCGGACTGAGGGACCTCATTTCTAGAACAGACACACACACCCTGGAGGTGTGCCAGGGTTTAGGAAAGGGGCAGTGCTGGAGCCCACTTAGGTCAGGGCTAAGGTTCACAATCGTCAGCTGGTTCACAACCCATATGGGACAGGCCTACTACAACTGGGCCTCTGATTTAAAATGAGCAGAAAATCAATGAATTTAGCATATGGATTTAATTTTGTCACAGTAAATTTGACTAGTACTTTATTCTAGCCCAATGAAATGAGTAGGACTTCCTGCAGAGTAAAGCACTTAGGCAGGATTGGTCTTCTAATCTGCTACCTTTATACAGCCCAGTTTTCTTTGTTTACACCTTTTAAATCACAGTGCCTACATCATCTGTCAGTAAGCATCCTTTTGGCAGGTCAACAAATTGAGGTGGATATTAAAAAAGCCAATTTGTCTATGCTTGGACTTTTGCCAGGGATGCTAATGGAGTATGAACGTACACTCCAAACACTGTAGTATGCCAGCACCATTCCTGGCAGTATGTAGTTAAGCATGAACAATCTGTGATTTGTTGAAGACCAATGAAAGACTTGAGTCCTTCTTAATCTGCAGTAAAATCAGTTTTTGCATAATAATGGTTGCTATATGTATGGTGCTTATTATGCTTTTATTTTTGCATGATGGTAACCCCTACTGTCCTAATTTATTCTTAAAGAACTACCGTGTATAAGTAATTATAAACAGCATATGAATTCAGTGCCTCAATTGCAGCCATCTCTTTTTTTTCCCCTACTAACAGCAGTCGCTATTCAAACATTTGAATGATAGAGACAGAATATACACCTACCCACTGTAATTTATTTCAGTCATTTTCAACAAGATGTCCCCTTTGAAAAAAAATTCCTTCAAAAATCCACATCAATCCTTCATCTCTCCTCTGAGGAATGTGTACTTACATTATTTTCAAGCCAAGAAGGGGTCATCATTCACATAGGCAAAAGAAACATTAGATTACTTCTAGAGTTTGCCCATCCTTATTTCTCTCTTTACTTCACTTTTGTGCAGTTATACATTAAGTGAGTTCCTCTGCTGAGTGTAATAGGACTATCTGGAACCTTACATAGAAAGAAATCCTAAGACACTGGGTGAACATTGCTGCTTATTTTTGAAAGAATGCCATTTTTATAAAAAAGTAATACAAGGACAGGCTCTGGTAAGCTATAGCAAGGTACTGGTTTTCTGAATCCTTCTGGAAATACTATTTACAAATGTACCAGACCTTTTCTTTGTTTCCTTCAATGTCTGTGCTCAAAGAGAACAGAATTTCACATTAATTTAGCTGTATATGTTTGTTATTTCAAGTAAAATTCTCAAAGCATGAAAAGGTCTCTATATGAGGTATTTCAAGAAAGCAGACACAGGCACACCAGATCAAAGGTACAGAATACAGTCTGATTAAACTAATTTTTTTAAATACATCTGAAGAAATTTTCTTTGATTCAGGGAACATGAAAACCAAACTACCTTTGAACAAAAAGTTCCAATGAAATCCAATATTATTTTATAATTTAAGAAATTCAAGGGTTTTAATGTTTCTTTGGTTTTGCCTTTTTATATGTCAATTAGAGTGGGACAGAGCTATTGCATGAAATATATATGGGGTCAAAGCCTAAAGTAGAGCTATCAATAATAATGTCTGCAGAACATCTGAGTTTTCTTTGAATTTCATGCCACTCTAGAACAAAGATGTTTGCAAAAGTCTCAGCAAGTAGTGACATTTTAGGTTATTAAAAAATGAATAGGGACCAAATCTTTGAAGAGCACACTACAAGAACATTTACAGCTATCCCTGTTAATAAATTCTTTTCTGTTCAGCACTTATCATGTTTAGCTATCACATGGCTGGTCTGACTTGATGCAATCCTGCCAGTCTCGCAAGAGGTAAACCGTCCGCAACACCCATGACATCAGAAACATAATAGACAAATTTAGGAGTACATACAGATTGTGGCTTAGGGAAGCAGCTAGACATGAGTCTTGTCTATATCTTACTTTAGGTAGAATTATAGTATCTTCTCATTATATGCTCAGCTTTTAAAATTTAATTAGCTCCATTCCTATGTCTTCATTAGGTTTGATGCTTTGGTCACCAACCAGCATACTGCTATAGTTTCTTAGCCTTTTTTAATTGAGTAAAATGAAGAAACGTGTCTCTGAAAATCTGAAAGCTTGAGATTTTTCTAATTTCCATTGACAAGAATTTCTCCAGCTAATGGCACACACTTAAATGTGCCCAGCCCTCACAAGCTTTATTCCTCAGCTCTGCGCACTTCTTGATCACAGTTTCAATAGTTTGTATATGGGAGAATCTCCAATAATATCTAGTTTCTAGTCAGGATTTGAAGCCAGACTGGAAATTAAATGCTTCTAATTTATCATTTTTCCATTTCCCTACAAGAAATTGCCTGAAAATCAGTTGTCTCTCCATCAGCTTTGGTTTCCTGACTAGCTAGTTTATTTTAATCCTCTTTTTATATTGTTCAGTTGTCATCCCTTTAAGTCCTATAACTTCTCAACTTTCACTTCCTGTGGACACCCAAATCTTGTTTTGAACAGTTAGGCAAAAAGCAAAAATTATGAAAAAATTTCCCAGTACTAAGTAAATTTTACTAGTTATGGTTATAAAGATGTGGTACCTATAATCATCGTGAAGGCTATGAGCCTTCAGCAATGGCAAGCACAAAAAAACTTCAGATAAATGAGTATCAGTGGGTGCTTATGTATTGCCCGGCGTAATGACAGAAATATGAAAATGTCTGTTTAAAAGTATAATTTACCTATTTGATAGATATCTAATGACAGTCACCTTGACAACCACTTACCTAGTTCTCATTCATTTTCAGGATATTGATGGAAACACAGGGTTTCGACTGTGATTATAATAATCAAAATCTTAAAGACTTATCAAGCAGTTGAGTGCAAAGGGACTGAAGAAGCTGTCAGACATTCTCATGTGTTGTCTGTGCTGTAATTGTTTCCAGTGGTCAGCAAAAAACCAAAACAGAACCATAAGGTTTTAAAGATTAGGCTTAATGTCTCCCGCATAGTCTAATACATGGTACGGCCCTTTCCTGGAACACTCTGCGCACTGGAAGAGAATGATGAAGCAGAAGAATGGGCACCATGCCATTCCATCAGATGAAAGGGACGTTGGTGGATATTTGCCATGGGAATACTTGACTGTTAAGCACTTGATCTACTGTCTGTTAGCTCATGGGAATGGAACTAGTAAACTTGGGAAACCTCAAATAAATTCCCATTGTATGTATATGCTATAATCCAAAACAGAATCTTCTTGGGAACAATTGCTAATGATACTGGAAGTCATTCTTGTTTAGTGGATGGAGAGATAATTTCTTACGGTCCATTTCAGTACAGATTTTCAGACTGAAAAAATTTTACCCAATATTTAGAGAATGGGAAGTCTGTCAGTGAAATCTCCATTTTAGACATTAGCTTGCAAGGGTATTTTTTTTAAGCCTTTTTCTGCCGTCCTTGCAATGACATGAGGAACCTTTAAAATTACCTAGATGATAAATTACTGTTTCAGAAGAATTCTTGAATGAGCTCATCTTTGTACCCTATCCACCATAGTCATGGTTTCTGTTACAAACCAGATGAGCTGAACAGTTACCTTAGATCTTTTTCTAATTTATGAAACAAACGTGTAATAAAGGCAAAGTTAGGTTCACGTACAAACATTTTCACTGACATCTAAAACAATCTAATGACTTTGTGACTGTATGTTTATAGATGAAACAATTTAAAAATTCTTCCTTACCTCAAAATTGCTAAGTTTTTTTTTAATCAATCATCTGCAGATACCTCACACTGAGTAAGTCATGCATTTCTAGCTGACTTCCCTAAAGGGGTTATATTCAGTGTTTAATAGAAACCATTAAGTCATTGGAATGAGAATATACAGCTAAGATATTAACAAGCCCAGAATAGAATAACTGAACTCAATCTGTAAAGAATTTATCTTTTAATTACTAGACCCCAAACAATGAATCAACACAGACTAATGAATGACATATCAAATATACCTGGTTTATGAGGTGCATATAAATACTTATATAGTGTGGCATTGGAGTTGGGCACATGAAATATAATGAAATCTTTACACACATTCTTTTAGAAAGCAAATTGACTAATGCCAGTTTTATAACAGATTTCTGTTATAATGAAAGTTTAATGACAATTAAATAAGTTTTCTTTTTTCGACCTTGCCTATTTGTTGTTGCTTTGTCTTCTCTAACCCTTGAAAACATATTTCTGTATTTACTGTCTGTACCCCAGTATCTTCATTCAAATTTTATCTGAAAACGTCTTTCTTGCCCACTTCTTTTACTTCCACAAGACATAGCCAAAGAATAATGTGTCTCAGCTGCCACAGAATGCATTCCACCAAAAGAATGCACCCAAATTTGACCCAGGGAACAAGATACACCCCACAACATACAAAAACCTTAATATTAAGTTGCCAGAAGGATATCTGGCAAGCTCCAAATTAAATGTCTTTTCAGCTGACTCTAGCTACTCTGTTACTCCATAACCTTCCCACAGCCCATTACTTGTGTGTACGTCAAAAAAAAAAACATTCAAAATCAGTTTATTGGAAAGACAAGTCTTTTCACAGTAACTCTGAGGTGCAGGTGAAAGTTGGTTTTCCTATTTAAATTATGCTCAGATTTCATTCCCTTCTTTGTCTATGTCCTTCTCCTTCTCCTTTCTTTTTCCGTCCTTATTTCTGAATGGATTAAAATTAAACTAACTTCTTTAGAAAAGAAGGCAGAAAAATGACACACACATGCACATCTTCTCAGCAGGTTTTTTTAAACTCTCACAGCTCTAGTAAAAATACTGTATACCTAGGCATTGCAAACCAACATTATTTTTGCTGTAAAAATATCATGTGCACGTTCTTAGACATGAGTCCTCTGTGCAAGATCTCTTCACACATGCAAAACCAGCTGACATTTCATCACTTTCAGGAATAAATAGAAGAATCGTTGAAGAGAAATCCACTGTTGTTCTTGTCTTTTTTTTTTTTTTAGTTACAGATGAGGCTTCTTCAGCATCAGGATTGTGCATCTTGATATTAATTACAAAAGTAATTTTCTTATATAATGTCTAGTCCAATAGCTGTTACTGCAGAAGTTTAAATTGGTTTAGTGTGTCCTGCAGTTGTCACAAACTTGTTAAAAAATGAGAAGAAAAACTAATTTCCTGGACTAATGTCCTGCTGAACCTAATACAACTACAAATCTACTACCCTATTTCACAGAATCACAGAATGGTTGAGGTTGGAAGGGAGGTTGTCTGGACCAATCCCCCTGCTCGAGCAGGAAAACTTAGAGCCAATTGCCTGGGAACATGTACAGATGGCTTTTGAATTCCTCCTCTGTTTAACCTGTGCTAGTGCTCAGTCACCCTCACAGTAAAAAATGTGTCCTGATGTTACAGATGGATCCTTTCGTGTTCCTGCTGCACCCATTGTCTCTTGTTCTGTTACTGGTCACCATGCAAAATAGCCTGGCCCAGTTTTCTTCACATCCTCCCTTCAGGTGTTTGTATACACTGATGAGATCTCTCATGAGCCTTCTCTTCTTTGGACTAAATAGTCCTACCTCCCTCAGTCTTTGCTGATATGAGAGATGTTCTAGTCCCTTAGTCATCTTCATGGCCCTTCACTGATCTCCCTCCAGTGTGCCCAGTATTTGCACATAAGGATGGGTTTACAGCAAAGCAGAGCTTGAGTAAGACAGCAACAGTCAATGAAACAGAAGATGAAAAGGGTGAACAAATGAAAAATATCACAGATAATCTCTTACGCCTTGGATTTTGCATATAAAGCACACAGGACTACAACTTTCCTGGAGCATGTTCTGCTTTGTTTCTGATGGGGAGCAAAGAGGGAAAACCAGGCATCACAGGGAAGAACTAAAAGACGGGACAGAGCAGAGATGTTTAGAGGTAATAAACATGTGTGATGCCTATGTCCATGTGTCTGTCTGTATTGCATGCCTACAGATAGCGGTCTGCTACTGCTAAGGCACTGTAATCTGAGGCAAACTTTCATATATTAAAAAGCTGTATTAGTAAAAAGATCTTTTCAGAAACAGACAGATGTGGTATCTATGCCAAAAAATGACATTGCAAAGGGATTAACTGTTTAAGTGGTCAAATTAAACAAGACAGAAATAGTTAGCTTCCCTTGGCCTGTAGCTCCTCTGCATGAGGCAGCTTGTCTCAAGTTGCCAATACCTCATTGATACTAAGGCAGAAAGACAGTAATGTTAGGAATTGGGACATTTCCCAGTCTCCCACTGTCTGACCTTATGCCTTGTAGTCTTATCTGTGCTAGGACAGGATCTCCCAATCTCCCTGTGCCTAAAGCTGGGCCATAGCAGAGTCCTTTCTCAGTGTAGCTATTTCTAGAGAACTGTCCTAGTGCTTGGCGTAGACATGTTTATTCTGGCAGAACTGCACTGTTGCTGTGTAACATGGGTGAAATAAGCTACCCTGGTGAATACGTGGTTTTGTCATAACTAAGTCCACAGCAGGGACTTTTGCTGACACAACAAGGAATAATGCTCTTTGACTGATACCGTAGTTTGTAGCGGAAGCCTGGCCTAAGTCCATGACTGGGACCTATAACCTGCTTATTATTATTCTTATTAGCAGTCTTACTTAGGTTAAGGCACTGGCTTTATGCTCCATTCAGGAGATTAGGAACAGCGATGTGCATATGGAAGAAAACCCAGGGGTATGCAGAGGTGCTCTGGCCAGACCAAGGGCTGTTCCAACACAATTGTGGTGTTGCTGGAACTCAGCTTTACTCTTTAAGAGCAAGCTTAGCTGTCTTTGGACAGCATTTTGCCATAAGACTAATAGGTCTCTTAAAACAGTATTAGCTGGTGTAAGACAGCATCGACTGTTTTATTCTTCTTTTTTTTTTTTCTGCAGTAGGAAACCCCCATTTTATAAATACCTATTGGGTTGCTTGCTTTAGTCTCCAGTTCCATAGTAAAGTGAGTGTGTGAGATGGGCTTTAGCCCTGTGTTAGCAATACCAATTTACAGTATAAACCAAAGGAAGCAGCTCCCAAAGTCAACCTAGTCCTTCCAAAATCTGTATCTGGGCCATTCTCCTTTCCTCTTTCCCAACTATTGTAATTTTTCCCAACGCCTGTGCACAAGTCCTTTTACTTCACTGCTTCCTGCACCAATGCACTGGCCTCTTTCCCTAGGCTTAGCAAATGCCCATACTGCAGTTATCTCCTTTAAGTCTGGATAACCTCTCTGCAGCAAACCTGAGCAGAGCTGCACATTGCCTGGGCTGCTCCTGTCAGAACTGAATGCCACGAATTTCAAACAGGTATCTGTAACGTGTCAAAACTATGTCCTGCAGCACAGCTCCTGAAGTATCATGAGTTAGGTTATTCAGTCTGGGTTGCTTAAAAACACAATGACTTCATAAGCATGGGAAGGTTTGCTCCTTCCTACTCCCATTTCACCTATCAGTTGTAGCAAAACAGTTCATTCTTAGTGTTTTGCAACAGATATGGGCATTCCCCTTACGACATCCTTATTTCTCACACAAGATATCCTAGATGGTTCACTGACCCTACTCTAGACCATGTATAATTATCATGCCAGAGAGACCAACTTAAATGTGCCAGATTCTTTATTACCAAAGCATAAAAAATAGATTCTGCATATCTTAAACTGCCAGAGATTGTTAAAGTCCCTAAATAGAGAAAATTGTCTTTGCAACCACCATAAATGGGAAAAGGAATAACAAATGACTTGGAAACATTTGCTACTGATACCAGGTTCTGAAAGATAACAAAAACATTTGCAGAATTGTATGGCACCAGGTGACTGGAGGCTAAAATGGCAATGAACACAGAGCCCTGCACAGATGGAAAGGGAGGCATTCCCAAGGAATGAGATCTGGAGCTGTAATAGATGTGTTTAGGAGAACATCAGTTCACAGTCAAGCTAGACCATATGGAATTATTAGAAAAGAAAAACAAAACTGAGAATGATCCTATATCTATATTTTGAATACCAGGTACAATCCTGTTGTCCTACGTTTCAAAAATAGCAGAACTAGAAAAGGTGCAGGAAAAGGTATCAAAACCTGGTCAGTCCTGCAGAGAGGTAGGCACAGAAGGATGGGCTGGGTAGAGCACAATGCTCTTGCTGTCAGCAACATCAGAGACAGAATGCAGCTCTTGATGGACCTTTGGTCAGTCTTTGCCTGCTGCTGTTGCTTTTAACATGTAACTGGAGCTTGATTCACATGGCCTCGAGTAGCTGGAAGGAAACCTAAAGAACAGGCCAAGCAGGGAGAAGGAAACAAAGAGAAAGTTTCCACAATCTCTGAAAGAGTCAACAGAATGGGGAAAAAATGTTCTGGATAAAGAATTGCAGCCAGTAGAAGTGTTGAGGCGCAGTTTAGATTAAACTAGAGCAGTTCGGAATGGACCGTGTCAAAAGCATGCTTGCACAAGCAGTATTTTCAGTATCATTCACAGAACTTCTATTGTCAGTGAAACTGATTTTACCCAATACTATTATGCATTTTTCTTCTTTAAGTATTCTCTAGATTTACAAAAATAACAGCAGCAGCTCCAGTCTTTTACAGCATCTATCTAGAAGTCGGCTGGACATACAGACAGGGATTCACACATGCTGCCACCAGAACTGCATCTGAAGTCTGCTGAGCTACACTGAACATAGCAGCTGCAGAGCCTACAATGATCCAGGTATCAGATGTCCAAAGTATTCATACAGCAAATTGGTGGGAAAATGCTGAGCACAATACATCGTTGATTCTGCATTATTTGTGCCACATTTCTCATTTATGGTGTCATGTCTGACTATCACTATAGCTTTGATCATAGAGGGACCTGGCAGAGGACCGACCACTCTAATTACGCTTTGCATCGTTCTTTCTGTGAGCAGCCTCGGCGTGGCCAGTATCTCCCTATGCAGGTTCCCGGTTTGCCACATGTTATCTTTATATATATACAGACATATGTACACTCTGATTAATAAGTTAATTTAGCACAAGAACTCAATGGTGAGACAGAAGACCCCAAGAGAAAAGCTCTTTCCTGTTGAGATAAAGCAGCAACTCTGTTAGCTTAAGCCAGCAGAGACTTTTTTTATGTTACCCAGAATTGCTTAGACTGAGATTTTCTAAACTTCTATGCATTTGAAAAAGACTAAACTATTTGAAAGGCGCTATTAGCATGCATGCTTTAACTTCACTTCTTTTTCATGTTTGGCTCTTACAGAAAAATACCAGATTTTGATATGAACATCTGTTTCATGTTTTTCTAGATGTGAGCTTAGTATGAAAATTAACCCCTGAATTTTTGGTTTCAGCAGCCTTCTAGCTCTTCAGCATGTATTCAGGAGCCTTGGTTTCGTAGTATTGCTAGGAACTCAGCTCAGCTTACGGTTGCTTTGTCTTCTGGAAATAACTTGAATGCATTCAAATGTTTAATGAAGATACTTTTCACATAGTTGCCATCAGCATTTGTCACTTATTTTTGCTGTGGCACTCCAATAGAAGTAACTCAGCTCTCAATCTCATGCAACCTCATTCAACTTTGTCCTAAGAAAATGTAGGGAAATAATCATTTTGCTCTTTCCATAAATGTTTTTTTTGTTACTAACAGGCCCAGCAGATGTTTAGCAATAGTGAAAACACATTTTTACAACACACAAGTCTAAGCTTGATTTATTGAGTTTTTCTCCCTCATCAGAGGACTAAGGCATTAGACAATAACATATTTTTCAACTATTTTCTTTTGTGCAAATTTAGGGTACATTAGCTAAAGGTAGTGACACCTAGCAAACCTCCACAAATGCAGGAGTTCCTTTCAGTGTGGGTGAGCACCCAAAATGCTAGAGGATTTTGTGAGTTACCCAAACTCCTCAACCAACAAAACAAGACCTTTGGTACCTCCTCCTTCAGGCTGGCTCAGGAGTCACTCAAATGTGATCTTTCTGCTTGACAGATTGACAGCTCTCCTCCAGAGTTAAAGAGGAACTATGCAAAGAGGTAGGAAAGAACTAAATTTAAAAAAAAAAAAGTAAGAATTTTCTGCATTTTAGACTCTTTGGAATATTTTAGCTTGACCTGGGTGAGTTTCAGGTGTAATACTTTTCTCACCAGTTTGGCTATCTGTGATCATAACAAGGTTTTTCGTCAGCTTATGGAAACAGTAGGTATTTTCTTCTGTTATTATATGAAGAAATTGTTTTTCATTTACCGTAGTGAGAAAGTTTTGCACCAAGGACTTGCCTCCAGCAGTAACATCTTTCAAAATTAATGAGACACTGTTAATCTCCCTTTCAAATATATAGATTATGTACAGAGCTTTCTTTTCATACCTGTTTGTGGGGTTTTTTACTTACTTCCATTGTATTTCTGAGGCCATCAGTGACATCCAGTGGCCAACTAGATCAAGCCTAAATATGTTGTATAGACATTTGCCTACCGCTTCCCTTAGTAAAAAAAAAAAATAAAATAAAAATGTTAGCCATGCAGTTGACTTGTTTAGCTTCATTCTCTCACAGGTGTGATGGGAATCTCTGTGGAGAAAATCTTGCAGGATCAAACCCTCACTCTGTTCCCTCCCTTTGAACTGGTGAAATCCAGATGTCTCATAGGAAGCACAAGCTTGTGATTTGGGCACTGCCTTCTGTGCCAGCATCACTGAGGTGAGTCAAAACTGAAGCTGCAGTGTTTCAAGATTTGAGTTGGTGCAAAACTGTAACTAGATTTTTTCTTCATAATGCAAGGAGACACGAACCTCAGTATAAGGGTGTCCTGATCTCTCTGTTTCATTATTGTGATTTCATTCTTACGGATTTATTTTAAACAAGCTACTCTAAAATCAGCTCATGAGAAAAGCAACAGAAACACAAATATTTATTCAGCCTAAATCATATATCTACATAAAAAACAAGTGTGAAGCACTACAGAACAGGGCAGCAAAGGGGAGACGTATCTGACCCTCACAGAGCAGGTCTCATTGCGGGTGGTGAAAGTGCAAGTCCACCTCTGGGCATTCTATCCTCCTGCCCATCCCTAGGGGCACTCAGAGCCCTGAGTTCAACTGAGTCTTCCTATCCACAGGTAAATATGCCACAAGTGATGAAAGTGAACAGGGGTGGTTTGCCCTCATGTGTTTAGCCCATGCAGAATATAAAATTATTATATTTTTGTTTGTGAATTATCTCTTTAAATAGAAAGGATATGAAAATAATAGAACTTAGGGGCCAAAACTTTTGGTGTGCAGTTTCCAGGAGGTAGGGATTTCAATTGCTGATTTAGCACTACAAGGCATGGACAACAGTACCAACAGTTGCTACCATTGTATTTCAGTAACAGTCATTGTGCTAGTAACACGTCTGTTTTGTGGTCTCTTTCATCTTGTACTAGATAGTCAATTTTCCTGTGACCTGTCCCAATGAAGTATTACATCTGCACTTCGCAAAAAATTGAACAGCTAAATGCAGTACATTGGAAAAGGACATTCACGCCGGCTATTACCATTGTCATATTTGTGATTTATTTTCCCTCCATTATCCTTTCTCCATAGCTGGCACAAACTAAAGAAATAGGGCTGCTTATGAAAAATAGTTGCGGTCATCAGAGACAAGAAGAAAAATAATAAATTCCAGAACTCTAGTTTAGAATAAAGTGTTTTACTTCTGGGAAGAATAGTATAAGTATGAAGTAGCAATGAACAAGAACTAAATGTCTGTTGTTCATTAGTCCACCAGATAGTGAATTAACAATACTTCACAGATTATATCATATAAAGATAGACTCTGTGCTCATGATGAGAGGGAAGGCCATCAATGGAACTGAAACTTACTCCCCATTTAGACTGATACTGTCGTAGACAGAACTTCCCCATCGTTTACAGTAATTTAAATTCTTTTAAATATATAATTAATATGCATTTAACTGGTCAAGAGAGGCTAAAACCAAACCCCTGTTCATAAGTTTACATATTGGAAGTGCATTAAATAGATTTTAAATTAAAAGTTAACGGATGTTTACAAAGCTTCCTTGATTCTTGCCAAGGACAGACTGACTTACAGGGCAGCCAGCAATAGCAAGTACGCCACCTTCTCATCGTAGGCAGAATCTTTCAGCATGTCTTCATACAACCACAGTTCTATTTCCACCTCTACCCTTTCCACGGTAGCCAGCAGTGACTCAAGTGGCAGCCTTGTGCACCTGGCTGCCAGTAAGCTATGGTGAGGAACTACAAATACATAAATAAAAATCCCTGCAAATAATTCTTATTTCTATATGTGTATTTTATATACTATATTTTATATATGTGCATATAATTATATTTTTTTTTCATGCCAAGCACTTCTCCAGCCAGAGCACTTTGATGAGTCTGTTGAATGTGTCATCACAAATATCAGCACTGAGATTCAGAGTATGAGTGCCTTTATTTTTTTTCAGAGGGAGATGAGCAGTTTCCTCTGATTCTCTGATTTCACTGTAAAGAGAAAGGGCAAACCATGTGGAACATCTCCAAATGAAATATAGAAAAACTGTTGTGGATCATTTCTGTAGTAATTCCCCCTGAAAGCCAGTAATACATTTAGAAACTAGCAATTATACGTGCAAGGCATCGTTACTGGCAAGTAGCACTGCAATGAAAGGCTGTATAGTTGGTATTGTGGTCACTGACAGTTTGCTCTGTTCTGCTATATGGTTTCCTTTTCACGTATCATGATGATACGTGAAACATGATGATGTTTCACCACTGTAATATACAAACACCATTTTCTATGAGGCAGAAAATTAAAATCCAAGGTGGACACCCAAAGGCACTGAGAAACTATGTTAGCTACTTTAGTTAGGCAGTTATTCGAAGTATCTCATAAGAAAACTGGCATAGCTAAGCCAATAGTGCTTATTTGGGCAGAGTAGTTGAGCTCAAGATCTTTAGCTCACCATCAGATGCATATGCAGCTCATTGTATGGAGCTTCTGCCATACGTTTTCTTTGCACTGTGCTGGTAACACACAGGTTTAAAATCCCACTTGAAGCTTTGAAAATCTCTCACTGTGAGCAGGTGGTGTGAGGGAATACTTGTGCCAGTTGCCTGTGCCTGAAGTCCTCCCTTTATTCCCATAGCTAGTCACCAAGAGCTGACCCTTGTGGGGCGGCATCCCTGGGAAGCTGCAGCACAAGAGCATTTTACAGATCTAAAACAGGGGAAGGTATAACCCCACTGATCCCGCTTGTCTAACTGCAAGGCCTTGAGCTTCAGGCCTACTCAAGAGGCTATGGATGTCACTGCTGGAATATGCTTTTTACAGCAATGAGAAGGACTTGCGCAGCTGGGTCAGAAACAGTGAACCAACAACCTCCCGCCATTGCTCTGTTTGGAAGTAACTTTGACAGAAATATCTAAAAAAAGAAGAAATACAGGAAAAAGTTCATCTGTTTCTTGGTGTGGCTCTGTGTAGAGGAAGCTCAAGCTCAGTTGATGGTCTGGCAACCACCAAGCAGTCTGTGTGAAGGGAGGATCTAGGCAGAAACTATGGACAGATGTTTATATTCTCCACTAGGCTTACAGATGCAAAGGATGGGCAATAGCTTCTCCCAGGAGGGACACAGCTGTGAAACTGCATCTCTGCCTTTCACAGCTTCTTCAGGGGGTGTGGAGCATTTGCTAACTTTTACAGGAAAACTAATTATACCTGCATTTTGGAAATCTTACTTTAAAAGGCCCAATTTCACTTCTAATGATGCAGTTCAGGTCTGTTGAGCTCTTTCTTCATGTTGCTGAACTTATTTCATTAGCATTTCCTGGTTATACAGACAGCTGATCACAGCATGGGCAGCACTGCGTTTCCATCTAGGGTTTGTCTCAGTTTTGGTCTAGGTTAAAGCAATTACGGAATTAATTATTGGTTGTACAGCTGTTCTCCCCTGCACCCTGCCAAAAGTCAGCTTAGCATACAGTCTTCCTTGCACAAATGCTGGTGTCAAAGCAAATCTACTGAGCTTAGTGTAGTGCAGAAACAGCAAGTCCCATCGTATAGCCAAACCAGAGGATTACAAGCAAATGCTTGCCAGAAAAGCTGCCATGCGTTCAGCATGCCTGGCACTCGGCAGCCTGCAGGCAGGTGGTATGAACACCTCCGGGATCTCTAACGTGTAATAGATGGTAATCAGAGATGCAGGTTGGTTTGTCTTTAAAAAGCATTTTCCCTCTGTTTAAACCACCAAATCCTCTATCCAGTTATACTAATAGCAAACTTGCTTCCTCAGTTGTTGTAGAATTATTTGTCAAGTACATTCTTTGTATCTACTGTTCCTTATGTGGTCCTCTGCATTTCAGTATGCTGATACAGACTTCTGTTTGGTTCACCTCCTTTATTGATACAGATACCTTTCTTCTCTAAGAACTAGAAGTAAAATTACCAATAATCCAGTCTAATTCGTGGCACTTTCCCCTCTCCACATACATCGCTATATCCTGTCCAACTACTGGCCCACAAAACCACCTCCCAAGTGCTTCAGAAGACGGTAGATTATTGTTATAAAATATCTTATTTAAAAGAGCCCAAATAATCACATCTTCTTGGAAAGTATACCCCTTGCCTCAGAACGACTTAATTTCAGTTGTAAGGTCTGATGCTGGGCAGCTGCTGCTTGTAAAGCCACCTCTTGCCTGCTTTCCAGCTAGGCACAGAGATTATGAATTAACCAAGTGAATTTAAATGTTGGTTTCATCCTTGAGGATTTAAGTGACTCCCGGGTATGTCACCTCTGCTGATGAACTGATGAGCCATCATATGCTTCAGATTCTATGGAAAATGAAGTGAGGTGCCAGGAGGAAAAATTAGGGCAGTCTGGGATAAGTGTATATGGTGTTGTCCTGGGTTTGGTTTGGATTAATTATCACAAACAGCTGCTGGCCCAAGCAGTTGGGCGGGGCTGCAGCTGGGAGGGGCCACAGATGGGATAAACAACTGAATCAGCCAATGGGATAGTCCATACCATGCTGAGTCATGCACCTATATAAGAGGAGGGTTGGGCAAGGGTGGGTGTGCCTGTTTTCAGCTTGCCTCAGTGTATGGCTTCAGTGCAACTGGAGCAAGAAAAGTGTTGTCTTGGACACAGGTAGAGCTTTCCTGGCTTCCATTATTCACTTTGTCTATCATTTCATTAGTACTATCACTGTTGTTTTCTTTTCTCTTTGTGTTGTTTTATTAAACTGTCCTTATCTCAAACCCTGGGGTATCACTTTGACCTCCTGATTCTTCTTCCCATCCCACTAGAGGGTGTGGGGAAAGAAGTAGGTGAGTAGCTGTGGGGTGTTTAGCTGCCAGTAGAGGTTAAACTATGACAGGTGTCCTGGTGGCAAGTGCAGGCGGAGCATGTGGGGTTGTGTGGTCCTCTAAGCTGGCTGCCAAACTGGAACCAAGAGAGGGCTTTCCCCACCCGCACAGGCTGCCTGTGGCCAGGGAAAGGGGCAGCAGTGCCTGCCCCAGGCCTAGGCTTCCAGTACAGCATGGCTGCTGTGGCCACATGCTGCCTTACCCTGCCCTCAAGACAGGAGCCAACAGAAGCACCCAGCTTCTCTGCAGGTACAAGGTGTGGGCACAGACCGTACATGTGGCTCTTGATTGTGTTTCCCTTAGTTTGGTTCCTTTGCTTTGATCAAAACAGCAAACGTGCGCCTTTTCCTGCTAAGATCCCGTAAAAGTGCCAAGCAACTTTGGTGCCCTAAGAGAAATTCAGGAGCCTATGGGCCAAACCACAGCTGCCACGAAGATGCAAACTGGGCTAAATTTAAAGCTGCAGCTTAAATAAATGTCATCTGCAAATACTGCAGTTCAGCAGAGCTCTTCCCGATGACTCTCATTAAAGACATCTCATTCCGTAGTCCCCATAGCATCTCAGCAGAAAAGCATATATCCTTCCAGTGTGCTGTATTCTCACCACTTGAAGCGTGTGGGGATGAGGAGTCAGGCCTTCAAAGATAGTGCTAATTCTCCATTGTTGTGTTTGCAATTTGCAGTTCATTGGATTACATAAATCACCCGATCAGTGACCAGAAACAATACCACATCGCTTCAGAAGCTAACCACACCAAGATTTCTGACATTTGAATGGTGAACCCTTACAGTGAATTGTCTGTTCAAAAAGTGAAACAATATTTTAAAGAAACACCAAGTAATTTTGAAAAAATAGACCAGATAATTTTAGAAAAGTTTGTGAACAAAAAAAAGAACTTCTTAATTGAAGTTCATACTTTCAGCCTTAATCTCTGCAAAACCAAATCACATAGCTAAGTGTTTGTACTCAGACTATCTTCCTCATGATAGCTTTACTCAGCAGCTAGCAGAATTGTTGGTTTGTTTTTTTCTTTTGAGGGTTGTTTTCACCTATAAGAATTATATTAGGTATCAAAGTGATAAGAGGGATCTTTTTGGTACAATATGTTTATTTTCTAATGAAATGTGTTTTTATTATTATCTTAATTCTCTTCTGTTAGGGAAATCTGTGATATCTGTGAAATTGTGCTTCTATATCTAACCTCCACATTGCTCCTAGCTTTCAGTGACTTTCTATAAATTGTCCAGTGGCTTCCTGCCAATCTGAAAATCTCTGTAAATGCAAAGCAACTCTCTGAGGATTATTTTGGAGGCACAAAGCTTTTGGTTTCAGTAAAAGACAGGGCAGAATCTAAAAAAAAACAAACCAAAAACATTTTAGGATATTTATTTATACAGCACCAATAGGCATAACACTGCATATCACACTGCTGGATTTTTAATTCCCAAACTGCGTTTTAGAAGTTAAGAGTTTTTCCTCTCCCACAGTGGAGCCTGACTATTCCAGAAACAGAAACAGAAACAAATGAGATTTTTTCTAAAATGCTTTGAAATTCATCAATAACTGAGAGTTTTCACCCCTCTGGTACATATAAATCTGAAATGACCTGAGTGGTTTCAGCTTAGTCATTTGCAGTTTGCACCAACATATCTGACACTGGAATTTTGCTTCTCAGCTTTTCCTGCTTGTGCTGGTCATTTCAGGTGCAGGGATGGGACTGCACTGCACACCTCCAAATACTGCATTGTATCTGCAATGGCCAGCACATCTGTTGTTGTCCAGTAAAACATAATAAGCTTTCAAATAAGTATGTCCTCAAGCCTAAATTTTTAGTCCAACACTCCTGGATCAAGCAGCCCAGATTACAGGTGAGGTCTGTCAGTGGTAACATCTGCTTTCTGTGGGTGTTCAAGGTTGAGTACTGGACAACCAGACAATTAACCCTGGGGTTCTGATGTTGTTGGTGTTTAGTTAAGGGTTTTTTTAACATCTCTGAAGAAAGACAAACATTTATACAGCAGAACTGGGCATACAGTTTGCTGGCAAAACAAGAAAATAAGAGCAGTGAGCAAATGTTAGGACTGAATTTTCAGCTACCCCAAAACAATAAAGCTTGAATAAAGCTTGAGGCCAGGCAAGTATTTCTTTCCAAATGAAGCATTTAGGGTTTCATTCTTTTTCTGAGTGAAATTATTTCTGTCTAGCTTTTGTTGGCCTGAATTGTTTTGGTTTTTGGGGGGTGGGGTTTTTTTTGTTTGTTTGTTTGTTTTTGTAAAATTAACTGTCCAAAACCTTCATCCACCTTAGCTGTAGAGAATGCTTTTACACAGAACTGTTGATTGCAAAGCAGTGGAAGTTCATCTGTCATTTCTCCCCACAAATCCAAGAGAAGTAGTGGACCTGACAATGTTCAGGATGAAAATCAGCACAGCATCTCTGTGTGAGTCTGGACGTGCAAGAGCACAGATAGGTGCAGGGCAACCAGGAGGGCTGCGCATCCCCATCTGCTGTTCACTTGCTTTTTCTGTCATAAAATATTGTGCCATTTGCACTGAGCTCCAATCAAAAATATCTCTGTAAACCAGAGAGAATCTGGAACTGCCTGATAGATGTAGATGCACCTGCTGTTATCAGACAGAAAGAATTAACATTCATGCTTGAATCCTTCCCCAAGGGCTGTAAGCAGTTTGTGAGTGCATACAGCCAGGTGATGGCTCCCTGCCTGGCTGGTGAGAGCCCCGATGGGCTTGTGTCTCGGGGAGCTTTCCTAGACATGGCACCAGTGGCCAAGGGCCAGAGGCTGACATAGAAGGTCCAAGAGTGGTAGCCCTCTGTGGCTGGTGGTCATGGTGAGGCCAGGAATCTCTCCATGAGCTTACTGGAGCTATGCAATGCATATCACTTCTGCTGCTCTCTGAGGCTAACTCTGCTCCACTGCATGAGAAGGGAAGAGCGTGATGGAAGATTGGAAAATGCCATTGCTCTGGTGTCAAAGGAGACATCAGATCATGTTCCCTAGAAGACGGAGTCCCATTTGAACATCAGAAATATCTACCATTCCTTTAGAAGAACATACCTTTTTAAGCTCTTTTTTTTTTCCTGTTCTTTTTTGGAAATTAATTGTAATGCCTCTTGTTCAGTTATCTTTACCTTAACAACAACTGCCACTTTTTCCAATTGGGAATATCTGCTTTAGGTAGTATTGGTATTCAGCAGCAAAGACCTGTGCAACATGAGCCTTCAGGAAACAATCTCTGCCATCTGATGTTCATGGACAAGTCTCATTGAAACTGGGACATAAATCCACCTTATAAATAATTTTTATCAGCAGCATAAAGTTTCTCTATAAACTGTTGTGGATTTCTACAGCAAATGTAAAGTGCTATTTCTGAACAGTAAATCTATTTCCCACCCCCCTACCCCCAAAGTAGAATATGCTTCTATTTTTGGCAAGAAACTCACTTTCTACCCTGGGATAGCTTGAGTGAGTAAAAGGAACAAGCCACTATGAACTGAATACTTAAGAAAGAAAGAAAGAAAACTCTCCTCCCGCTTGTGAACAGAAGATTGGTTCATTTGCGCATACTGTGTAAAACTTGCCACAAAGTCTTTTGTGCCATCAGCATAAAAAGAATCCTTTGCCCAGGCAGGAGATTAGGGTGGCCAGCGGGAATCCCTGCACCCGAAATTCAGACCAGAATGGGTAAGTTCATGGGAAGTTGGGATTTTGAAGGGATTGTTCTGATGATGCCAAAAAAAAGCAGCAGTAACAGCAGCCAACTCCATGGGTACATCCAAATTTCTGTTTTCTCTTTCAGTAAAGGTACACTGAGGAAAAAGATTGCAAGGGGCTGGTTTTACTCACCTTTAAGGGTGCTACACAGAAGTGAACCATAAAGATACTAGTAGGTACATCAGATATCTCATCTGAGACCCCCAACCACAGCCTTTCGCTCCCCTTTGTATTAGCAAACCCTGAGAGATTGGTGCTGGTGTTAAAAGCCCTGTAAGGAGGTAGCAGCAGCAGCTGAACACTGTGGTCTCACACAGCACAATCAATGCATCAATCTTCCTTACATCGGTGTCTTATCTTGGCTCCCAGAGTCGTAATCAACTCCAGAAATTATACAGGCACCGGGGAGCGGGTACTGAGACGCGGGCGCCGCAGCTGCCACTCCCCTCCTGTGATGGCAATTGTGCTGCCACCTCAGGAGCCCTCCCGGCCGCCTGGCCTGGTCAAAAGACCTTTGAATTAACCTTTTCACTAGAAAAGAGATTGTAGCCCTATAGAAAAGTATGAATTCAGAGCAAAGCCTTTCTGCAGGATTAGTCCATTAGAAGCAAAAAGGAGAAAGGTTTTTTTGTTGTCCTGCAAAATATAAGTGATTATGGGATTTAAAGGAAAAAAAATAAATCGTCTGTCTACAGTGGGGAATATCAATGCTGGAACAATGCGTGCTCTTATCCTCTGCCTAAGTCCTCATTCTGCCCTTATCTCCATTACATCTCACTGACTGCCAGGAGTGTGAGGGAAGAGATATAGTGTAACTGCTGTCCTGTGTGGTCCATTCCTCACTCCTCTCTCAGGAGAAAAAGGTGTGTGTGAGATGCAGATCTGCTTTGTTATAGGATTTTTTTAGGGATGGGAGAGAACTGTGCTAAGATTTTATATGAGGAAAAGAAGTCAACTAATTCCCTGTCAAAATTCAGAATTCCTTCTTTTTTTCTTCTCTTCTTTTTTTTTTTTTGGAAGCATTTTCTTTTCCTCCCCTTTTAAATTTATCCCAGTCACCCATATCAGCTAATCTCACCTTTGGGAGAAAGGTAAAAGCCTGTGGGCTGCAAATACAACACACTCCTCATCGCCTTAGAAACAAAGGACTTTTTTGTATTTTATTAATAAGATATCCATACACATGTGCTTAGGCACATAGAATTTTGAAATTTTTTTTAGTGATCAATTATTTGTGGACATTTTCAGTCTGGTGACAAGTCTGAGTAATTTTAAAAGAGCATGATGATTCCCCCCCCACCCCCCAAGGATTGGAAAATAGCACTTACTAAGAAATCTGTTTCGTATACAGTATCTAAAAGCTGGTAGAGAGCAAACAGTGAGTACCTCTGTTTTCATTCATCATACAACCTTAAATAAAGATAGGGTTCCTATAGGCCCCATAGTAACTAAAGGTAAAAAGGCTTTTCAGATTTCAAGTCATGCAGTCCTTATGTCAAAACTACTTAGTGTGGACCTTATGATCAGACTTTCAAATAGATTTTGATCTTTGTTTAGAAACCATCTGGCCAAAGAAAAATAGCCAACTGTTTCATCTCTCTTTTTTTATTTTTCCCTCACCCCATTCCAAAAATATATTTTGAGATCAGCATTCCACATTTATCCATTTTTGTCAAATGTGATAAAGGATTTTTAAATATCCAGTGCATGTTCTTTACACACAACGAAGTTTCTGTAATCACATGTTTGTAGCAGTAAAATCCCATACTCTTTCCCTTTACAGATGGTGCAGTAATTATCATTCAGATCTCTGAATATAACTCAGCGTGTGGAAAAGACACACATACTTTGCTAGTGCTAGTTTGCATGCATACTAGCCCACCCTTTCATAGAATTTCAAATGTAACTAATTTTTTGGTTGTACGGTCACATTAAAATTCCCCTTTTGCAACACTTTGTGCAAAAAACCAAACACCTGGATTCCTAAAGGAGTCATCTGAAAATAGGTACTTTCTGCCAAAATGTCATGAAGATTTATGTGCTTATATTCACGGATTAAATTGAGGACAGGTGGGAGAACATGCAAGTATGAGAAGGAATGATAGCAAATTTATATGTAAAAAAAATGGTGGGGAGGGTAGTTATGATTTCTGGTGGTTTAGATAAAACAGACATAGATTTTGTAAAAGGGAAGGTACTGTGCCTAGAATGCCATCCTTCAGCAGTGAAATAATTATCTATGGGATTATATTTCCTTAAAATGAACATAGAGGCTTTATGGAATTCCAAACATACTGTCTCGACTACAACCACGGCACTGAATGGCACTTGGATGCCACGTGGTGTGTCAGAACAGATGTTTACATGGAGGATTCTCCGAGTATCAGCACGGTGCAAGCAGGCACTAAAACACTGCCACTTGCTTCCCTTCCCTGGCCAGGATAATTTTTCCTCACCAACGGACACCCCCTTCCACCATAAAACAGGAAACAATGACAGCTGCCACAAAGGAGAACTGGATGGTCGCTGCCATTCCCCAGAGCCCCTCAGACACAATGACCTCCAAGCTCTCTGCAGAAAGCCAGTGAATAAGTGAGCACTGGTCATGAAACACCAGTGCAACACCTTACACTAGGGTTAGAGAAGACTCAAACCAAGAAAGATGAAGAAAAAGCAGCGAGTTGTATGTGAAAATGCATTTAAAAATCTGATTACTAATCATATTTTCAAACAGTTTTTGAAGATGTAGATAATCTTGAAGTACAATCTGATCACCTAATGGCTGCCCTGCTAGAAATGGGTGCTGGAATCTGACAAATGTCCTCTTAGCTGGCTGATTTGATGGGATGGGGGAGGTGGGGTGTCTATTAAAAGTCTTGCTGTGTCCAGACCTTATATAAGACCTTTTCAAAATAAAATTTACACTGAAGAAAACTGTAATGTATCTCAATAGACACTAAGCTGGCTGTAGGTTTAGCCTCACTAAAACACCATCCCAGCTATTATCATCATCCATAGCTAAGACGTCGTAAATCATGCTGCTCAGTGGGCACTGAATTACTTTTAAATTAAAATTAACATTATTCCAATCCATGCACCAAAAACTGGCTGTGTGTACATTATCATTCCTTTAAAACGGCAGTGCAATGAAGATCAACATATTCTGAGCTTTTAAATCACAAAAGATGATTACACTGAGGCAAATGAAAACTGAAGCGTATCGACAAGCTTTCTTTTTTATTAATTCCCTCTCTGTAGGAAATTACTGTAGAGGTAGGCTGTCTAGGGTTTCACAGAAGTACTATGCTTTATGTAAATAAATATGTAGCTAGGAACAGTTATGAAGGTTAAAGGGCATCTGTAAAGAGAAAATTATGATTCCTAGGCTCTGTTAAGTTTATTTATTAGAGGGACTAGAGAAAGTTTTAGATTGGGCTATAAGGTGCTAATAGTACAATCCAGATAAATGTTAGCTTCCCAAGTATGAATGCCAGAAGAAACTGTAACATGGTTAGGAGCTGACACAAAATTCTTCTATCCAAGAAAAACATGTTATTCTGCACAAAAAAAAAATAGGTTATAGAGTATTATATCTCAGTATAACATTGATGTATTATTCTTTTTTCAAATTCTAGCCTTCAAGTCTTTGCACTGTTACTATTCTATATTAATCCTCCCATACATAAATTCAGTTTTAAAATTAAGCAGAAATGATAAAACTATGCTTCATAATTTAAAATATATTTTTATTCACTGTTGCTTATAATTACCTCTTACAAATTTAAACCTGAAATAGGTTTCCTCTCTAAATTTATGTATTCCGTATCACACATGCATGAAGATTTATTAACATAGAGCACTTGAGTGAATTCTGAGCCATTGGAATTGCTCTTCTTCCCCAAACTGAATTACTGTCAGGGACAGTGACTGCAGGATTAGGCTTTAATTACAGCAACACTTTTGCAAGCAAAACAGGTTGAATTTAAAAAGTTTACCATTGCAAATCATTAACAACAACCTGTTCAATGAGTATTTCACAATTTATTTAACGGCATGCATCAGATAATGGTCTAAACACCAGGGCATTTTTGACTGTTCAGTTACCCTGTACCTACAGAGTTTGATCCCTGACCAAAATCAGGGTAACGCTAGGACATCCAAACCTGTGTGTTGTCTCTGAAATTTGACAGCAGAGCTATTCTTAAAACTATGTCTATTCATTTCATCCTTCCAGGTACACCTGAAGCTTCCAGGAATTCGTTATTCTCCAGATAACACAGTCTTTCCTGTCTAAGGCTCACCAGCTTAACACAACCTCTTGAAATATTTAAACTAAGTTAGCTACATTGTTTGCAACCTCTTTGGAAAGTGGCAGATTCAAAGCATACTGTCTCCTCAGCAGGATGTCAAATTTTCTCTCTGTGTACAGGGTGGAATCAAATTGTGCCCCATTTTCACGTGTACAATCACACTGAAACCAGTGGAAATAGGCAAGTGAAAAAGAAAGCAAATGTGAAGTGAGGTCATTGTTAGTTTTTTATCGAAGATAAGGAGATTTCACATAGCAACCTTCTCTGGGAAACCATCCATTTTAGACCAAATTAGTCCCAGTGGTAATGTTGATATTTAGCAACTGCGTTACACCAGGGATACATTTAGTCCCACTGTTCTTTGTTGTTCTCATTAATAAGCCGCATTATGTCACACAGTCTGCATGCAAAAGTATCATTACTGTTATGTAATTACTTTGTTTTTGTAAGAAAAACTACCAGATTTGGTTGCGTATAACCAGTAAATTGTGGCCAAATCAAAGTTGTGTGCTCCAACCTAAATGTTTTTCACTTTGTTTCTGCACAGATAATTGCATGTAATTTTCAGTTGCGTAAAGAATTTTTATGATAAAACCTTATTAATCACAAATTCATCAATGCAGCAAAAATACATCCCAGCAAACATGATATCATGTTACAGATGTAAGACACTTTTTAGGATGGAAAGAGGCCAGGATCCTCATCTTCATCTATCCCCTAATGTTACACAAATGACTAAGTCATCATATCAGTGGTTTTCTCATGGAAATATAAACACCACTGAAATTCCATATGCTATAAATTGCTATGGGTCTAGAGTGCTTAAAATTACCAAGAGTACCATAAGAATAGTGTACACACTATCCTTTGAAGAATGAGAGCACAACCAAAGCAGCACTGGCAGCATGGTGCAGTTAATATGGGGCATTAATTGCCATCCAGGCTTCTGCTTCTGAGTGCTACCACTTTCCCCTGTGCCCTCACACGCAGGTTGCATCAGGTCTCTGTGTTTGTTGTTATACTTCTGTCACTCTGCTTATTTAGCTCTGTAGGCCTAGCATGCATGTTTATGGCTCTTGAGAGAATAGTCTTTAACTTTTTTTCGCTCCTGAAGCCCTACTGTAGCACTAATTAAAAATAACCTTTCATGTAGCGCACCGTGGACCCAGTTTCATGCTCTTCTGCAGCGCTGAGGAGCTGAAGTCAATGGAGTTGTTCCTAATCTATAACAGTATCCAGGTAAGAAAAATTTTGCTCTTTCTGTGCTTTCACAACTAAATCAAAGCCAGGCTATATTCTGATCTAATTGTTGTCCTTAAATCAGCATCGTGTTACCAGCTCAGGGTCTTTTTACCTTCAGAGTATCGAGAAGACAGTTCCCAGACAAGAAGTGGTGGTGAAATCCAGTCAGGCAAGATATACCTCTGATTTTGAAGCAGAAATTCATTCTGTGTTGATGGCACTATTGGCTCAAGTATCATATTTACAGTCTAGTTTTTAATGGCTTGCAGTTAGGAATCAGACAAGCTGTTCTGTAGGTGGTCTAAATTATATCCTGTGTGCACGCTGCATGCTGAGAAGAGTTTGCTGATCTAACAAATGATAAAAGACTAAGCAATCACCCACTGTAAGTCTAAATCTTTACCCTGGCAAACCTTACACTGATTTTTCACAAGAGTTTTGCCTGAATAATGACTGTAGCATTTGGCCCATTTTGACCACACCAGTGATTAACAGTTCAGCATTAGGACCTCTGTCCCTCTGGTCCATTTTAGGTATTTAAAGCTGATTTACATTATTGCAATAACCAAAAATCTTACTGTTTTCTAGTCTTTTTTAACCTCAAATTTCTCCCTGATAAGGATAATTTCTCCATTTAATACTAATACGGTTTGTTTTTTTTAATAGATCAGTTTACTTTAAAATGTAGATGTATGCCTTGCAGGATTTTCAGCAGCATCTGAGTGCTTGTATCTCACTAAAATCCATGAGAATTAACTCCTAAATGTCTTTAATGAGTCATACCAGTGACTGATGAAAAAAAATCATATTAGTTTTGACAAAGCAGGAGATTTATTCCGCCACCCATATGCCAAACCACTACTCAGGTCCCTGCACTTGACTTCTGCTAAAACCATCCTCCACCTCTCTCTTCAACTCAATTTCATGTACTTCAAAAAAGGGATATCTAAGATATGATTTGTTCTTTCAGTTTGTACATAGCTCATCAGTGAAGATCTTAATCCTGACTGAGACTGAGAATTAATGAACTGAATGAACTTAATTAAAATAAATGGTAAAACATTGTAATGACACCAGCTAACACTTTTCATTTTTGCTTTCAATTTTGCATTTAAAATAGAAAAGCTTGTAAAAGGGCTTTCTTATTTGGGAGGGCAGGTGGATAAAATTTAAACAATTTTCTGACAGGCCTCTAAATGGTATTGAAAACTAACACCTTTGTGCCATGAAGGGACAAAAGATGCTGTGACAGCCTCTGATGCTCTGCTGCCTTCCCAGGAACTGTGGCTGGAAGCCAGTCCCCAGGTGTCTGCACATCTAAGCCCTAAATTTTCCCTGAAGCTGCTGAGGGTGGATTCTGCAGGGCTGCAGCTCCTACCTTTTCTGTACTGGTATATTCACTGCTACATCTGTGGCAGCAAGTAAGCAGTGCAGTCATGGCAGAGCTAATGATGAGAACACAAAATCAATACTTGCGTGTGTTCTTTCCTGTGAGGGTGGTGAGATGCTGGAACAGGTTGCCCAAGGAAGTTGTGGCTGCCCATCCCAGGAAGTGTTTAAGGCCAGGTTGGATGGGGCCCTGAGTAACCTGATCTAGTAGAAAGTGTCCCTGCCTATGCAGGGGGGTTGGAACTAGATGGTCTTTAAGGTCCCTTCCAACCCTAGCCATTCTATGATTCTGCGGGGAAAGGGTATTAGCTCTGGGACAGCTCTGTGGCTTGGGCTCACAGTGATCGCAGCAGTCCAGGCGATGTTTTCAAGTACACCTCCCAGGAATTTGTACGCCGAAAACACACTGCCTAGTGAGAACAATTGGGAGATTTACCTCCTGATCCGAAGTAACATGAGACATCATGTATGACTGAGATTAAAATGATTAATTTGAGGCAATTGCAGGAGAAACAACCCTTCTTTATGTTACTTTTTCATAATCCTGAAATAACCTCTGGAAGTAGGCAAATTTCAGTCTCCTTCAACACCTGCTAATATGTTTGAGATCCATATTGTAACTTTTATTCCTCCTTCCTGTATCTTGCTGGACTGGCTTTTAGGGGCGAGATTTCTGTAGCTGTTTCTCTAATTGAGTGTAGTTCTGCTTACAGCTAGGAGTTATTAACACTGTGAAAGTCCCTACAGTATCTCAGCTCTCCATCAGGTTTAGGAACAATTTATATAACAGTTTAGTAGATAAGGTATTTTCTTGCTTCTCCTCTTTATCATCACCTTCCTACAAAGCCAGTAAGAACTGGGAATAGGAATACCTGGGCTACCTCTTCATTCTCAATAAAACACCGCTATGCTAAATAACCATAGAAGGACAGGTGGAAACGCTCCAGCAAGTCTAAATCTACTGCCAGGCCTGATGGTCAGGCAGAGGAGGGAGCAGGTGGGTTCCCAAGCACAAACCTTGTGTCAGTGTGGTGCGAGCAAGGGGAGCAGGCAGCAAACTTTGTGCAGGTCTCTCCTGCAGGAGCTGCTGCAGTTTATGAAAAGGCAATGAAAATGCAGCTCCCACACTTTCTTGTAGTAGTTACTAGTAAGAAAAAAGTTAATATTTTCATTCTTATAGGTAAAAGTTAGTCTTTTTTTGCTGTTTTGTGTCAAGAACATGACTGAAAGCTCCTCAATAGTAGATTGAGCTGGATAGTATTTTCAACCTGAGTACAACTACCTGCTATTTTCCTGCCCAAGACCTTGGAGAAGGCATGACATCTGCACCATACTGGTCCTGGCAATCCAGGTGTGTGCTACCCTGCAGGAGATCAGAGCATGTGTAGCAACAGCTTTTACTCAGAGAAGGAAGAGATTCTTCTTCCAGGTTCAATATCCTCAACTTCCTGCCTTGCAGGCCCTTGGCAGCAAAAACTACAATTCTCCATGGTTGTGCTTTCCCCACTTTCCCCTCCCTGGAGGCTACCTACAGGTCTGCCGAGAGGCCACAACTCACTGCCTCTTCTCAGTGCCCTGGATTGAACTGTGAGCTGTTGAACTGTCAAACGTACTTTTTAGTGGGTGCACATGCTGATGTTTTGTCTGCTAGTCCTTCTAACTTGAGTTCATTTGTCTTGGTGTTTCTCACAGATGGTTACAATAAGACTGCAAATGGTTTCTCCACTTGAAATTTAAAAAAAAAAAAAAAAAAAAAGAGAACAAACCCCCTCTCATTTCTGGTTTCTTAAGTGAAACTTAGATATCTTAGTTAGGAAGTAACCTCTGGAGATTATGTTAAACTATTCAATGAAGTAATTTTAGTTTTGCTCACCTGGATTTTTAAACAGTCAAATCTCTTTGGGAGAGAAATGTTCCCTCTGCAACCCAGGAAGGAATAACCTTTTCTGCATTCTTAGGTGGAAAAGGTTATATATTATAAATAAGAACATGGTAATATTTTCAACACTATCTTTGGTCATTACATTAACCATCCCTGTGCATAAAGAGTAGGCTTTCTGATCTGCTCATATATTGTTCTGCGTATTCGTTTCACAGCTATAGCTTTCCTTTTTTTCATCTATCTTGCGAAATCATGATGGGATAATTTCAGGAAGTCTACAGCTAGATTCCCTTCTGCTTGCACTCACTCTCTACTCTGAGCAGCATGACGTCTATTCCACGCTAATGTAAGAAAAATAAGAACAAGTTTTCACTGCAAGAGGTTCCTCTCCTAGTTTGTTCGGACTTTCTGGGAGAAGGGATGAAAATGGCTTTTGAAATATAAGAGATTGACTCTTTGCTAGGGTTTGTCACTGTCTCATTAGGAGAAATCTAGAAACATCAGTGTCATAATGTGTTGGCAGTTACACATGTTTACTCATATCATATGAATCCCTATACATGTTAACGTGCAACCTGTCGCTCAACAACTACAAAGACATATTGTGTAACAGGAAAAAATTGCTAATGCACATAGACTTTCATGTTACCAATATGAGTAATAAAATAGCATAGCATGCTTTGTCCTGTAGAGACTGCTACCTATGTCAGTGTACACTAGACAAAAATACATCACGATCTCAGGTGCTTTGACCATGTCTGCAGATTTTACATTTTAGATATTCTTTTAGCACTATTAAAATCCCTTGCTATGCATGTATTTCATGGTCATAGTGTTTGTTGCAGCTCCCTTGCCTAACTATATCACATTTTTTTTCACTTGTATTCAACTAGGCCCATTTTATTATAGAAACTTCTATGTTTGGTCATTGTAAGGGATTACTCTTGCGTATTCCTATATATAATTGTTCACTTTAAGGATAAAGTGAGAAGGAATTTGCTTCCAAAGCATTTTCATCAATATGCTGTCAGCTTACTGCTGATACCTTTTAATTACATGGGCTTTTTTCTGGAGATTTATCCTTAAATCTCTTGATAATCCCAGCAAAATCTTGATGTCAACTCATGGACCACTCCCCTTACAGTGCAATTATATCAAACAAAGAAAAGGATCTAAATGGTTCCTTTCCTTTTTCCTCAATCTAATAATATAAAACTGTTAAATGGGAATAGAATTTAGGAAGTGCCAGTCCATAAACAAAACTCCCAATAAAGGAGACTGGTTTCCTCTGAACAGAAAAAAAATCATCTGTGAGTCTGTGGCATGCAATTTCATTTTTTTAGAATTTTATTCAGACTCATAAATGAATAAACATTATTTAGCTTTTGTCCACAAATGAAGAAACAAAGCCAACTATGCCTGCAAGAGTTCAGAAAAGGTAACAGAGAGAACCAAAAGAATAATCTCGAATCTTGCATAAAATTTAGATGTTAGGTGACTGAGATATTTGAAATATAAATGCAGTTGCAAATATTCTAGGGTTGCTTGGTGAAATTTAATAAATAAATAAAAAATTGGGTGTGAACATGCCGTTGATCTGGGCATTCGGCAAAGTGCCATCTCTTACAGACCTGCGGAGGTTTTGTGCACATTTTTCTGATTGAACGCTATTCTCCCAGTCAGTCAGAGTGCAGCACAAGTTGCCAGAAATCATTCATCAGCCCGTTGCAGAAAAGGCTGTCAGCTAAGGCTACAGGCCTAGCGCCAGGCTGTCAAGTTTTGGGCTTGCAGCCAGTCTGTCATGGTTTGAGGCCGGTAGCCAAGCAGTAACTTTGATGTTTAAGGGTTAGCCAACTGGTATGTGAGGGTGGCCTATCAGCTCAGAAATAATATACCGCACTCAAAGGTCATGAGTTCTGAAACTAATCTGGCTGTTATAATATTTCTAATAAAAACTGAGGTAGACCTTTTATATTGTAAAATGTGTTCAAATTATTTTGGTATTTGTTTTGATTAAAATTTCCATTACACGTGCTTTTGATTATGCAACTCAATTAGTATATAAAAGATTTTCTGTTTAAAATGTTCAAATGAGCATAATTGTTCAATTTGGAAAGATTACAATGCTTTTATTTAATTAACGCCGCAATAAATACTTCATTTTGTAATGAACCCCATACTTCTGGGCCATTAACCATTCAATAAATTTACAGTATGGAAGGTTCTTTATGGCGAAGAAGATAAATAAAACTATTTAAATGAATGTGCAGCAACTCTGATGCTAAACAGCAAATTATAGGTTTTTGCTTCCCATCCACTAGAGTTATACCTCGATTACAAACATATGGGAATGAAATAAACACTATACATTTCAATTACTATTTTGAATATGAGTTACACTACACTTTTTCAAATTTGCTATGTAGAAATGAGGTCTGTATTTGTGGCCTCTTTCCAGAAAAAAGAAGATTAAATACATTTTCATCTGCCTTTCACCTTCCCCTTCTCCCATCCCATCACCAGTTTCTTTGATTCTGAAAATCCGTGTTGAAATTTCCTTATTTAGATCCTATTATTTGAGAATAAAATGAATTAAAAAGCTCCCAGCCATTCAACAGTTAACTATTTGCAATAGTAATATGATTAAGGAAAATCCCCTAGTAGTAGTGCAGCATGGTGCATTCACATACACACCAACTCATGAAATAAATAATAGAGAATGAGGATGCTAACACAATAGCAGTAATATAGTACAAACCCTAGCACTCCACTTGGATTATATATTAAATCCTTTCATTCTGAGGCCTAGAAATGTGTCTAAATCCATAAATCAGCAAGAGGCCCAAGAAGTGGCTGCCAGGCCACAGTGCCATCCACCTGCTAGGTAGCTGTCATGGAAAAGCAGTTCACTTATAGCAACATTTTCTGTCGTTTCATGGTTGTATGCAAGAAAGTAAAATGGGAGGACTGAACTATTCAGATTCACAGGGTGTCTCAGACAAAAAAAATCTCATAAAACTCTAGTTTGCCAAAAATGGCAACGTAACCAATAACAAAAGCTAATTTCTGAACTTCGCTGGGAAAAATGCTTCTTTGTAAACTATGATATCATCTAGGGGTAAAGATTCAAAAAAATTTGTTGTTTTATTAACAAAACCTCCCTTTGTCTAATCCATATGTTAAATCCAGAATCTTTAAACAAAAAAAAAACAAATTAAAAACCTACCCAAAAACGAAACCAACCGAACCAAGAAAATGCTTTGGAAATGTATTAGACTTTCCCATTTCACACTTTTAAAAATAGCTGGACAGCATTTTTCTGCAATGTCCACTGGAGTTCTTTCAGATGTTGCACTGTGTTTACAGTATCAATTGTTTACAATAATTATGAAATTAAAATAAGCCACATAATCATGTATTTAGGTGTTCCTTATGAACTGTAACCACAGAACAAACTACTTGAAAAACATTACTGCATGCTCTATTTCTCAGCTGTTATTTAAAGATTTTTTTTCCTGATCTGAAAATAATATATTAACAGCACAGATATAATGTAAAATAAGATGTAGATTTAGAAAACGTTTAAAACTGCAGGTGAAAAGAAAAAGCACTGCTGAAACTTTGCTTAATAAAATGTTTTTCTTAAGAGCATTTAAAATTCCTAAGTATACGTTAAAACAAGTAAACATTTTAAATGGATTTTTTTTCAGGAAATCTAGCCATCTGTTTTTGTATATTTTCTGGAAAGGGAAAAAAGATAGACTCCTGTTGTGTAAAAATAAATTGTGCAGTTTGTGGTAACCTTATTAAAGATGAGTAATTTTTAAAGCTAGCAGTGAGACATAAATGTTTAGTACAAGAGTCTCTCTTATGGAATCTTTGAATAAGGGCATGCCTGTTTTAAACTGTAGATTTACAGGGAGAGAAGGAGTAAAATATTTTTCAAAATTAACTGTCTAATCTGGTCAATGGAAGTGTTAAAATCAAATTAAAAACTCAACAAGCCATGTCCTGTCCTATACAAGTTTCTTAGTCTCTGGCACTTGCCAGCCTAGTGAACTAGGATACGAGCCTCCACGTATTTTGATGAGGCTGGTCTCACTCTAATAAGTATAATAATATGCTTAACATTGCTAGGAGAAAAAGAATATATCCCTTAAAGTCTATTTTGAGGGCTAATTCAAGGACCTGATTAAATTATACACTTAAGCTTGTTTCAAAGGCCCAATTAATAATCAATATACTTAAGCATGTGCTACATTTCATACTTAAACACAAGTATATGAAGTAATTTAGTTTAAATCCAAATGTTTCTCTCCAGTAGTAATCTCTCTCTGATTATTAGTTTTCTTTCTAATTTCAGACTATGAGAACTGTTCTTTTCTTGAGTAACTGCATGATTTAGGGTCATCCAGATTGAGAGATGATAAAAGATTCCTTCGTAATTAACTGATGTTATCAAACTGCAAACATAAAAGTCAAATATTCTGAAAAACCATGTCCTCCAGTTTATTTCTGCAATGTTGTCTCTGAACTCTCCACCTAGGGAGACACTTCTGTTTTAGAACTTAGGGACCGAGGACAATTGACATTCCTACCTTTCGGCTATAGAGCAAATGAAAGGAAAAAAGCGGCCATAATTGTCTAAAGAATAAGTTATTAACTTCCTGCTTTTGACGGTTATGCCAAAATTATTTCTGTTTACACAAAAGAGGCTGATTTTTGTTTTGAAACTATTTTTTTTCTTTACTATTCCTATCCCAATCCTGCAAAACACTTCATCCTTCTCTTTTTATGGCAAAAAAAAACACTGAAAATAATAATACATTCTCCAACACTACCTTCCCTTATACCTGAGCCTTCACCTACTTATAGTACCTTAAGAAAATCATTGACATGATCAGAGTGGGGTTTTTTTTTTTTTAGTTCATTCAGGACATGATTATGATCCAAACAGACTATTTATGAAATGTGTGTTGTAGGACTCTGACACTGTCCTGAAGGGTAAACTGGGAATAGAGTCAAGAATGCCAATTTTTTGACCAAGCTGTCTCATAATGGTAGTAGAAAGGGCTAGGGTTTTGTGGTTTTTTTTTTTGTTTGTGGGTTTTTTTGTTTGGTTTGGGGTTTTTTTGGTTTTTTAGCTTTGGGGAAGTCTGCATGGAACCGTGCCATTAAGACGTTTCTGAGTCACATGACCAACAGACAGTCTTGTCTGGTGCCTAAATGAACGTCTTGTCCTTTATTATATAGAACAGAAGTTAAAGTATTGCACGTCTCATATGCACAGCATTCAGGATTCTCTGTGAGCTCTTCTGAGATCCTTATCTTTAAAACAGTTTTTCGTCAGAGTCATAAACATCTGGAAATTGTGCTATAGAAATCAAATGCACGAGTCCTTATTTGATCTCCTAGGGATCGTTCCCATTGCTTTCTTCCGTTGTGTAGGTGCCACAGGATTTGGCCTTCTATTTGACAGCTTCTTTTCTTAGGTGACTGGGAATCAGTCATCATGGACAAACTAGATCTTTTTTTGCTAGCTGCATTATTTAACTGACCAAATAATAGAAAGTTCAAGAGATAGTAAGAGATTTTGTATTGAGATAAAGTTGTTACAAGAGAAATGTTAAAGTCTCATTTGCCCTTACCAGGCACAAAGTGCCCGGTGTTATTCAGGCTTTACCTGTCCCAGAAAGCTGTGGACCATTGTGAAATCCAAAGTATTAAACATGCTTCTGGTTCTAGGTGAGACATATGCCTAACATAATGGTTGGCTTTGGAAAAGAAATATACAGGGTGGGTATATAGTGATTTCTTCCTCAAGAACCCCTTGCGGTTTCTGATAGTATCAGACTTTGGGACTTCCTAAGTTGTTTTCTAAAAGATAACAATCGACGCTGTGATATAATTGAGACATTATTAGTTTTTCGAAAAGAGACAGATCTTCATCTAAATGCAGCAGGAGTTGAGCTTGGCCTGATCTTTAGCAACGGAAATTTCCATAGCAGCTTCTTAAAAGCTTTGTGTAGAAGGCTCTCATGTATGGTCACAGCTCAGCTTTAAAGGATTATTGGAAAGATTTACTATCTCATCCTGATTTTTCCATTTTCTATTAGTACCATCAAGTGATCTCAGGAGCTTCATAAGGAATTGAATTTAGGATTTTTTTTTTTTTTTAATTCATCAGAAAAAGAATCACTGGTATATATCACATCTCTGATTTATGTTTAAAGGTAAGGGACACAGTTCTCCATAACATGGTGATTCTACTAGCCTTCTGACCTGTTCCCATTGAAGCAGAGTGGTCAATGTTCCCTAATAGTAATTTATTTCATGCCCTTCGTTCAAAGATTCAGGATGTCTCACACATCTCAGGAAGCAATGAGCTGTGATGGGTTTTTCATATAAATCATATAAATGATTTAATTATCTCATATAAATGTCTTAATTGTAAGGCTGTAAATAAGGTGCACCAGATTCTGAAACAGAAGTTATGGAAAAATAAGTTTTCTTTAACATGTTACTCCACATCATTAAACTTTCTGAAGAGTTGCATGTATTTCTTAAACTTTGTTTTGTGCAACTCCTTACAAAGCATTTAAGTCCTAAAACTCATTCAGATGATATTTATAATTATCATGAAGGTTAACGAGTTTCATATAAGCATCTGAATATATGAAAATAAAAACCAGCAAGCAAGATTGACTATACACAAATATGTATTTCCTTTCATGATTTCAGATTGTCGAGCTAATTTATGAGCAGTTGAATGAAATAGAGCTGTAAGTAAGTTCAAGTGGTCATCCCAGATAAGTGAAAAAAACTCAACACTGCTACCCTCGTATTTAAGTGCTGGAGATGTTGCTTGTCGTGTTGGACCATGTATACTATCTGTGCACTAAGGAACAAGGGGAATTTAATGCTCTTCAAGGTGTCTACAATGTACATTTTTAGCGGTCTTAATAAGCAATTCTGCTGCAGGAATCTTCATGGCTGGCTGTCTTGTACTGGTCTGGGAATTGTCAATCTCTCTACAGCACGTGAGAATAACATGTTGGGATGCCACAAGTATGTGGGTAACATTTATGTAACCTTCAGCCTTTGTGGGAAAATAAAAGCCTTTGTTACTTGGATTTGACTCTGTACCAGATGGTATGAATAAATGTTTGCAATGCCAGTGTTGTTCAGCTTGGCTGATCGATTCTGTCATACTCCCAAGGAGGTAGAGAAGGCTTATATAACTGATTCAGGATGTAGAAAATATTTTCCTTTTCCTTCTGCAGTAGTATTATGTAGAAGTGATGCTGTTCTGACTGTCAGCTTCTCACTCAGTGAGAAGGGATGCATGAATTATGTAAATATTGATTAGGTTTTTAGCAAAGTTCACACAGCTCATGGCTAACCTTTTCTCATACTTTAATTCCCAAAGATGCTTAAAGCCCAATCGTTGCTATCTTTTTTGATTTATTTGAGATTTTTGTGGGTTGTTTTTTTTTAAAGCATTATTGTTGCTTGGATTAACCAGAGCTGATGCAAAACCTGTGTTTGGTTCTTGATCAAATTCTCTCTCATTTCCAGCCTGGCCAACAAACACATTCTTATCACAGAGCAATTTGGCAAGTCTTTCTTTGGCCAGTACAAGCCTGATGACAGCAATCACCTTCTTACCTGTGGAATACAGAGCCTAGTACACTGGCCTGAAGCTGACTCAGGGCTTCTATGTGCCTGCTATGGATAAAAACAACAAAGCGATTCATTTACGGAATTGCAATAGCAGCTCTTCTCCCTCTTTAAATTTTCCTGCTTTCTTTGCAGAACCCAGGGTGGTGGATCTCATAAACAAAGGCACCAGAGCTTTTTTTAATTTGAAGGGTTCAAACCCCTATGCCCGACATCGTCTAAAGGCTTCAGCCCTTAACGTTTGACCACGTACCAAGATTTAAGTGGACCTAGCTAAAGTTGGGCTACAGAATCCAATATGCTTTTTTTGTTTTTTTTTGTTCAAAATTGCAACCTAAAAACTCACTGATTTTTAAAAATTACTGAAAGCAAGTGCTACTTTCAACTTCCATGCTACATATAAAAATTTGCTGAAACATCTACTGTGGTATCAGAGAAGAGTAAGTTTCTGCACGTTTCTGATGCAAAAGAATTTTTATTTTGGCAATGTCACACAACAGCTTTATATTGGTTTTATTCTTCAAACTTCTGGTCCATTTATGCTGCATTTGTCATTCAGAAAGCTGTGAAACCTCCAAAGGCTTTTCAGCCCTTTTATATACTTTACCACAGTACGCATCAGACCAGCTCCTGCAGAGAATTCCTCACTGCTCTTATCAGACCACAGCAAGTCTCAAGATAATCTTTCTCCACTTCTTAAAGTGGGAGAGATATACATAAATATTTAAATATTGTTGTCTACAAAACTATTATTACAAGGAAATAAAAGCCTATGAGATAAATTAACATAAGAATAATTTCATTGATACCAATAGAGAAAGGCTTTATTTACAATACTGGAACTTAGAAATAAATCCCCCTATCTCTAACCTACATGAATTTGTAACAGATGCATAAGTACTCTTTGGGCTATATACATTATGAACCCAAAACTGTCATCATAGCACTCAGGACTACATTTTAACCTGCACATGTGGTGTACACCTGTGCTTTTTCTGACAATGCACTTGATTTGTGATGTGGGAAACTCCCAAGTTCAAAGCTAATCTAGTGTCTTTGTTTTCTGTTATGAGATCTTTTTAAACTTTTCTCTGTAATTCTTACACAGCTTCTGGAGTAGCCGCATCTTTAGTTCCACCTCCTTTAAGAATATGGAACTTATTTTCACTGCTACAGAGTTAACTACTAAGAAAAGAAGGACCTGTTGCAGAGCACAAAGCATTATGATGTGTCATAGCAATATCGTTGTTCAATACCCTATTCTATATATTTTCCATCAAAACCAATGATGTTCAAGAAGAAATCAATTTCATCAATTCCAAAAAAGAATACAGAAAGTCAAACCTCACACATAAAGGTACAGCTTCTTCACTGTTTCACTTCAAAAACCATAATCACTGTCTCTGCTATATTCACCCTGCAAACAACCCTCATGTGATGAGCACAGTCAAGACATTATACTACTACTTTTCATTTTACTCATTCCAAAAAAATATCACCAACCTCTTCTCTTTCTCATTCTCCTGGGTCAAACTGCTTATGGACCTAAATGGGACCATCCACCTCCCTCTGCTTGTACTTTTCTTACCCTCCCTTGCTATACCCAAGGCAGCTGCTGCATCCTAAACTCAATGATAACATGTTGGCTATCTGGACTTTTACAGGCACAATGGCTATATCCTATAAACGAAGTATACTAGCCTCTTTGTAATTTAATGCTGGCATCTTTGACAAGGTAGCTGCATTCTGTCTCACAGCATGTTGTATATTTTAAATGCTGTTGTACAACTGCTAGCCAGACCGCACAGTATAAAGTAACGGCTGAACAAAAAAGAGATTCAGTACTAACAGGCAAACCGCAAAAGTTTTGGCTGAGCATCCAAAACAGCTAATGCTTATCGGGACCTCCCGAGAGCCCCCTCCTTCCTGCAGCCCAGAAACCTCCACTGCCAAGTGTCCTGATCCTCATTAACTTCACATTACTGTCATTTGCTAGTTTTTTTGCAGCAGCCTCCGCAAGCTGCTTGGCACTTCCCAAACACAGTAAGAAACATGCTTTGCTATTGTTTTCCCCTCATTTTTTTTTTCTTTTTTATTTTTGGGGATGGCAGGAGACATAAGCTGTGCTGGAGAAATTACAGAATTAGTGCAAACTCTTCTCTGTTTCTGTGCAGCAATGTGGTGCCCTCTGATGAGAGCTGGAATCTGCCCCCCCGCCCCAGCCCTTTAGGCATCCTTTGTTATTTGTCACGCCATCAGGCCTCCAATCCTGCCAGCTTAGACTGAAGCAAGAAAGGAGCTCCATTCGGTTAAAAAAGAGATTCATTTAAAAAGTTATACCTGGCAGCCCTGACAGCTTAGCAGAGACAAGGACTCTTACACACATGATATGAGTGCATCAAAGAAGTGCAGTGCAGGAAAGTTTAAATGTAACTCTTTAAGTAAATGCCTACACCAAGCATTTACCTTTCAGACAGCAGCTTCCCAAGTTTTTCCTTCTCCCTATTCCTGCTTGATCTGTGTTTGCGGAAGCAGGACCACAGCTGCCATCCACAGCACAGCTGTCAAATGCAGTGCTAAGACTCTATACATATTTCTTGACAGAAATACCATCACTGATCCTTTCCTCTGCCAGTAAGCACTACTGCAAGATCATTTGGGGTTTTACGCAGTTTCTCAGAAATGACCTAGGAATACAGATGAGCTTCAGGATGCACCATGTAATCACGACTTTATCTGAAAACAGCAATTATCCTTCCAAAGGACAGAAAGTAGAGGAAGACAACACAGACTCTATCACAGGATCAACATTTTCCTCACTAATTCTCTTTTTCTTTCCTTTCTCTTCCTCTTTATCTGGATGCTCTTCTTCTCCTAGCGTTATTTTGTCCATTTGACTTGCTGTGACAGACTGCCCTACTTCCTACTCTCTTTCCCCTCCGTGCTTCTCCTGTGATTTGCAATGCTGTACTCCTACATTACAATTTATATCTGCAATCACAAGACCCAGTTTCTGAATGGCTGATCAGGTACGATGGCATGTGTGACATACATAACACCAGCAGAAAGATTACCAAAACTAATTTTTCTACAGATGGTTAAGAATCAGTTTTACAGGAAAGCAACTACTCAAGTCTGAGGAATATCTGTTAGGTGTCACCAACACTCAAATAAAAGCACTTGCTAACATGATTTCACTCAAAGTGTGACAATATGATGTTATCCTTGGGATCTGATCCACAGTGCCAAAAAGGGTGAGTTATGTATTAGGTTTTTCTGTTTGTTGGTTTTAACAACAGCAAATATGGCTTCTGGCTTCCTTGTGGGTGGTATATTAAATTTGAATTTATTCCCCCTAAAGAGATTCGGCTATGAATTCATTTTCTCCCCACCCTGCTTGAACCATAACACTGTGCTAATATTAGTTACACCTTGGGGTTGCTACAATTCAGATATGCTGATTTTAGGATTTTTCTTCTTGCTTTATGCCAAGAGTTAGAAAAAAACCTAATTAGCATATGATATGGTACAAGAAAAATCCAGATTCCCTGGATTTTTGTAATGTGTTGTGTCTTATAGTCTTGTTGTAGATAATAAAATGGTATAGGTTCAGTAGTTGTGGTGGTATTCCTTAGCAAAAGGCAGCAGTGCAGAAGATGGATAAAACAGCAAATTGCCAGAGGTATCATTAGAAAATTCTCATGATCCTGCAGACATGTTTCGTTGGGAAATGAAGTGACAAAAGTACCAGTGAGATGGCGCTAATTAACTCAGTAGTGCTTGTTGGCAGTTGAAAAACTAAGTAATTCTTTTATTGAGGAAAGAAGTTGAATTCAAATAATAATTCTCTGAGGAACAAAAGCTCACTATCAAGTACATCTTTCACTCCTGTTTCATTTCTCACTTTGCTAAGGAAATGAGGTTTTCTTTCCCCAGCTAGGAAAGAAGAAAATAATGCACAACCCACAGAGCAGAAATGTCTTTTTTAACTACATATAATAGAATTACCCAAATCATCTGACATACTGCATTATTTAAAAAAAAAAACAACAAAAAGCCAAGAACTCATGAGTATTTCTGAGCAGGTGTGTTAAGAGAGAAGGAAAAAAATCTACCTGAAAACATACTTCTACAAGTATGTTGGATATTGCTCGTGTGAAGTTATGATCTTGCACTAACTGCCATTAGTGGACACCATAGTTTTTGGCCTGGGAATACATACTGACTGCTTATATATTTCATAGTTATATATTATTGCATAGCTACTTCATATCAGCTCCACTGCTTTCTGGACATACTTCCCCAATCTGTGCCACCCTGCTGTATGACTGTACAACAGAGGGGAACAAGGCCTTTACTCTGGTTTTCATCGAAATTCTGTTTTATTTAAGTCAAAAACATGTATAGCGAAGTTTCACAAGCAAGAAACTAGACACTGTGCTTTCTAACTCATCTCTCAGAACCATAAGAAATAGTGACTTCCCCTAAGAAGTCCCCTCCAAGCACTTTGGCTCACTGGCTGGGCAGTGTAAAAGGAGTTTATATATGCACTGGATTATATACAATCTTTGTGTGGCTAAGTCTTTTGCTTTTAAGTTTGTTAATCCTGATATCTTTGGGTTCTGACTCACAAGTCAGATAGATAGTTATCTCAGGATGTCTGTAGGTTTTCCCGCTCTTTGGTGCCTGGACCACCCGCCTCTTGGAGATCTCCCCCCAACCCCACCTTCCTCCTATTGCAGCATGACTCATCAGCTCATGGACCTACTGTTACAGGCTCGCATCCTAAAGTAAGGAGAGAATCGCAAAAAACCACACCACCTCCAGCGTAGTGCTCATCTGCACTATGAGTGATGCAGATGTGTTCTCTGACACTTGAAGTTAAACTCAGTTATCTGAATTCTGGGCAAATGGTAGAAAGACCTCACTCCTCTCCTTACCTACCTCCCTTCCCAGAGGTTTCACCAGCACTGTTTTGCCCCATTCTCTGCCACTTTTCTACGAGATCAGGCCACGCACCCACATGTCCTTAGAGACGGTTTTGAATAGTCACATGTGTAGTCCAGCCTGTCAGGACCTGTGAGGTATGACTACGTTCAGAAGCAGATATTTGTGTGTTTAGGGTTATTTACAGTTAGAAATGTACTCACATAGAAGCTCAATTAAACTGAGGTACAAACTGCAGGGGAATTTTTCAGGACCTACAATTTAAAGTGCCCAAGTCCCTTTAGTGAGCTTTACACACCAGTTAGTGGCTGTTCTAGTGCTAATGAAGAAGGAAGCAAGAAGTATGGGAAAACAAAGTTTGATGGAATATGAATGTCTGGAACAGATTTCAAAAGACTGGTAAATATAAGGAGTGTCAGGAGCAGCATTTCCTTTTGATGGATGCAGCTTTTGGGTACATATGATGTATAATTCTGTTCTGATGATGATGGAAGTTACCAAATGTAACTTGGCATCTTGTACTTGATAGTGGACAACCCACTGGATATGAAGAAATGGGAAAGTATCACAAATCTGTATGAAATGTTAGAATTGACGCTGAGGCCAGTTCACAAAGGCTGTATCGATCTATTAACTTTTGTGGGAAAAAGAAAACATTTTGGGGAGCACTGACCTCTCTGAAAACCTTCTCTAAAAGCTGCCAGTGTTGATTTTTATCCCACAGAATAATAGGAAGTTTTATGTTGTTTATACAAGTCTTCCCATTATTTTTGTTTGGTAATGGAATGAGTATTAATGCAAAGTCTTCTGTGTTCCCACTTGGAACAAGTCATTCCTAGTACTGACATTCAACCTGGGAAAAATCTATTAATACCTTGCCTAGTACCTTTTCTATTTTTGACTTTCTGACTTCAAACTTTGTTTCAGCTTTTCGTGTCATGGATCTCTGTCACCTGTCGAAACAGAATTATTTAACAGGGTTTTTTTTATCCTCAGACAGTTCTTCACAGAATTTTACCATCTGGCCATCACAGCCTGTTTTTCTGCATGTCATCTGGTTTTGATTTAACCATTCTGGTTTGTGGTTTAGAAACTCTCATCTATGACCTCTGTATCTTGAATATCCTCTGTGAGTCACCTTCATCATCACTGTCTTCTAATTTCTCTCATTACTTCTGATCTCTTCTTCTTATACCTGACTAGATTTGTTTATTTTGGCCCTAGTCTAGACTCTGATCTTGTGCTTATTTAATCCTTAATCTTCTTAACACCTCAGTTGAGATACATTTTTCTTCGTCTGTTCTTTCTAAATGAATTTTTAACTATAATAGTGTCTCAAGCACTGAATAAAAAATTACAAACCCGTGTCTTCCAAATACACTAGTTTAGATGTTCTTCAATACCACACAACTCTTTCAGCAATACTAGAGAAAATATCTGAATGTCTTCAATCAGAATATTTCTTGTTCGAGGTTAGGTACAATATACATAACCCTTGCTGAAACTCCTACTGAATACGAACCCATTTACTGGTGAGCCTTTGGTGACAACAGTATCTCATCTATGAGATATCCTGGTTAAGGAGAAAAGGCACACTTTAAAAACTTGATTTCTTTTATATATATATGCTGGAAACATTATTCTAAACCAAGATAGGAATGTACAATTAAAATGGTATTTAATGCAGATAATTCTTGAATATTCAAGAACATAAGCTGACAGTGAACTGTTTTCTTAGGAAAACATGTATCTTTTAGCATTCCTTTCCTTTTTGAGGCTTTTTTTTTGTTCTTGTTCTTGTTTTCTAAGGATTTCACATAAGCATTTTGTACCTGGCAGAACATGTAAAGATCAACAATGACTGAGCTCAAAAACTAGAAATTCTGTGTAATGTCAGAAAGCTCTTTTGTTGCTCTGGCAATTTTAATAAAAATAGTTGATAAAAAGAATAGCTCTACAAGGCTGTTAAAGATATGTATGAAGTAGCAACAGTGTCAGTTAGTAATTTCTGTCTTCATGATGGACGTTAAAGAAGTTTAATTAGTTTACAAACACCTTCTACACTTAGATACCTGTTATCAGTAATAGTTTGTCTTTCAAGCAGACAGACATGTTTTTTTGCCTTGATTAAAATTTCATTCCTGGAAAGTGGCAGTACTGGCTTTTCTAATATAATGGTACAAATAACATGCTCATACACAAATCAGTGAATGTAAGCAAACATGCCTTAGCATACCTAGGCACTGTGAGGACTGTATTTGCCATGAAGTTGAACTACACAGACAAAGACTTTGGCTACAACTTGTCAGAGGGACAATATATAGAAATGTGTGGACAATTCTATTCCATCATCTGTGTCTTCCATCATGGTGATGCAAAATCAATGTTAAATGTCACCTCTGTGGGAAATTCTCACTGGGCTGTCTCTTGACTGTTGCAGTTTTGGAGTCAAGCAACATAAATCCATTGCTTCTGCACAGACCTAACATCTTTGGAAAGAAAGGACAAAACTTCTCCCAAAATGCTTCCATTTTATGCTTCAGTTGGAACTTGAGTTCTTCCTGAGAAGTTGTTACTGAAAGAGGTGTATACAGCTTGATACTGTTTGCTTCTATCACATCAATATATACGAGAAGTATAAACCCTGCTGGTCTCTTCTAGCCCTAGTAGCTTTATAGTAAGCTCTTGGCAAATTTCAAGACTTCTTCCTTGATTTAAAATTTCCCCCACCCCAAGTAAGAACAGTGATACACTTGTCTTTGGACCTTTAGGTATTGACTGGAAATAAATATAGAAATACATAATTACCCTATCTCTCTTTAAGAAAGAAGAACCTCAACTTCCATGTAACTTCTCTAGAAGAGCTGCTGAACTTGTGATGCTTGCTTTATTCCAACAACTGCTTCAGAACTTTAAAAATATTATCTGTTCTTGTCTCTTTATTAGGTAATTTTTATCACTTTGCAGACATGGCAAATGCACCCTATTACTGAGAAAAACAAACGACATGCATAGCTTTCACAGTTCAAATGAGTCATGTTTCCAAATATAAAAGCAAATATTTACTACAGAAAGATAACTTGTTATCCAAACAAATACACTTAGAAGCAATCTAGTGAAATAACACTAACAGTCCAGATTAATGTACAAGAGACCAAGAGAAAATACAAAACTAAACACTACCTAAAAATCTTTCTTAAGTGTTTTAGTCTAAGCTATTTTAATTCATCCCTTCCTCAGGTTTTAGAAGTGAACAAAGCAATCCCACTCTAGATTTTTAGTCAGAAGCTTGGCGTAATCTTACCATCCAAACTGCAGACCAAGTCTGAGCTGTAATGACTTCTCTTCCTTGAAAAATACATTAAACAATTTGCAGGGTATATGTCTAAGTTTATCATTGATTATACTAATTAGTATATACTTTTCCATAGCCTGCTCAAAGTAAAAGCATTACAGTAGTGAAAAATGCAGAAATAGCCTTCATTTTTATATGTTATACACACAATGAAACGTACCAATTTGTAGAAATAACAGATCCAACCTTTCAGAGAGCATTGGGCTTTTGTGAACTGTTCAAGCACTCATTAGCTGTTGACATTCTTTAGAAATGAATAACTTATTTGAGTTTGGGAGAGTAGCACATGATCTAATAAAATAAACAAGTTATTGTCATCTGCAGGTAGAGTGCCAGATATATGACTTAAGCCTTGGTGGAAGGAATAGTACTATTTGCATAGAATACTCATTTAACGTTAACATTTGGAAAGCTCTGCTGACAGCTCTCGGCCTCTGCAGGGAGATATGAATCTTCACCTGCTGTCTGCTCCCACCTGCTCTTGAGGTCTCTTGTAAACTTAAGGAGAGCCCTTGGCGCCTCTAAAAAAAAATTAATCACCCCCTATATAACTACTCTACACCAGTCATTGAAAACGTAACTCACTAGCCTCAACCTTTGTTATCAGTACTTATATAAGAATGCTAGACTGTATCTATCTGTTGTGAAAATAAATATGAGGGGAGTGTTTTCTGATTGGTGCCTTCTGCTCTACTCAGACTGAGGACAAGGGTTGTATGCAACATCCTATTCCCAGGCAGCCCTCCTGGCTGAGCAGACCTTTTGAAGGACTCCAACTGGCACATTCAGCACTTAATGGTGAAAGGCTGTCCTGCCCGAGAGGCAGCCACTCCTGTATTTCAATCCTTATCTCCAGAGACAACTGACCAGTCCTATGGAACTGAGTATAACTTGGCATTTGTATCTTTAATATCATCATAGAAAACTGCATCAGCTCCCTCAAGTACATTACATTTACTCAAATGCTCGCTATTTACCTCACTGAAGGGTTTTGTTTTGCCCAAAGGACATAGAGAACTAACTAAAAGGAAAATTTTACAAATCCATGAATTTGTAATAAAAGTGCAGGTTTCACCAACTGTTACACCATGGGACCTGATAAAATGTACAATGTCAATTAAACAGACTTGCTAGTTGCCATGCGGGAAAAAAAAAAAAAGCATGAGCTTTTAAATGTTCAAAGCATCAGCTTACAGAGGAGGAACTAATTAAGCATGCACTAATTAGGTATGATCTTATGAAACACAATTTAATGAAACTTCAAAGTGCTACGTTTTGAAGTACAAAGCTAGCAAAAACAGCTCCAGATAATTGCCTAACTACTCATAGTCAGATCGCAGTCCAGGCTCCAAGACTGGCCTTAAAATCAGTCACCACCTCGGCCCATAGCCACAAGGAAGTGAACAGTCAATCGGAACTAAATTCTAATAGTGGCATTTAAGGACTTGCTCTGCAACATATATGTTTATATAATATGGACAACCTCCAGCAGGAAGTAAGCAATACCATCACTTCGCCAAGAGGAAACAGCTGGGGGCTAAACTACACAAAGCTGTTCAGTCCTGTGTCTGCAGGAGATTGTTTTGAAGTTAGCAGAGAGAAGACAAATTCCTGCTCTTGGCAGCTGGAGCTTTACAGCTTTGCTATCTGAACTTCGTAAGCCAGTGTTTAGGAGTTTCTCTAGCTAATGTACCAAGGGAGTGACAAAACCAAGGGTTGGAGTGTCCAACTCTTGTTGCTTTCCTCCCTGCCTAATGGAGAGTTAGTTAATACAAAGCAGGACAGCTACAAAATGAAAATCAGGGACATATCCAGAAATAACAAATAGTCTGGTAGCTAAGAACGCTTGCCAGACATGTAGAAGACTGCCTTGTAGGTCCTGGCTCTGAATCAAGGCCAACCAAGGACAGGGTTTTGGTATCCAGCATCCGTATCAGCAGGTTACAGAGGCCATAGGAGCACTTGTATTTTCCATCAACAAAAAATATTTCTAGGCTAGAGAAACACTGTGAAAAATTACTCGTTTGGGAATTTTTCAGAGCTTATCAATGTAAGAGGTCAACCTTCAACAAACCTAGGGATGAGGTTACTTGGGGCAGAGAATGAATTTTGAGATAATTTTTCAATCAATTCAGCCCTACTATCTCATCTGAACTTTCAAGGCTGCAGTAACAATTGATAAATTGTCATTTGCAACTTGTTCAAAATGTGCTTAATCCAAAAGATGTTGCCAATTCTGTACTTTGACAAAAAATTGTACTTTGCAAGAATTAATCCCTAGCCACTCTGCAGGACCATGGGCAGAATGCATGTAAAAAAACCAAAAATAATGGCTTATGCATTGGTAAGGAAAATACAACTGGAAAATAAGCATTCTAATATTACATAACTCTATACTATTGAATACGTTCTCTTCACCCAGAGTTCAGATCAGACTTTAATCAGAAAGACACTAAGCCCTTGTGTCAAGCAAAGCTTTTATAGACACTATAAATTCTAGCCGCTCTCACAAATATCTTTATAAATATGAGTACCGTTTGCATACTACCAGTATTCAACATGTGCCTTGAGGAGGAACCTCAAATTCTAACATACTAAATGCACGTTCTTCCTCTAGGTACTGTAGGAGAGCAATAAATGACATTCCTAGCCTCTGATCTAAAGCTTATTATTTACATAAATCTCAGATGACTGTGTGAAGCATGAAAAACATTGGGACTTCAGTCTGGGTTCATTTCACAAAACACTAGAAAATGGTGCTGTGCCACAATACAGTTCAAACTTCCCAAAGAAAATCTGCATATTTGAGATAGATAGAAAAGCATTTTCACCATTTCATAGCCTGTTCACACACCCCCAAGCTTGGATTTAGACTATTCCATTGTTGACCTACTCTACTGTATCTTGTCATCCTTTTTACCTTTTGCTGTGTGGACTGCAGCCTCCCCACCTTTTGCACTATGTCCACAGTGTATCATAAAGATTTTGAACCACACCTAAAATGTCTGGAGTGTTAGTGTTTCCCAAATCATTGTGCCTTCAGCTTCTTCAATAGCTCTGGTTTTGATCTGATTTGTTAGTACTTGTTCTTCTTATTTATAAGAAGAAAATTAACAGTCATACAGATTCTTGTTCTCATACATATACTGGAAAGTGAGATAAGGGCACTGGATATAGATTTAGAGTCCCTCTTTTTTTATTTAAAAACAGTAGGCTTGTTTTCCTTAGAACACCCTTGTTTGCCCAACTTCTTCATAGATAGGGCTTTTTTTTTTTTTTTTCCCCAATGGAAAAATACTTCCCAAGGATATTTGGATATGTTTTGATCAGACAGTCAGGAAATACGCAGGATCATATCTTCAGCTGTTGTAAACTGATGACAATCCATTTCTTTCAAAGCTAGCTTTGTGCAACCACCCTATTTTTTCACCAGTTGTGGCTCAAAAGCTATCTGGAAAACAACCACTTTGGAAATGTTTACATGCCTGACTGGTCTTATTCTATCCTCTTTTGTTTATATCTTAAATATTTTGGACCAGATATATGATTAATTCAGTGGAAATTTTACCCTGCTTACTCACGAGTTGCTTTACAGTGGTTTGATTTAACTTCAGGGAGTGGAGAGATTGTGTTTACTGATGGAGGAGAAACAAACAGCTGTCATAAACTCCACACTTTGACACTGCCGATGCAGAGGAATGCTGCATACCGCCCTGTCAGCATTGCACCGCATTTTCATACTTCTCCTCTCACAGTTTACCAGTGAGATTCAAGATTCCTACAATTCCCAAAGTATCCAAATCTTCTAGACTGAGGCCAAAATCAAGTTATCACAGTAAACGTCAATGAATTGTTGTAGCTTTTCGAATCATGTTTATAGGTCAAGAAGAGGATTTGTTCTGGTTTTCCTTCTTTGAAGCTTCCTAACATATACTTTTTAACAAGATATTATCTTCTAATTAGAAAAAAGTAAAGGCTTTCTGGCCCTAAAATCTATGGCGTGCAAAATAAACATAGAAGCTTTCTTCTTTCATGTTTTCCAGACCAGACATCTTTACACTCCTGGGAAGCTCCTACCTCCTGTTCCTTTCAAAGGAAGACAGTGAGGAGGGGGATAGGGGAAGCTGGGGCTTTCAAAATTGGTTTATTGGGGGACCAATTGTAGTGTCCGTAATGCTGCTTTTGTTTTACACAGATACCAGGACTTGTGGCTTCCTTCCTTCCTTCCTTCCTTCCATGGAGAGCAAACCTCCCATATCTTCCCTGTCTCTTCTGTGGCTATCATCAGAGCTTTCGGCTATACAGAAGCTGTAATGACAACAGAAAGCAAATCTCCAGTGGAGCCCAGCTAGGTAGGGAAGAAACCTTCATGACAAGCTAATTCAAGCACAAGCCACTTCTTCAGCTCAGGTCAAAAAGTCGCCCCCTGCCATTGCTTATTCCTAAAACACTGGGCAGAAGTCACTTCCTTTTGCAATTTAATGAACAACTTTAATGTCACAAGAATGACTTTGGAAATTATCTTGATACAAATACATTAAAAATACTTCATTGTATGAAAAACAAATTGAGAGACTATTACACAGACAACTGAATGGGCAGGGAGAAGATGAGCTTGTGAATTCAACTCCCATAGTGCTGTTGACTAATGCCTAATGCACTGTAATTGCTTATATGCAATAGGAATATAAAGAAAGCACGTCACATATTTTTAGTTGTTTTTTAATGAGAAATAGCAGGTGGAAATAGGGAGAGGAGAGAAGTAGCAGTTTACCACAGACCACCAGAGCACCACAGACCACAGAGACCTTCTGTCAGAAGGAGTTAATTCTGTAAAGTTAAATTAGCTTCCTGGTACTCAGTATAGCCAGATCTACACACCTAAAAAGTATGAATGAGACCCCCAAAAGCATAAGACTGGCTTTAAAATGAGATTTAAGAAAACTAGGACTGTTTTATTTGCTTTCTGGGTGTTCAGCCCCCAGGGTTAACATTTCCAAGCTTCTGTTTGCAATCACAAGGACTAGAAATCCACTATTTAAAAAAAAAAAACTGGAACCTGAGATTCGTAAATGCTTCAAGGACTGAGGTGTGAAGAAAAACCCTAAGTCTTGTAAGAGATGTGATAAAGTCGTCATAGTTGGCAGTGCTGTGGATATTATATAGTTTGGCCTTGTCCAGGAGAAAAATATTCACTCCAGATGCTGACCTAACAGATTCTCCCGGTCTCCACTGGTGATACCGCTCCATTCCTATACCTCTGCACAACTCTTCTGAACTCCAAAATGTTTAGAGTTTAATCCACAGTAAACTGAGCTCAACTCTGAGTGGGCTGATCAGCCAAGGAGCCAACATCAATAGCTTTTCACAGTTTGGTTGGCCCCAGGAGTGCCAAATATACCATAGCAGCTAGAAATCTGAGACATATAATATTTTTCTAAAAAGAAAGCTAATTTTCTCAATATTTAATCGAATTCTCTAGCAGTTTCACTGAGAAGTCTTGTGCTGTTTCATCTCAACATTTAATGAACACTGATTTTTAAAAGAAACTGTTTATTTGCATTCAAAATTTACTTCCCCACATTCCCCAAAGTATCAAAGAAATTGAATGGTAGATTTATAATTAACGTGGTTTGGATTTTAAAATAAATTTTTTACAGCAAAGAACATTTCCATAAATCACGTCCATGATTGAAAAAATATGGTCATAACTGAAGACAAAATTGTTGCATTTTGCATCTGTTTCACATATATAAATGTGTCAAGTTTACACAAAACACACTGATAAAGATGAGGAAGAAGGGAGGAAAATGATAAAAATAGCCTAGGTTGTATTGGTAACGTCTCTTTTATTATAATTTTCTTTGATGCTATTGTGACCAAACTCATTGCTTTTCTTGTCTGATTTAGTCAGTTAAGCTATTAAAAAGTTGAAAGAAATACAACTTTAACAGAATTATGCTCTTAGTTCAATCCTAGAAAAAACCTGGCATATGCAATATGTCATTATCTTATTTTCTTCTGACCACAGATAACAGCCATAAATAAGTTCATCACAGGAGCGATCTCTTTCTCTTCATACCAAATGTGGTCATATTGATAGCTTTGATTTCAGGGCCAGGGTTGGCAGGGCAATGCCAGTTTGCACCAGTAGAGGATTTGCCCAGTGTTTCCATAAAACAGCAGAAGTGAAGGAGTTTGCTAACAGAACCCCTTATCACATGCAATGTCTTACTTGCAGTATTACTCCACAGCATATGTCTTCTGAATAAATAACTTTTGTGTCTAGTTGGCCAACAGTCTGCTATTAATAAAAAAGGCACACTAATATGTTTCTTCTAATATTTTTAATTAAAATATACGTCTTTAATATATTTGACTTCTTTTTACCACAGAAGTTTGGCATGAAACATCAGAAAGAACAAAAGCATACAGCAAATACAAATTAAGTGTTTAACCTACCACTATCTTGATGGGAAAGCATTTGTAGTAAATTATTCAAATAGAGGTAAGTAATGTGCTACATAACTTTTTTTATCTCCTAACAAGTGTGTAGTTGGAGTGGCTAATGCAAAGTATATCTCCTTCACATATCCTTTTAAATTTGTTTTCAGGCTCTTTCCATTTATAGTGGATTCTCCTTCAGTTTACTCAGGATGTATGTAACTGTGTGCTTTAAAAGATTATGCAATTCTTATTTCCTGTAGTTTATTTTATCAATACATTATTTAGCAAAGAAAACCAAACTGAGAAATTTCTGCCAATAAATTCCTTTGTCCTTCAATGGTAAGGTTTGGGGTTTTTTTTTGTGATATGTCCATTCATTTACAAAGTAACAGGAAACAAAAGAAAAACCCATAAACATTCTTCAAGAACGATAAGTAAGAAGTAAAACTATTACTCTGTTTTCAGGTGTTTCAATTAGGCAAATTCCTATGCAGTTTGCAAGCTCTAAGAGATTTAAATAAGACTATCACTGTATATGTGGTTTTTATTTACTTTTACTTACTGAGTTTCAATACATAAAATCCTGGAATCATACTGATTCTAACTTTGGTCTACCTCTGCCCTCTCTGCGTGTTAGCAATGCAGCACAGCAGCTTTTACTTCCAGGTGCTTGTCCACCAACATTGCCTGTGTACATGTGACAGCCACGGGGCCTTTGCTCCCTTTCTGGAGGCAGCAGGCTGCCCTCAGTGGGGCCAGGGGCCAATGTGGCCATGGGGTGGAGAGGCCCCACAGCGACCCTGCAGCCAGGGCGCAGGGTTTGGCCCTTTACACTGTGCTTTCCCATCCTGCCTCAAGAGGCTTCTAAAGCTAGCATGTGACAGGCCTCATTATTGTTTTGTGTTTCCTTTTTATTTTAGTTGGCATTTATTTACTTGCTGAGGGCAAGGTATCCTCCAAACTAAAGCAAACCGCATTTTTAGAGACACAGAAAAAGAGAAGTGATACAATTTGTGCTGACAAAATGGAAACTCGATTTACTTCCCCACAGCCCCTGCAGCTGCACTGCTCCCCAGCCACAAGGCCCCGACATGGCTGCCCAGCCAGGGCCAAGCCTGCTCTGCATCCCTCACTCTTGGCTCCCTGGCCACACGGCATCACCACAGCCACCAAACACAAACATTGAGGAATATCATGGCCATTTGTGAACAGCCCTCCTCCCGCAAAATTCTTATCGCAATTTGAAAGTGCTTTCAAAGGTCTTGCCTCTGACCTACCCACTATGGGTGGGCCATGGTTAGTGTCCACTGAAGGCTGTACTGTCCCTAAGGCACTTGTTGGCCACAAAAAGCCTCACAGCAGAGAAAGGCCCAGCCTCATTCCCTTCCCTGGAGCCAGGAACCATCAAGCCAAGAGCCAAAATGCAGCTGCTCTTGCTGGTGTGGGCCAAGGGTCCCCAAGACTCTTCCACCTCCCGCCCGGAATCATGCCTGGCCCTGTATAGCCCGGTCCCCAGTCTGACACCGAAGAAAACAGAAAACCAGACAAAATAAGGGACGGAGGGGGAGAAGGCAGGACAAAGGAAAGAGACAGAGGTTTAAATAAATATACATAAAACAATGAAGCCACAGAAACTGGAGGGCAAACTTAACAAATGACTTGTCTGCTGACAGCCATCCTGGCACTGGGACACAGGCTGGAGCAGGAGGATTTGCACGCACGCAAGCGCTCAAGAGTATTTTGGGAGAGCCCTAACTGTGCCTCCCCTCACGGTTCCACATGCAGCCCTGCCTTCTATGCCTCCACGCTGACAAATTTGTCATTACTTTAACCAGCACAGACAGCACAGAGTCAGGAGGCAGGCGAGGAAGGATGCACCAGGGTCCCTTGCTGCAAAAGAAATGTTTATAAGCATGACAAGCAAATGTGCCAATTGTGATCTTTTTCCCCTAATGTGAATAAACTGTATGAGCAACTTATTTTGCATGAGCAAAGGCTGCAGGACTGAGCCCAGGGACCACCTTAGGAAGATGAAGTATTTCTTCTGATTTGGTTTTATATTCCAAAGCCTTGCGTTAGCTAGTCTTCTAAATAGCAGCAATGCCAAATTTCCTTTTACTGAGCCTCAATCAGCTGGCTTTAAGTGCCAAGCCAAGACCAAAAAAAAATATTTATTGTGTGTTGTTATCTCCTGCTCCTAACAATATGTTATTCAAAACCTGAAAATTTTAACTGTGCCAAGCATTCTTTATCAAGGAGGTACCTGGATAGGAACCTTAATTTCTGAGTGTTTCTGCAAAGAATAAACTTCTGCTTAATAGTAGGAATGTTACAAGATGGATATATCCTGCTTCTGTAAATTTCAATTCTCTGCTGATTTAACTGCACACACACAAGAATATAAGAGGAGCTGTACTGGGATGTCTCTAACCTGTATCCAGTCTGCCGCAGTCTCTTGTCTGGCACACAGAAATAAATAAATAATAATGAAAAAAGGCGAAGATGTTGAATACTCATAATACTGGGAGCATTCTCCCATCTATCCCATCCCATCTATTTTCAGCTTCACTGATTTCCAACCTCAGTCTCGTTTGCTCAGTAACCCCCAGAGGATCTCTCTTATGAGTTCTTCTCCAGTTGTCTGGAGCCCATGTGAATGCCTGACATCCAAAATGTCCTTGGATCAGAGGTTCTTCTGCTCATTTCATGAAGAACTTCTGGTTTTGGACCTGGGCCCCATAGCCCTCACCTGTGAGCCCTCATTCTCCTGTAAGAGAGAGACAAGAATCAATCCCACTCGACCTACTGACAATTTTCTAAACTTAAAAGTAAGTTGTTAGGCACTGTACTTTTAAGAGGTGGGGGGCAAATGAAGAAAAGGGCAATTAAGAGATAATAGCTCTACTGGGTGAGCCGTTGAAACACTTTGATTTCCACATTAAACCAGCAAAACTCTGATGTTTCCAAGTTCACTGGGATGTGTGTCCAAATTGACCTTTTATTGCATATGGTCAAGTGCTGTGAAAAATCCCACCACTTAGCATCTATCTGTTATCTCAGCCACAAGCAGGGAAATTCTCCCCTTCAAAGAGAACCATAAAAACAGATAACAGAGACAGAGACTTCTGTGCCATCAGCATTTCAAACTCCACATCCCCTTAGGAAAAGAGAGGGGGGTTCTGTAAGGGAAAAAAGGATTATTTGTAAAAGTAAACTGACTGATGGCAATATTTTCTCACTCACCAATCCTATGCAACAGGGAAGAAATGCCTCTGGGCTCTCTAACCTGGAAAATGTAGTAGCAAACCAGTGCAGTAATAATTCTTGGAGTACTAATGTATGTCACTGGCACTGGTAAATCATCTTACCAGACACAAATGCATACTATTTTCCCATATAGTTGCAGTGCAAAGACAACTTTCTACCTAACTTTTACACAACCTCCTTTCAGCCCCTTTTTACACGGAGCATCATTCTTCTTACACTATTAGATCTATAGTCAAAACTTCTGCTGTATACCGAATGCCAAAGTAGATGCTGCTGTATGTGTGTGGGAGGGGGAAGGAGTTTGCCAGTATAGCACATTTCATTCAGGGAACTGGTATAAACTACATACAGACAAAACACTAGCTTGCCAGTATAAGCTGTGGCTACACTAGGAAAGCTTGCCAGAATAGCAAACTGCCAAATCTTTTCTAGCATGGAGAATCTATGCTATGCCGCAGATAAATGTTGCTTCAGACATTAACTCTCACTAGCCTCACCACACTGCCTGTAGGAGCTGACACCACTGATAGATGATACTTCTTTTCTCCATAATCTATCTATCCAAGGTCAAAAATTTCAGTAGGGCCAAACTCTTTTGGAAAAGATGGGAAGGTAAGAAGCCTTTGGAGACTGAGTTATACTCCTGTAGGTTTGCAGTGATGGGAGAGGTGGAGTGGGGCATGGCCACTGCCACATATAGAGACAGAAAATCTGGCTTTTCTGCATTAGAAACAAAAGAGGATTACCATTTTGTTTCACTTAACTGCAGTAGTCACTAGTGTCCTCAACTGAATTCATCAAGCTGTCTTCTATCACAGAACATGAAGAAAATAATGGATTTTACTTGCGTATGAGAGGATTGGACATCAACTTGCCAATGACTTGGAATAAGAGCATCTAACTACAGTAGGAAAAAAAAAAAAAATCACCTGGTGTAGCAACAGTAATCATTTCACAGGTTTTACCACATGTTTGTGCAGGACCTTTTCAGGTACTACTTACGGTCATTTTTCCAGTACTTTTATCCAGAGCTGAAGCAATGATGGCTGCGGTCCTTCAAAGACTTACGCACTTTAAAAACTAAGAGTAGACACAGAAAGGTCAGAACATCTGACACATTATAGATGCAGAAGTGACATTATCAATTTAGCACAGAAAACAAAGTAAGTGCATTCCTTCAAGTTAATGTCAAGAGCTTTGCTGGGAGGACATATGTAATATAATATAATCACATGTGAAAACACACCAAAAATTGTTTAAAAGATCATGCTATATTCAAAGAATTTATCACAGCCTGAGAAAACCCTGTATATTGTTCAAAGAAATGGTTGACCTCAGCATCTGAAAGCAGATAGACAGAGGTAAAGAAGACAATCGCTCATTAAGCAGTGTTCCATATACGGCATTCTGTACATGTTGGGGTTTTTTTCCCAAAATTTTGATAATTGACATGATAACATTCAAACACTGTTTGTCTAGAGCACAGGAAATGGTATCATCGAAACCACCAGAAATTACATCACCTAACAAAATTTTGGAGGTGATACCCCAAGGCCATTCAACAGTGGCTCATGTGAAATAATTAATTTCTGATGTAGGGTTAAATTCCAATCTCCTTTTTTTTTTTTTTTTAATTTTTCATTCCTTTCTGCAGGTAGGTGCTTTGCTTACTTATTTCATGTATCTATTTCTTTTCATTTGCTCCCATATTATCCTTTGTTTTATCATTCTTTTACTATTTCTGAGAAAAAATGAAGTCTTCAGATTTTCCCTGCATCCCCAGGCTGGCTGGCAATTGGTCCTAGTCTGTTAAAGGAGAGATGACAGTTTATTAAGCATTAAGCTGCAGGCTAATAAGTTCTTGCCAAAGCCTGTCAGAATTAATTCATTTTCCAGTGAAGTGAAATGAGTGGGTGAATGGATCAATACAATTGCCTGCCTGCAATCAGTGCTCCTCCACAATAAATGTAGGAAAGCGCTGCCACTAATATTCTGCTGTATTTGCCATTAGTGACTGAAGTCTCAAGTTACCCAGCTCCTCTTCTGGCTGCTTTCGCAAAGGACATTTGCCTGGGAGGGTGAGGAAATTCAGGCAAAGTACATAACAGTGTTATTAACTAATTTCTTATTCTCATCCAACATTTTTCTCCGTATTGCCCACATTTGCCAGTACTCAGATTTCATGTCTCCCTTGACTTTCAGGAAGAAATATTTCACTTTCTCGTAAGGGCCAGATTTTGGCTACCTTACCACTGCATGGAATCTGGCTTCAGAGATAGTCCCACAAATTTCTGGGAGGGGACCAAAAAAAAAAAAAAGAAAGGCTTCAGGTCAGTGGAAATAACACAATCCTGGGTTAGGCACTCCTCAGTGTGAGCCAATATGTTAGTGTGTTGCCACCCAGTTGTCTAGATCAATTAACTTGAAACATCACTGTTTATTATTAACACTCATTTCACAACTTCATCTGTTATTCCTGAGCTCCTGAGTTGGTCCTTGTGACTGATTCCTGGGAATGCTCCTGCTCCTTCCCCTCGCAATTAAAAAAAAATAATTAAGAAATCCTCCTTCCCCTCTGCCCCAGCCACCTTTCCTGGGGATAGAGTGACCTAACTCACACATAAGCTCTTGAAATGCAAAAGGCTCTGGGACTCCTCTAACATAGCCACTGACTGATTTAAGAGGCGATTCTTATTTATTATACATTATGGTAATTCATTTTTCATTGTTTGGGAGATTCAAGGGGCTTTGCGTTACCTTTAAAGAAAGTGCTGACAAGCTACTACAAGTGTAAGGAGAGAGGCCACACAAGAGGAGAAAAAGAAAACCGGTGCTAATGGCTGTTTGCTCGAATATGGCTGATTGATACTCTTCATTTGGACAGCATTTATGTAGGAATTCAAGGAATATTACAATTGTGGCAACTAGTCAGGGGCTGCTCCACTTTATAAGTTTGTTTACTTATTCATATCAAGTGCTCAAAACCAATAAAGGTCCCTGTTTGGGATGTATGACACTGAAGTGCAGAGTCACCAAGGAAGGCAATAAACACTCTCCCTCACTCCAGCACTCATCACTTAGCAATCATCGGCCGCTCCATAAATACTGTGCTATATTATGATATGTGCTAGGCACAGCCTTGTTCTCTAGTTGAGACCCAGCACCTCTGCCTTGGCTTGGCACAGACACATTAGCTCCTCTCTTTGGACTTGGACATAGGAAGCAGAGCCCAGTTTTCCTTTTCGGTGTTTACTTATTTCTTATGTCTTCTTACGTTTAGACAGATTAAATTTATTGGCTTTTCTTGGATCAAGAATTTAAAATGCTGGTAATGATCCTATCTTGGGGTATCTTCATAAACAAACTCCCTGAGAGATAACAGTTAATCTGTTACCAGCAGAGCCAGTAAAGCCTGCTTTCCTAAGAATTCGTGTCTGATACCGAACTGCTGCTTGGATGCACCGTTATCTGTAATAAGAGATTAACATTCACGGGAACAGGTTGCCCAGAGAGGTGATGGAAGCCCCATCCCTGGAAGGTTAGATGGGGCTCTGAGCAACCTGATCTAGTGGGAGCTGTCCCTGTCCATGGCAGAGGGCTTGGAACTAGATGATCTTTAATGCCCTTTCCAACCCTGACAATTTTATGATTCTATAAGTACTGTGTAGAGCAAAGGCTGGGAACTCTAGTAAATTCTATTGCAGGTAAGAAATAACAATTATTTTTCATGGACCATATGATTAGTATTTAGCCAATTAATATATTATTTAAGCCATTTATAGGTTTCAAACAAGGAAGAGGAATATGCAATTAAAAAAATCAAATTAACTGCAAAATTTCCCCTTATACACTGCAAAGTGGACAAAAACATAGGACAGTACTGATATTCTCTTATTTATTTTTTACTATTTCTAGATATCATCAGTATTTGTTAATTCTAGCTAATTCTAAAATACATTTTTGTATCCTTACAACTCTGCGTGCTGTAGAGATAACACTAGAGAACAAATGTTCAAATCCCAGGCCCCATGTTTTCCTGTGCTCAAAGTAAATATACACATACATATGCATTATGCCCAAAAAAAACAGGGGACAAACAGCACATGTTTAAAAGAACAAAGAAATCATTACTTTAAAGCCAATATCTCAATATTTGGCTGGATTTGAAGGGAGGGGAGACAAAGGAAGATGCAAAGGACTGCTTCACAGTTTTAGAGTTTTTAGAGTTACTGTTATACGGAGCATCCTGAAATAAATAGGCTGAAACCAATGTGCGCTTTCAGCAAGAAAGATACATTCAGAGTGCTCTCTTGATGTCTGTGCTTAGAGCCAAAGCTGACTTAAAAAAAAAAAAAAAATCCTATTCTTTTTTCAATTTCAAATCAGAAATCCGCAACTTGGTTACAAATCTGTCGGTTATGAACTATTGGACTAAGTAACAGAGCTCCCTCTAATGGTGCTTCTATAGTTATACTGATGTATAGTATATTGTGATGTCGTGATCTTCCTACTTGTTGCCAATAAAGTTACATCAAGCTCAGGACTGTTTTTGTTATATGCATTTGTGTTTATTTATTTTCATCTGATACTGCAGCTTTTGTCTCTCAGAAAAGAGCAGTTCATTGCAATGGAGTATGACTATCAAAGGGAGCTTGTGCAAAAGGGGATCATTAAGTACACCAAAAAGGAAGCAAAAGCATTAGCATCTAGATACTGTTTTACAAGACTTTTTTTTTCTGTTTGCAAATTCTAGTTACTTGCTTGCAAAAAAAGCATGCACTAAGAAAGATACTAATACTTTCTTTGAATGTTTGGATTTTCTTTATTGTTTTCTCATCCTGGCATCCCATCATGGGAGAGGCTGCTGTTGTCTTTGGGATACTGCCAGGCATGTAAGTGTTAAGGTGGGTTGAAGACAATACAGGATTCAAAGAGAAAATGTGAGGAAAGAAGTATAAGCACTTGACAAATCTAAAGTAAGATAACATGGAAACTTGCTGATGCAGAACATTGGTTCATTCATTTGCTTTTCATGTAGAAATTGGCCAAATATAGGCTTATTTTATGTAATTCTCCCTGCCTCCCTCCCCCCCCACCTAGTTGCAAGCTCAAATGAAACAAGACCCAAAGGCAAATCACTCATAATTTTGATCCTGAAAAACAAAAACTACAATGAAGATTCTGTTTGTTTGGGTTTTTTGATCCTTAAAGCACTCCAATATTGCCCAGAAGAGCTTTGATCACAAGTAGAAATACTCTGCAGTGCCTCATCTTTCCCTTCATACATCACCAAGGTAAGTAAATTAGCAAAACTACAGCTACACAGAAGGGATATTGCTAATACGAAATAAGAGTTATTGACATGGTTGTGTAAAGAAGTCAGCACCATTAATTCTCTCTTTAGTATGAAATTCATGCACACGTCTTAAACAAAAGACAAAATTGGGCAGAAGCTTTACTATGTAGTGTTGAAAGAAGAATAAAGCAAGGACAATCTGTCCAATGAAAAATAAAAAATATGAGCAGGAGAGAAGGGAACAGAAGGTATTGGAAAAAATCTGTCTTTGCAAAATTGTAACCATGCAGAGCTCTATATTTATATGGATTTTGTACTTTATAAAAAATTATGACTATATACCACATTGGTTTAAGAAAAAAGAGCAGCAGAAGTACTGAGAGAAATAAAACACACCCTTGGCTAAGTATCTTGGTCTTTCTCCCTAGGGAGACAAAGCATTTTTGGTGGTCAGGAAAAAAGGAAAGCAGGGATTCATTTTATTATTTTTGTAGAACTATATTCTACATGCGAAATGTACAAGTATAGAGAGGGCACTTATTTTAACTTTCCCATGTACTTAATTGGCAGTACATCTTTAAATAACTCATTCTCTTTCTGCATAGTACCTGCCTATAAAAGGGTTGGCCAGTAATCAGATTCTTTTTTAAGTTTTGGGGTTTTTTTAAGTTGGTAGTGTTGAAAATCCACCTCCTCAGTAAATCATCTAACAACTTCGAAAATATGGAAATCAAGAGTTAACAGAGGCATAATTCAGCAGCTGGGGCACTGCAGGTGTACAGGTTGCAAGTCCTTTTTAGGTCACAGTAGTGGGTGGTAGTAGGTGGCACTACCAGTGGCTTATTTGATCCTAAGCTACCATCTTATTTGAGTTTGAAAAAAATGTCTATTTGTGGTTTTCAGATTATGGAATGAACTTAATTAAATTGTAAAACATTAAACAACAGTAGGAAAGATGATATCCTTGTGGGGGAAAAAAAAAAAGAAAAAAGAATAAATCAAATGTATAAGTGTCTTAGAGAAAATAAACATAAACTGGTAGCAAAAAAGTTTCCAGACCCACTCATCATCTTTTTAGTGGCAACAGCAAGGTGAGTTTCCCTTTTTAGAAAAAAAGTTTCTTCAAGAAAAAGAAAAGCTTATATATAGATGCAAGTCCTTGAAAAAGATACAGCACCTCCCTTCTCTTTTTTTTTTTTTTCCCTTCCCCTGCCCTGACTTCACTCTGTCATGCTAAGAGCTGCACACTCCAAACAGTTTAAATGTTTTTCTAAAGCTGAAGAAACATGGTAAAATATGGAGCATTACAACATTACCACACTAATTTATCAAAAGTTTGGAATGTTTCTCAATATGTGTGAGTGGGAAGGCAGAAAGAGGCATTTTTTGACATGTAAAAATCATGATTGGAGAACTTCAGAGAAAGTGCAGGCAGAAGAGGAGAGTAAAGAGAAAAAAAAAAAAAACACCAAAGAGAAAACAACAAGAGGAGAAAAAAGTACAGTGGGGAAACAAATGCACAACCATATCTGACATTATTTTTGAATAAATATATAAATAACTGTCACGAATTGTTAAGAATTCCTGCATTGTAATTGAAAGAAAAAAATATTAAAAATCAGATGAAGTCTTTTACATGAGATAAAAAAAAAGTGTTTCTACCAGCTGTCATGAAAATGTTGCACAATGACTGGCACAGAAAACTAACCCTCAGCTGTTTGGTGTTTTTTCTGGTGGTTTTTATTTTTTTTAAAAAAAAAGTATAATCAATGCATCAGAAAAGCTAAACTGGAAAAAGAAGTTACCACACTGTATTTAACTTTTAAACAAGTAAAAGCCTTATGCTTCTCTTAGTTTGTGCATTGCAAAACTACTGAAGATGAAGACAATGTGATACTGAAAGATTAATTCAATAAGGTACCTAACAGTGCGCCCAACTTCAAAGCAAAGTGACTGCTCAGTTGGGTCAGCAAAATGCTCCAAGTCAAGGCTGCAGCAAAAATCACGGACAACCTTAATATCTTCTCTATAAGAAACTGTCAGTAAGAAATTAAAGTCCTTAGTCTTTAGGGGATGCTTGGAACTGAGTAAATCACAGAGATTGACCAGGAATGTGAGGACAAAGACTGTCAAAGAGATAGGCTGGGACTATGTAACACCTTACAAACAGGGAGAGCAATTTCAAAACCAGTATGGTATTTGACTGGCAGCCAATACATTTTCAAAATAAATCAAATGTGTCGTCTCCTTTTCATAAGAAACCTGGCAGCCACATTCTGTGCTAGTTGGAGTTTATGTAAAGTCCCCGGTTCCCTTAACATAGTGAAAACCCAGCCTACGGTACAAGTATTTTCACTGTTCATCTAAATCATACTTGCATCCTCAAACGTCACTCTATTTTCCCATGATTTTTCTTTGTATTGCATTCATGGAGAGTCTTTAAAAGGTTAGATTGCATTGATGAAAAAGAATTTTAAAACTAAGTACTTGAAGTTTGTGATCTCAGGAACATCATAAATAGAATATTATTTCTATATATGTAATTGAATGCTAAACCAGACCTGATCATTTTTCAGAAACAAAATTAAATGATCTCATTAAAATTCAGAATGAATGATTCCCTTCTGAGGGAAGGGAATCCCTTCATTTCACATTAGTACACAAATACTTTTTTAATATGGTAGCATTCTTTTTCAAGCATAGGTAGTAGTATTGAGAATTAATATTTACTATAACAGAAAAAAAATTTCAGTATCAGTTGAATTCTGAGTAATAACTATTTCTCAAAGATTAAGCAGAGCAGGAATTGGCAACAAGTGGGAGTGGGGGAAGGAAAAATATTTGTTAATCATTGCAAGGGAGGGAAAAGATGTATACAAGTATGGTGCAATAAATCTACCTTCAGAAAGCAATGAAACATCAGTCAAAATAAAAAAGTGAAGAGCCTTGACATAATGACACACAATTATCAGCAGCAATCAAATCTGAAAAATCATTACGCTGCTTTATACAAGCTAACAAAATTACATTAGTTCAATTAGATATTTGAAGATCAAATTATATACAAATGTCCAGATTCTTAACAACAGACTCGATTGCAATTTGGGGAAGATACCATTAGAAACAGCTAAGACTGATACAGCAGTGGAATTCTAGGTGAGAATAAAAATGCAATGGATATAGTGTGTTGTTATAAGGGCAAAGAATGTAGGATTGCTGAATTAATATGTGATTGCTGAATAAATGCAATTTATTTAACATCTCTATTAATAATCCCTAAGAAGGAGCACACAGCACATTAACTAAATATGCACAGCACACTGAGTGCTAAACATCTGAAAGGAACTAGCAATGTTTAAATCCCTGAGAGGAAAAAAATACAGTGTGCCACTCAGACAAATACATACTAATATCCTGGGGACAGAGGCAGTTAAATTCCACACTGAACTTGGAGATCTAGTGGCTCTTGCAATATGTGAACATTTGCTTCACATAATGCTATACACGGCAAAACCATCTAGAATATTTTGTATGCCTCCTTGTAGAGAGGAAAGGTATTAATGCTTAAGTGTGGCAAGGATAGCTCTTCACAATGACGCACCGAAGGAAGAATGCCACATTTGGCCAGGATTTATCTAGATAACCAGATGAATTATCATGCTTTTTCCTCTCTAATTCCTATAGCTTACATTTCCCCCCCTTTTTAAACCAGAGGAATCCTCCCCCCGATAACAATATAAATTCTAATTAAAAAAGAGTGCAATGCAGCCTGATTACTATGTTTTACAAGTTATTTGTCCAAATTATATGGCCTCTGTATGAATAATTACTCTTTATCATTCAGTTTGCTTTCTCTAAAGATAGTTGAAAGCTAATTAGAAATTGTTCAGTGGTTAGCCAACGCTGTCTCTGATCACTCCTTGCATATAAACTTTGTGCCTGTGCCCATACTGCATTCCCAAGATATTTTCATTTACCATCAGGAAAGCAGATAGAATTAGATCATGTCACAAGAGATGAGTGCTCAGAGGATGAGTAAAATTAAAGAAGAAAAAATAATAAAAAGGCAGTTACCATTTCTCTCACAAGGTCATTTTTTTAAAAAAAAACAACCAACAAATTGGGAGTTTTAGGATTTTTTAGTACAGAAAGGAAATTGATACAGTCCTTCCAACATGCATATGATCAAAATCACAATGTGGCAGCCAAATATCCAGTGCTCGTTGCTTCAATAGCTCCTTGTTAATTCACTTAACTCAAATATTGGAGTTATGTTTGGGAAGCCCCACTCAAAATTTACATGGCCAACTGACTCAGAAATGTCCCCCTGCTTCCATTAACTCTTTTTATGTCTTCCTTTCAAAGCCTCATCACTCCTGGAAAATAAGCCACCTGTGGCAGGCTCTGATTTTGACAGGAATGCCACGGGAAAGGCAATTCACACATAAGCAGGGTGGGCAGAGGACTGTTCATGCAGCACTCTTCAAAGCTCTTGTGGGTACTCCTGTATTCGATATCACAGTAAAGAAGGAAGTTATCACGATGGAGTCCACACCACCGGCCATTTGATACCCGATTATGCATCAGGCTTGCCAGCAAGCTTGCTGAATAGGCTTTAAAATATCTTATACGGCTCAGTGGCCTCATAATCCCCATTATACGAGACCTGGAACATCTCTTTTGGAATTCACCTCTGCTTCGCTCAGTGTAAGTCTAACTGTCTTCAGCCTAAACAGAACATATTGATCCCATTTGACTCTACAATACATCCGCTTCAAAGAGGTTTTGCCGTTACAGCTTTTATTGGGAGGAAGCTTCACTATAAAGGGCATCCTGCTGCCTGCCCAGAATTTATCAATACCTATCTTCAGGGAAAATTAGCTCATTAGCAACGTGCTATGTGGAAAGTCTGGAAACAGGGAAACTGCATAACAAATAACAACCCATAAACTGGAAAGCAAAGCATGCTATAGCAGCAATGGACAAATTTGACATCACATACCCACGCCCAGTGAGTAAAGGAGGTCTGCATTGTGTTTGAAGTTTATTCTAGAGAGTAAACAGTAAGTGCTTCTCATGCATTTGTCTTGCAGAATTAGCAGCACAGTTAGAAATTGCTCTTCTGGGAAAAGCTTTACATTTTATGTTCCACATCTTCTTGGGAATTGTTGGCACCTCTGTCTAAACCTTATCAGTAGGTTTTACCAGCTATCTCCTTCCTCATTCTAATTAGCATTGAGAGAAAAGAGCATTTATCTTTGTCTTCTTTAGAGGCTGAACAAGGTAGTAGGAGTGGCAGATAATACTGGATGCATTACGGGAATTTTTAGACTCACAGTTGCATTCACTATGCCCTGCAGCTCAGGTTTTGAGTTTCTGGTGCTCTCCACCCCCTGAGGCCTTCTACAACACACAGCCAGATGGATGGTAAACAAAGATGTGTACTGTGAGTTTCCTCTCTAATTTTTTAACATAAACTTGTTTACCTCCTTAAGAAGACAAGACCCAAGCTCTTCATGTAAGAGTATCAGTACAGGATTGATTCACAGATTTATGCAGCTCTGTATTCTGCCACTGACAGCCGCCCCTAGCAGACAAGGAGGGAACAGTAAGGATCATCCGAAGATACACAGAGCTGGGGGCTGCACTTGGACCATAGATTTTCACAGCCCCTGAAAGACTCAGCATCCATGAATGTATCTAGTTCATTTTTGAAAATATTGTACTTCAAAAAACACAGGTCCTTTCTCCCAATCAGCTCACAGGGAAAGCAGAGACAGAATATGCAGTTGCTGCTTTGCTGTGCCTCTTTTGGAAATTTCTTATGATTGCTGAGGTGACACTGGAGAGAGGGGTAAGCAGGACTTCTGTTTTCATCATGTTTAAAAACAAACTTCCAACACCACCCAAGAAGTCCGGCAGCCTACAGTAAAGAGAATTGTATCCACTCTCACAAGTCCTGTGTGGGAGATCGGTATATTAGATGTGAAACGAGCAGTGCTGCAGAGCAGGATTTGATACATGAAAGCCTAGACTCCTCATAGACTGTCTCTGCTATTGAAAAGAAAGCGGAGTCTTTTTCTAAGAGATTAGAAGGTGCTGAAAACAAGTTTGCTGGTCTGCAAATTAGCTGTGCTGGATATATTGGCATGTTTAATATGTTGCTCAAGGAAAATAAAGTGCTACAATACAAGACAGACAATGTAGATAGTGAGGCCAGAAATGGGAATTCTAAGAATAGTTCTGCATGTCTGAGAAAACTGAAACAGAGGAAGGGGATGTTTTCTCTGCACAGTGGCTCAAGCATCTGTAGTGCTGGGGGAGGACTGGGTGCTGATTGCTTTGATCTGTGCCAGAAGAGCACCACAGAAAAAGCAATATATTCTGTAGGAGTCTGTTACCCAGTGCAGGGGGCCCTTTCACAGCAATGGGAAGCTCCCAGAGATTGGACTAACTCAAACGTGGCTCAAGGCTGGGGAATTAACGCCGCAATCCATTCACCATCTCTGCTCCCAGGGTAAAATACAGCTTTTTGACCTCGTCTTCTCTAACAACTGCACATAAATTGCCATGAAGTTGCCGTGGTGCAGCCTCTTACCTTCGGGATGGGACGAGACTCTCCAGGGGCTGCTGTGATTCATGCATATGTGGAAAGCACTCACAAAGTGACAAGTGAGCCCCATAGCCTCATTTACTTGCTCTGGCGTCTTATTAAACTGACTTCCTGCGAAAACACAGCACCCAGTTCTTCATTTCACACGTGAATGTCTTGTTCCAGTCACATCAAATATTCATCTTAAACTAGCTCAGAAGTCCTTTTCTCAAAACATTTCTCTCAGGCAAACATTATACCAACCAGATGATAATAACCAATGCAAACAGAAATTTTGAAAGATCTATTTTCTTTTACACTCAATAGCGTGTTTCTCTGACGTTAGCCTGCCCATTTTTCCAAAGCGTACTGTACTCATACCTATTGAATATAGTCATTTCAAATTTGAGGCTATTATTCTGACATGAAGGGAATTCTGATTTGCATGTAAGAATACATATGCACAAATTTCTGTTCTGAAATCCTTTTTTTTAATTCTAGTTTACTGATTCTTCCCCTCTCTTCCCACTGACAGTATTACCAGGATCTAGTTCAGAAAGCATCTTCAGCATCGCCTGCTCTAGAATATCAGTGAGTTTAAGATGCCCATATGGTTTCTGAAGAGAGTCCAGATAAAATTCATGTTTAAGTCTTTTCAAATCTGAGTGCTACACTTAAAACAGGTCACCGTGCAAAGCCTTAGCCAGTCAGCTTGTTGGAATAGGGACCACTCATCTTTTTTTCCAGTGCTAAAAGCATTGGGTTTGTAATTCTGATTTGTTCTAATGTTGCATACAGCAACTGCTCTACATTTACAGCTCCAATTCAGGCTGTTCAGATAACCATTACCCTGCCGCATTTTCATCGCTTCCATCACCAATTGCTGTTGCAGTGGATGACAAACAAGTTCCCACACAAAAACCAAGCTAAAGGTCATACTGTTGCTTCATTCCTAAAGCACAGCTACTCCATTTTATCTCCTATGAGAGAAAACACAGTTCCCCTCACAAAAACTCCTTGCTAAATATGTATTATCTATGCCTAGATACAGAGGTAAGAGGGGCATCATCTTGCAAATATCCATACCCAAAGGTAACCTGGCCCTGCAGGCTGGTGATGGCCTTGTTGTGACACAGTGAGTCACACACACCAGTGCCAGGCTTGGGGGTTGTAGAGATGTTTTGTAAATTTTAGGAATTACTTCAGGAGAAGGGTACAGATAGGGTATTCAAAATTCAGAAACATCTACTTTGATGTTGCATGCTTTTCCCCTGTCATTCAAACACATGTTTTTTTGTTTAAGAATGATTAATATCTTTTTAATGTTTTTTCTAACTGAAGGGAAGCCTGTGCTATATATTAAAAGAGGCTAGAAAAACACCCCGAAAGCTGAGCTGGCATAAGTTGGTAGCCTGTATGTGATGTTTATTATGATTTTTCCTTAAGATACGTGTCTCCTCATTTTTCACTGTTTCTTTTTGCATTTGTCACTGCCCTATTTGAGGCATCCTGTCTTCACTCCCGTATTAGTCAAAGTCCCAAGAAAAATTCAACCCAAAACACCCTATGAGAAAGCTTTAACAAGTACAAAACCGAGCCAAGCTCCACATAGAACTCTGCAATACTTACAGAGAGCTAAGTTTGCTGCCACTGCAGTTCAACTTGACAAAAATCTGGGTTTGATAGTGCAGGTTTCAGGGTGCTCACGAGGTGCCTGGGTTAGGGTACTACCTGGGCCATTAAAGTCTGGGTATGGGACACCCAGAGTTGCTGCTCTGGCAGGTGAAGAGGAAGATTAGCCAGTAGTTACAGACCAGGGCTGTGTGCTTGCCCTGCACAGGAACAGCAGCAGCAATGCCCTGGCACAGCTCCACTCCAGCCACCCTGCAGGAGCGATCTGCCCTAGCCCTGGTGAGATTGCCTGCCTCGCCTCCCCCTGCTGCAGAGCGAAAAGCCGTTTCAGTGCCTAACTCTGAGCCCAGGCAGATAGGGCAAGTCCTACTGAACACAGAGGGGTAATTCTCTCTCTCATATTGACATTTTTCAACATTAACAAGGCTAACCGCAGGTGATGGCTGTGCTTGACACAAGGTTAAAAAACACCAGAAAAAAAAGTTTGTCATCAAACACTGAAATGCGAACAGTTCCTGGAACTCAATTCACAGGCACTTGTTAAACGCTGGCACTGGGGGAGGCACCAGGTTTAGCAGCAACAGCTAAATCTGAGCTCAGGCTTATGGATCAGATCAAACAGCTAATTAAAGGTCCAGGAAAAATGACTGCTCCACTGGCATGTGGCATAAGCTGTAACATTTATCAAGTAAATAAACAGTAGTCCACGAGGTCCTGAAATTCCTTAATTTCTATTCCTATCATTTCCACTTTGCAGATAAGATGAAAAACCTCATTATATTTTACTTTTCTAAGGTTTATGACCCTGACATACACTCAGAAAGACTGCCTCTACTGCTGTTAACTACCTGCCGGCACTATCATTAAGGTTCGTTTAGGAATAATCTATTACTTGAAAAGGAAAGGTCCAAGTTTGAATCACAGCATGCCATTCTGCAGCAACAGGAAAATGGTCAATTCTCCCCACGAGCACCTTTCAGAACTGCTCAGTGGGGGAAGAGGCAGCGCATGGGAAGGCACATTGAATTTCCAGATGGGAAAGTAATGGCGGAAAACTCAGGCCACCACAATTCTGGACAAGTGCAAAAAAGAGCAATGTTTTGCTCTAGCATAAAGAGCTGCATATAAAGAATATATATGCTGCACCGTCCCTTAAAAAACTATCCAGATGGATGATAAGAATATTTAAGAAAGCACGTGCCATTTAATATTATTTGCATATACAGTATTCTTCTTATTTGCATTTATAAAATAGAGAAATTACTAATATATTCTTGGAAAAGATACAAACATAGGCATAAGACAAGGCACAAGGCTATTCTAAACTACAGGTAATATGCTTGAAACAAAATTTAACAGATATTATAGTTTATATTACTACCCAAGTACCTTTAATGGTTCACTTCAAAATATTTCTCATCTAGTTTACTTTTTCAAATGCATTCAAGTGTAAATATTTGGGGGAAAAGTGAAAAAAATGCTAATGGAGTAAGTGGAGAAAAAATATCCAGTAATGTTGACTGACACATAAAAAGTAGGCTTTGTTAATGTTATATTCCTTATCTTAGAAAATGTTTTACAGGAAGTGTAGTAAATCCACCACAGATGTGATAAAGATTAAAACCTCTTTTAAAGCAAATCTGTCCATTTAAAATAACCCAAAAGGCATGTGCAACATTTCTCAGCAATTGCCCAAATAGCTGATGAAAAAAACTCAATATTAAAGTGAAGCATTTCATAAATTCTATGCAAATACAATCCTGTTAATCAAGACAAAAATCACAAAATCCCCATTTTTTCCCCTTCATACCCAAAAGATATTAAAAAGTAGTTAATTTGAAATGGCAGTCCATTTGCTCCAGCATTGCTCTACCTACCACAATGAGCTCCAGCATTGTTCTACCTACCACAATGACACACAAAACCACTTACAATGCAACATGCAGGAATATATAAGCACTGCATTTCCCTTAGAGCATTACTTAAATTTAAAAAAAAAAATACATTTTTAAATACAAGTATCTAAATTAAGAGTGCATTATCTGATACATGCAAGGGAGGAAATTTTACTATTTTATCCACCATGTTTCATTCTGTTTTTTAATAGACCATCTTTAGATGAACGAGGATTAAATATTTGCATTAAGCATACCTATAAATGCCATCAAGCAGCTGGCTCCTATCAACCCAAACATCACAAATGGCTTGCAAGATTCTGATTACTACATGCATATTAAATCAGCATTAGCATTTTTTCCTAAAGAATATATGACAGTGCAGTAGAGTTAAATGAGAGTTTTAAAATAAAGAATTAAACCAGTCACTTCATGATGATAACATGTTGTATTTCATTCTCCTCCAATGAATGTTCCCATCTAGCAATTTTCATTTACGATTTCTATCGTTCTCCTATATATAAAATCAATGTTTTAAAGTAGTTGAGTCAAAAAGGAATATTTAGATCAACAATAGACACACAGAAGAGAAATAATCATTTCTAAATACAAAAATATTTTGCTATTGCTTTGTATAGCCTGGTCATTATATACTACTCCCACACATCAAGGCTATAACAGAATACAAAAAAAAGGTGAAGTGGTGCAGCTGAAGGAGGAAGAACAGCCTTGGAACCCGAACCTGCAAACATTTTTTCCCATGATTAACTCCTCTGCCATAACACATCTCATTTGAACCATTAAGAGTACTCAAACTACCTATGTTAAATACACACATAAGTATTCACAGGCTTGGACTTTAAGATCACCCAAGGAAGCAGCAAAGAAACTCTGTCCCTATTTTCTTTGTCCTCAGCTGAGCTATCCCCATCACTGACAGAAAGGTTTTCTTCAGGAAAAGGACCAGTCATTGGATGGCAGATTCCCCTGGGTACATAGAAGAAATTTTTAACTTGAATAAAAAGTTATCTGTCTCTGAACAAAAGCAGTATAAAGAGAACATGTGTGCAGACTGCAGCCCATAAACCAACTATATATAACAATAAATATTTGCATATCTTCTTATGTTAGCTTGGCAAATATAAATTTGCTACTCATGAATATTGCTGACATTCCAAGTTCATGCCAAGAAATGTATTTACTACCACACACTGCCATCTTTTATATTACATAACATGTGTGTGTTTATATGCGTATACACACATGCATACACAGTCAAAAAGAGCTGTGCCATAAATAATACTAATAAATCTAGTGAAAATAATATTTAACCCACACACTCCAAACTCACTAATAAACACAAGCAATATATAGACAAAACTTGTGCTTGACTTCCATCATGATGCAATTGTTATTTCAGATCAAACTGAGAAAACTAACATGCTAGCCAAGCTAACATGAAGTAGGCTAATTTGGCCAAAACATTCAATTTCTCACTTTCTTTCTGTAATACAAATATTACTGAAAAATTCCAATTATGTAAATAAGATAGAAATAAATAGTGTCAAAAATATTAAAAATATTCAGTTCAGTTGGAAGAGGAACGTACAAGGGTATGAACCCTGCTTCTTAATCAGGTTCATTCTCTGAGAAAA
>VWZK01012623.1:324912-357673 GCA_013396935.1 Baryphthengus martii
AAAAAAAAAAAAGAGTGTGCAGATCAGGGTATGTCAAAAAGAGCACAAATGATCCAAATACAGTACTGTGTGTGTTACAAGGAAAATGGAACTTTTTTTTTTTTTTAAAAAAAAAAAGGAAAGTAATGCAGTAAGTATATAGACTTCAATACTTAAGAAATTTTCCCCATGGATGGCATACATAATTTGATATATTACATATATTTCCTTGTACATTTCCTCCGAATTCCTATGCTCAAATTAAGTCAGTTGTAATACACTATTTCTCAATAGGAGCTTTAACAGACATCAGCTCTTTCCCTCATCTATTACTATGCTATTTTCTCACAGAAAAAAACAAGAACCAAACTTGCTTCCAGTTAATTCCCTGATGTCCTATGTCTATGAAAGAACAAGACACCAGCCTAAGTGGAACCCACAGGGCAATAGCCATGGTACCGACTTGGACAAAGCACAATCCCTGTGCCCATGGGGTTGTTGCAATATATTTGCATTCTCTGCTGCTCAGAAGGCAGGATGTGTTCAGCTCCGAGCAAAAGAGCCACAATTTACCTTTCGTGTCTGCATCAGGGCTTAAGTGGACTATATATCCAAATGCCTGATGGCATGCTGTGTTGGTACCAGATGTCCTGATACAACACTGTTGGGCCTCTGCACTTGTTTTGTTCCAAGAAAACAACCAACTTTTTTTCTGAAGGGGCTCCCACCTGCTGAAATTCTCCCCAGAGTCCCCAGGGCCACTTGGCATAGTTTGGAGCAGCTAAAACAACCAAGCTAGGCTCCCAAAGCCATGACAAGAAGAGACACCCATGTCTACACCATTTGTAGACCATATTGACTTGGTTCTTCCAGATCTCACCTGTAACTGAGCCTGTAGCCCTGCGAGAACTGCAGTGACTCTAATGGGTCACATCATGGCAAATAGCAGAAAATTGAGTATGCTCCCCTCTTCACAAATTTCTCTGGCCAACATCAAATCAAATAGTTCAAGACCACATCAATTATACAAATTAATGTAAAATTCACCATTAAAACAGAAATCAAAACATCTGGCACCAGTACAGATCAGGGGACGCCCTGCTGGACAGCAGCCCCATGGAGAAAGACCTTGGAGTCCTCATGGACAGTAAGTTGTCCATGGGACAGTAATGTGCCCTTGTGGCCAAGAGGGCCAACGAGATCCTGGATGCATTAAGAAAAATGTATCCAGCAGGTCTAGGGAAGTTCTCCTCCCCCTCTACTCTGCCCTGGTGACACCACACCTGGAATATTGTGTCTAGTTTTGGGCTCCCCAGTTCAAGAGAGACAGGGACCTACTGGAAAGAGTCCAATGGAGAGCTACAAGGATGACTAAGGGACTAGAACATCTCTCCTGTGAAGAGAGACTGAGTGAACTGGGACTGTTTAGCCTTGAAAGGAGACGTATTATTAATTATTATTATTTATTATTAATAATTATTATTAATGTATGTAAGTATCTGAGGAGTGGGTGTCAAGAGGAAGGGGACAATCTCTTTTCAGTGGTGCCCAGCAACAGAACAAGAAATATTGGGTTTAAGTTAGAACACAGGAAGTTCCACCTCAACATGAGGAGAAACTTCTTTGCTGTGAGGGTGACGGAGCCTGGAACAAGCTGCCCAGAGAGGTTGTGGAGTCTCCTTCTCTGGAGACTTTCCAAACCCACCTGGATGCGTTCCTGTGTGGCCTGCCCTAGGTGATCCTGCCATGGCGGGGGTGGTTGGACTAGATGATCTCTAAAGGTCCCTTCCAACACTTAACATTCTATGATTCTATGATCTGGGTCAATACACGAAATTCTGCAGAGAGCACCCTCAAGATTTCTACTGGTGAGATAGAGCAAAATGCCCATAAAATGTAGATGGCTGGTAATAACACCATGGCAAGGAAGCCTCTACATGTGGCTTAGGAAGCTCAAGTACATTTCAATTTGAAAATGCTTAAGCAAACTACATAAACTGAGTGCAAATCACATGTCAGTAATTTACCTTTTTCAGAAAGAAAAACAGCTGAAAGGGAGACTAAAGTATACAGTTTTAGAAGTTGTTTGCATAAGAAACATACATCTTAATTTTTGTAATGTATAGTGTTAATAGTAGATAATTAAATGAGCCTCTATAGTCTGTCATCCTACTGCTTTAAGAGTTTCCTTAATCAGCAGAAACACGGACCTGGATGTTAGCAGTTCTGAGAAAACGCAGCTCCCTTTACCTTCTGCAAGAGCTGTGCAAAGCTCAGGGCTCTCCAGGGGCAGGTCTCCATGGGGCAGGGCTGCCCTTCACTCTGCTGAGAGGTGCTGGCTCTTGGTCTGGCATAGCTGCCACCACTGCACACTCTCTTCTCATGTGAGGGTTTCAAAATTCAACATAACTTTAGTTTAATTTTGAAAATCACAATTGCTATTTTAATAATGCACTAAAGGCCTAGCCAGGAAACTATTAGTTCCTGTCTGCCTTTCCAGATACAAGCCAGGTACAATTTCAGGAACAAAACGGACACTACCTGCAAAACTCCTGTGATGTCATTCAATATAAGAGAAATAAATGGTGCAATCAGTAACTCCTATAGTAGGAATTCTAAAAATCAGCATTCAAGTAAAGAGTTCATAAAAAAGCTTTCATCTATTTAATAGGAAAAATCCATTGTGGAATCCCTTTATCAGCTCCTGAGAGATATTATGATTGTATTTTGTGATACTCCTCTGGCATAAAGTTGCCCAGGAGGTAGTTTAAGCAGTCAGTGGAGAAGCATTATCCAGTGCTTCATGGTCTTTGGGATCTCTGGAGACACCAAAGCATCACCCAAACCCCACTGATCAGAATAAATAGCAAAGCGAAAAGGATGTGTCCCCTCTTTGATGTCCCAAGCACTCCCTGAGCACAGCCAAGGCTGGCTGGCAACATGGGCAGAGGGGTTAAAGACCAGTGACCCTGCAAAGGGGCACAGTGGAGGCAACAGGAAGAGCTGAGCCAGTCACCACCCTCCCCTGTTCCAGGCTCACATCCTTCCATAAGCTCTCCACCTTTCACAAGCCACAGGAATTTAAACCAAGATGTGTATTATAGCAGGTTTGGGAACACAGGAATCCTGACCCATCCAGAGGTGATTTCTTCCCTCCACCGTGTCTGCCAGTAACGGGCATCAGTGCAGCAGGAGCAGATGCATAATAGCTGTAGCAAGCAGCTATGGAGCAATCTGCCTATAAGAACAAATTCTTCCAGACCCCTAGTCTAGGATCATAATGTCTGCACTTACATGTGTTCTGAGTTTTTAAGCACATTTGGCTATACTTTAATATAAGTAATAATTTAATTATCTATGAGATGTGCTTTATGTACAAATACGTTTCAGACAAGGCCCAGTCATTTGGGGGATTTAATTAACAGCTACCTGGAAATTCTTACTTGAAAACTGACAAAGCTGATGAGTGTACAGGTGACTGTCACCAGTGGGGTTGCTAGAGAGTCGCCAAGCTTATGAAACTTGAAAAAAAGGAGAACAAACCATGTGTCCCATCCCTCCCCTAGTTTCAAGCTGATGAATGACACATGTGAGTGCGTCCTTAAACAAATAAACAAAACTGGAAAAAAAAAGAAAAAGGGTTTCCTGATTAAATAATGAGCTATTCCCTGGAACAGCAAACATTCATAAACAAATACAGTGACTATGAGAGCTAAAGTGAAGAGAGAAAAACAGTTTCAGTAAAGACCAAGAGCCTCTCCAGAGCATGAGCTGTGAGCTCTAGGCTGAGCCCACACCACCAGTAGAGTTGGCACCAATTACTACTGAGGCCATTAGTTACTAAAATGTGCTGAATATTTTTTTAGCACTGACCGCAGCTCCTGCCATCTCCTGGAGTGCATTTCTTTTCTTTTTTTGTTGTGGGTTTGTTTTGGATTTTTTGAAGTAGCAATGCAAGGTGGAACAGGTTGATATGGTGATGGCATTAGGTTTTGATCTCTTGCTTCAAACAAAAGAAGCGCACCCAGCTATCAAAATAAAGTGAACATTGTTTAATGCTACTTGTCTGGCTTTCCCTCGCCTTATACGTTGCGTAGTCTTAGAGATCTGAGCCAACAGGATATAAAAATGTTACCCAACCAGATCTACCCACAATACAGACATTTGATACTCATGTTGCCTCTTCTTGTTTCTGGTCCTTTTATAAATGTTCTTTTTACCTTAGTCCTCTTTGTAATATTGAAGTCATTTTCAAAAGAATAACAAGCTCCTATCTAACATACAGTGTCAGAAAGGGAAAGTCATTTTTCCAGGAGAGCTTCCCTTGCTCTCTGTAAAAGAACAGCAGGCTACTATGGGTCCCAAGCAGCTATGTTAGGTACAACGAGGAAACTGTTCTCTGTTAAGCAAGAAGCTGCTACAAAGGTAGCAGCAGCAGCAGCATATGCAGCGTTCTTTTAAACAGCACAGTTATAAGATTGATGTGCAATTAGGAGCTTCCACAGAGTCTGTTATTTTAATATTGTCCAACCCAAAGTAAATCAATGTATACGTTAACCATAAGGATTCCAAATTTTTATATGTCTCTAGCCAGGAAAACAAACAATACACACACATACACACACACACGTGCTCTCTCCGGTCTTCCCATTTCCTATTCCTGCAATGCAATAAAAATGCTTGCAAAAGTTTTTGGACAGTCTCCTATCTTTTCTCCTGTTTGAGGAGAAAAATAAATGTTCCTCAGATTCCTTATAACAGAGAGAGGTTTAAAATAGTTTCTAAAAGACTTTATTGCATCTTAAAATATTCTCTTTTATCTTTTATATTTTTCTTACAGTGTCTGTAAATTATAGGCTGAGTTTAAAAAACCCTTGGGTGCTACTTTTGGAGTTGAGAGTATGCATATGGTGCACACATTTGCAACTAAGTGATGACTTCCATGAGACGTAGTACTATATGTGGGTGGGATGCTGGCAAGTAACAGATTTTAACGCACAATTCAAATAAGGGCATGAAAATCCAAGTTTTGCAATAAAAGAAAGATGTTGAAATTCAATGGAAGAAATTTAAAGTTATTTATTCTCTGTCTTCAAAAGAGTTGGGATTTTTGGTTGTGTCCTGAGGCTGTACAAAATGGCTACATGGAAAATCTGTCTCCAACCAAATCTGCCTGGGACTGCAGGCAATAGGCTGGTTTTGTGATGTCATCTAGAGTATTGTTTCACAGCAAATATGGAATTGATTGCATTTTGCTAAATGAAGTGGAAACAAAAAGATTTCTCATGCTCAGTTGTAATCACTTCAAAATTAGGGCTAATACATCTTTCTGCTCTTGACAGAAACCTCTTTACCTATAAGCGACTTCAGCAGCCTTGAATGAGGTGTGTTGATGTCATGATGCCACCTAAGAAGCGGGCTCTTGAGGTTAACCAGGCAATAGTCATGGCTGCATTAGGATGTGGATAGTGTGGCCTTTTCAGCTGCAGTAGCAACACTATAAAAATTTTTTGCCCAAGGCACTAGCATAATTAGGGATGGCTCTGATCATTAGTGCTGGAGAAGCAGTTATATTGTTTCACAATTTATCCAGTACCAGTAAGATTCTCAGCTCTGTACAGTACATAGTTCACATTAATTTCCTCCCCCAAGGAAAGCATAGATTGACCACACCACAAAATGTACTGTGACTAGGACATTGTGTCCCAAAAATGTTGTAACATGCTCTGCTCTTTGTTCTGTAGACGCTGTTGCTGAATTATGTTATAGCTCTACATTAATAAAATATTTTTAGGTCTTTAAGTGTGCTGACAGCATAGTATATAACAGATAACCACCAGATACTTGAAAGTCTAGCATCACATTTATATGGATCCAAGTGATTTACCAACAAAAATCTTAAAGGAATAATTTGTTATAAAGATAGTTCCTGAAGAAAGAAAAAGTAGGTGTCTGTTTTCTACAAAAATGGGAAGATGTTCTCACAAATGGAGGGAGTGGGTGGTGACAGCACAAGGCACAGGAACGTAAGTGGGAGAAGGATGAAAAGTTTGGGGGATGTGGTATCAGGAAACAGCAAGAGGTTATGTAAAACTAATGAGACATGCAGAGCCCTAAACCCACATGCTATTACCCAGAGATCAAATCCCACAAACATCCCATACAATTTAAGAAAATCATTTTTTCTCATCGGATCTAAGACATACAGTATAGTAGGGAAATAGCGTCTCTTTTTTTTTTAAGCTTGGCACAGCATCAAAGTCTCCTATGAAGTCAAAGAAAAGCACCTCCACCCTAAACTGAGGCTTCTACATGGGGAAAGAAAATGTTCCCTTCACCAGCTACTTCTACCAATGAAAGCAGAAAGTAGGTGGGAGACACACAGAGAGATCCACTCTTCCCATTCCACCTTGATTAATCTGGAATTCAGCCAGGACGCTACTTTTACAAAAATACCATGGAAACCTGCAGTGATCCAGTTCACCCCTTCACAAAGATGACACCTTTAGCAGTCTAACACTACCTTAAGCACTAATTTACCCCTGACTCGGAAGGGTTCTACTTCCCGGTAATCACCCGCTCCTCAACATGTCTGGGCTTTGGTGGCTTTCCAGACGACTGCCGAGGCCTCGCCCTTGCCTGCGAGCTGACGGCTCCCAGACCAATGAGGAATGGCTGCAGACTTGAAAGACACGCTGCTTAAAAGGCTCTCTCATGTTTCAGCTGACCATGTGTTTTCTCTTAGTACCCTGTGAGTTCAAATACCTCTGTATAACAGAAGTCAGACTGAAAAGGCATTGTGCATAAAATAATTCTTATCCGCATTGGTACAAGCCTTTGTGCTTTTTAAACACACATATGAGTAAGCAGGGTACTATTCATGCTGCTTGGTGTATAGACTGCATCTTGTTCAAATTCAGTGACTAAAAAAAAATAAAAAAAAAACAAAAGAAAAGTTTGTTAAGGTTTTAGTTTAAATCTGATCTGTAGCAGCACAGAAATATTTAACAACATCCACATCATTCATAGGTAACTGGTTTTTGAGAAAGACCAGATTTCTCTCTCTTCACATGTAACACTGCTAACTTGAGTGCATGTGCCAACCACAGGATCAAGCTCCTGGTAATGACATAGTTTGTAACAGCATCCTACTAAATCCTAAAGCCAATCCCAAATCACACAGCTGCTTTCTAAAACGAAAATAAAAGCCAAAATTCTTGTAGTAGTTCTTTGTAGTGAAGGATACAAGTTCACCAGTGGCAAGAAACCAGAAATGCACCAACAAGGTGTTTAGTGAACACACTCCAGTTCAGAAATAGTGTTTGCTATCTCTGATTTTTATTACTTACTTAAGGGTATTGGTTTTGTTATTTATTAAATGCACTTAAGTCACTAACTGTATAATCACTGAAGTACAACCTCCACACAGAATAAGTAGTCACTGTCGCAAAATAAGGTGGTATTGATTCAACTCAGAAATCAGGACTTCTTAAGAACAACAGCTTAAGAAATAAATTTGATCAAATCAAGAGGCTCCTATTTTACTATACTTTGCTTTCTACCAAGTTATTCATTGTCCATGAACAAACATTTCAGCAGCACTCCTCAAAGTCTATGCGTTTATACTGCAAACTCTGGCACTTGTTCATAAATATCATTTAAGAAAATGTGATGGACTTTGCATATTTGATCTCACCATTTATTTACCAAGCTAAGCCCATTGCTCACTCATAGGCATGGGAGTTGTTAGGAAACAGCTGACAGATGACTTCATTGATAATTTTAGGAAAAAAATAATCGCTTAGTGGTGGATTTCCAGCCTTGCAGATATGTAGTCTTAACATGAAATGTAGACATACAAACAGACAGACACACTCTTAATTTTTCTCTCAGCACCCTCAGCCCAGCCCAGCATTGCAGGTTTGCTCTCAAGACTCAGGTGCAGGGCCCTTTAGTACACCACTGCCCTCACTCCACAGCTGCCACGTCCTCCCCACTGCAGCTCCAGCATACCTTACCATTCCCACTTGCAATCTTTTTTCTACTAAGAACATTACATAATAAGAACAGGATTGCCTACACTGCTGACAGACTACTCCAAACTCCTGCAGACCCATATTTGGATTAATGTCAGCCGTTAGGGGTTTAGCCAGTCATCTACACGGGTCGGAAATAACTTCTCTCCTCTCCTGCTTCATTACCCTGCTTAATAGTCAAAGTCCGAAAACCAAAGAGGTCAGGGATGCATTTTGAGGCAGTACAAATAATTCTTTCCTAGGAAAGAATCTTTTCTCCAGATGAGGTTAGAAGGGCTGGAGGTGCTTCATTGTCTTCTGCACTACAGGCGCTCAGCTGCTGCATCCATCTAAGCAAACCGTACTGCAGCAGCTCACAGCTAGCAAACAAAGTCTTGCAGAGGGCAGCACTGGGGTTTCCTTTTCTCTACCTATAGTTTAGTTTCCCAGTTTTCACTGATCAGTTTGTGTGGAGCACCTCACCATTACAACCATATTATTCTGAGTACTTAACTCATTCTCTGCATTGTGCTGTGCAGACTCCTCTTAACAGTCTAGGAGACACAGACTGTGTGATCTGATGCTCTCCTAGGGATTTTAGGAAACTCAGAATGCTTGTAAAACCTACATTAACATACTGCATCCAATTGTCAAGAAAATTTTTATCATTACAGAAAAATTCCAGTGTCATGAGAGCATCTATAATAATCACTTCTATATCAGAAAGATGCTTTACAAAATGTTTTCATGCTTCAAGTAGAACGTTCCCAAGTAAAGGCAATTTTAATTCAAGAGCAGCAAATAGGACTAGAGCTTGCATTGCTTGTATCTGAGCCAGAAACAATTAGCTATAAGATGTTTATTAATGTATATCTTTACCACTGTGTTGACACAGCCTTCCGTGTGTTTTCCCTATACCCCACTCCATATCATCCATCCTTTCTGTTCACACAGAAACCTGAGACTGGTAGCCTTTAGGAAGCATGCTATCTGGAAGAGCTAGAGGTATATTCCAGATTTCATGTATTGAATTCCCTCAGCCTGGTGACCTCTCCTCTTCTTGGGGAAAACACTGGTAGTATCACTGGGAAGGACTTCAAAACAGTTAGGGACAGGGATTAGACACTACTGGACTAGTCAGGGTGAAGATTTTCTTCCCTTAAGAAAATCTGCAAGACTTCTGATTCAGTTTTCATTTGCAGTTTTTCTGGAGCACAACATGTTCCAAGTTGCTATGGGTTATGAACATGTGTTAGGGAAATTAAATAAGTACCTAATCCAAGCACTGCTCAGTTAATTAATACTGTGCTGTTAACAGGGTTATAACTGCATGCATTTCATGAGAATTAACAAGATTTGTTTGTATTAACATGGTCTTACATCTCCCAGGTGACAGTAGGGACCGTGCAATGAGGATTTATGCTCTACTCTGGCCGCTGTCACCAGTGCCTCGAGAGGCCTGGCAGGGGCCCCAGCACTGGTGCATGGGGGTTCTGATCCCCACCGACCACCTCCAGTGCCCGCTGAGAAAGGGCACAGCTCACTCCCCAGTGTTGAAGCTGACTGCACTTTGCACAGGGGAATTGCTGATGGCTTGGCGCAGAGAGAGGGGAGATGACCCTCTGGCCTACTGATTAAATGGACTAGAACTGAACTTGCAACAAAAATAAACACAGCAAGTACACAGATCAGCAACACTTGCGTGACTTTATGAAGACAAAAAGCAAATTACTTCAAGATGATCTTTACAATTACGTTAGCAAGTTCAGTAGAGCATCAAAGATGACAGCTGTAGCTTTCTGTGGCAAGGAGCTCACAGAAGGCGGTGACAGAGCTTCTCTGTGCTTCGGCAACAGCAGGGCTGAGCCCCTCTTCCCTCTCGTTCCTAAGCCATTACTCACACGAGTACCATGAAGATTTTCATTAAACAGTATTGGGAAGAAAGTTAGGATCGAAAGGGTAGTCCTGCTTTGCGCTTAGCACTTGCTCCTCTTCAGTTGTCTGTCTCACTATAGCTTTGCAAACTCCTACTTCTAGGCAAGGAGATGCATTTGCAACGCTGCCTGCACGCTGCCGACAGCAACACCCGGAGCCTTAGTGATGGGCACAAGGTGCTGACAGAAAAACTGTGGACATAATTCTGCAATAATAGATGGGTTTTGCTGTCTGTCTACACAGCTATTCATTATTAAAATAAATGATCTTGCTTGCTTTTATAAATTTCAGCTGTAACAATATTTGCATTAAATCATTTACCTCCAAACACTGGATTTGCCTCCATTACTAAGAGTTACATTTATTCATTTTCCGGAGCAAGTAGGACAGTAGCAATTTACAGATGAACACCACACCAAATATAAGGTTTATATCCTTGAAAAGTCAGTACTATGTGTTTGCTGTGGACTACACAAGGTTTAGCCAAATTATACAGACCACATTACGGGGCTGATTTCTGTAGATCTAAGATGAGGTACACATATTCTGCTAGTTTGCTCATTTGCAAACATCTGTAGCCGAACATACTGATCTTCCACTAAAAAAAACCACACAAATGGAGTCAGTTCCATTTGTTTTCCATATATGGGAAGAACTGTCTCTAAACAAATTTAATTCTTGACTCCAAGTGGGATTGAAGATGCTTTTCAGATAAGAAGTGGTAAAATAAAATCGCAAGAGATCACAGAAAACGATGTTGTTGTTCTCTTCCTGTAGCATTCATCTAATTTTATGCTTCACATTGGGGCAGTTTGGCCTTCTCATAAGACCAGAAAGACAGCAGACAAACAGCAGTTCAGCGGTGGTTAGACTGCACTCATGTAACCCAGCAATCATAATTCAAGAGAGAAAATGATTTCCTGTCAGAAATATAGACTGAAATTGCCAAGAAAATCTCTCCAAAGCTACAAACTTATCACCATTCACCCATTAGACTTGTGATGAGGAGAATAATCAAAACTGCACCACTTAGTAAACGATGGATGGAATATCACAGAGAGGAAGAAAAGAACACATAGTCATGAAGTCAGCTTGAATTCTACTAAATACTTTGTTAGGAAATCACATTTCTAAAAAATTCCAAGAAGTAGGTGAAAATACAGTTGCATTTACAGCCTACCCACTGTGACACTTTCGTGTGGCACTATCGTGTGTGACAAACAGCAGGTTGGCTTTAGGACACCATGAATATGATGTGCAACTGAGGGGGACACCAACCTGGGAGCAAGTATCTGGACAGCTATTCAAATCACCTTAGCTGAGGTACAACTTTCATGAGGTTTATACCAGGATTACAGTCTTTTCAAGTTAAAATAACCAATAAAAGTCTGAGAGGTGATATTCCTTAAGCTTTTTCAAAAGTATGTGCCCGAGAGTGAATTTCTCTCCTCCATATAGGCATTCTGCTCATTCAGCACCAACAGCAGGAAATGGGAAAAAAGCCTGAAGAGTGTGATTTCCTGATTAAGCTTCTTGCAATTGATAACCTTCTTGGTTTATTTTCATGTGTTTTGTTCTGTTGGTTTTGGTTTTTTACAGTTTCAGCTGCTGAGCCCAAAGGAGATCCATTAGAATTGGATGGCTGGTTTATAGAAACATTATCTTATGCAGTATCAGAGATTTTCAGATGTGAAACCCTTGTCCATTCTTTTCACTGGTGGCTATAGCTGATAAAGCATCATCACTAATGCGTTATCCAACATATTATTTCAACCTCCCAGAGGAAAACAGACTGGAAATTCAATTATCTATTGCCACAAGTCACTTTGCTACACCACGAAAACAAAACCCAAAGCAGACTGATTTTTTATTTTTTTTTTCAGAGTTCCAAAACACAAAACTTACCAAGAAATGAGAAACGCAGTAAGAGCTGAACTAGCTACAAATTCTGACATCTCTCCACTAATAATGATTAATGACTAAGAAAAAGAAAAGGGAAGCTGCATGCTCAAACGCCAACCTGAACTGACATTAAGACATACAGCTATTTTAAATATTTTCCCTTCTAATTACATATTTCTTACTACTGTAAAATATTCAACATACAAAACCAGATTGGCTCTATTGCCTGTCTCCAAAGCAGCAGGAAGTCAAATAAGCTCTGAAAAACTAATTCAAATGCCACAAGTAAAACAGCACTGTTGTTTCTTCCATAGAAAATCCAAATAAAGCTCATTTACTTCTCTTGTGAGTATAAGATAAAGGTATTAGCACCACAGCAGAGTTATTCTACAGTAATATGTGAACAGGGAGACTGAATGCCCAAACCTGCAATCCCTACTATAGCCTCCACTATTTTTACTTACATTTCAGTAAGAGTACAACCCATTTGACTCATGGAGAGATCCGTGGCCACAGTAACTTAGCTTGTTAACCACTACAAGAGTGATCTCCAAAGAGGAGAGCTCAAGTATGCACTAGAAACACAGTATTCAGAGTATGCCACTTTGTTCTCTACTTTTCAAGGACCAAAATTACTTTTCCTGGGCAGAATGGCTCTTTTTAAGACAGCTTTACAGCTGTCTATATGGCCCTTCACATTCTACATGACCTGAGTTTCATCGTTCAAGTGCAAAATAATGTAAGTTTTAGTATTTCCCTGTACTCATTGACAGGTGTAAATGAGTGTGTCTGCATGCCAGAGAGCATATTCGGACAGAGCTATTGCACGCAGCAGTAAAGGCTGTTTGCTGGAGTTCCACGGGTCCACATAGCAGTGGGTGTTATATCAGCACCATGACATCAGCAAGAGGCTAAATGCTTGTGGTATAAAACATACCAATGTTATTAGCATGACGTCAGCATGATGCCCGACTCTGCATCATGCCCAGCCTCAGGGTCCACTTTGCCCTCCCAGCCTGGCTCCCAGGGAAGCACAATGTCTCTGTGGCAGCACAGGGGGGCAGTGTGGCTGGAGAGGGCTGTGGATCTACTCCAGCTCTTCAGGAAAGTGCCTATGAAAACCAAAGTTGCTAAGCACACAAATTCAGGGGCTGTTTATGATTTTGGGAGGTTGGTGAATGAAAGCATGGGTCATGCCAATGGTCCCAGTCAGGAATGGTTTCAGAAAGGCTATATCTGGCAAAAAGCAGGTGACGAGCAACAGAAAACAAATCCCATCCTTTAATGTCACTGAACTCTCACTCCAAAAGCTTAATAGCATGTTTATATTCAAGAATACCAGGGTACCCTCCTTGCTGTCAACTATCACGTCAGATTGAAATAGCATTGTTTGTCACTGGTGCAACGCCACGTAACACATCTGGAAGCAGGGTGTTGGCGGTATTTTTGTTATGCTCTCAGCAGGAGACAATTTGTTGGTAGAGACCATGACAGCACTGCTGGAGATGAAAACAACCAAAAAAAGGGTCCATGACTGGCAGCTTTTATTTTGCAACATGTGTCAGACTTGTCTGTGATGTGGCACAACTAGCTATCGTATAATGTAAGTGCAACAGCACATATTTTAACATACGATACAATTGTCTGGGAGAAGTTAACTCGACTCCCCACTGTGAGATGCCTTACGTGACAACCAAGTCCTGAAAAGTGCTCCAGTTCACTCAAAACAGTGCTGTGAACTGAAAGGACTTCTCACAAGGCAGGATGCACGGGGCAGAAATTTCCAGAAGTTAACTGTAAATGGAAAACCTTTAAACAAACACAAATATTAGCCAAACTGGATGCCGAATTACTAGTTTGGGTTGGGCCTCCTCAGAGTAATGAAGCAATTGCCTTAGAAATGCCTCTATATGTTCAGAGCCTGCACTTAAGGTGGATTAGCCATGTTGTCATCTTATGCGAATACCAGTCTTTGCTTGGGAAAATGAATTAAGACCACACCAAAATTACTCCAAGGAAGAGCTCTCAACAGCACTCATAACCTCAGGGATGCTGTTACAACAGCAAAAGGAACCAGCAAAATACAGGCTGGTTTACCAATGTTGTTTTATTGCAAAGTGAAAACACCGTTTATGAAAGTGAAACACACCAAGGAAATCCTGTGCTCAGCCCCCAGAGTGGTGGTGCAGTTCCTCAAGAAAAGAAAGTCCTTCTTCATCCCTTGCAACACGGAGCTTAGGAAAAAATCACATCTGACATGAGTCATCTTATTCAGACATGAATTCAGTTTATCCTTGCTGGAAGGATGATCTAACCCCTACCTTCTCCAGACTTTCTCAACAGGGGATCCAGTCACAGAAGTAGAGAGCAGCTCAGTGACAGAGGTGAAAAGAGGAAGGAAAAATATACACAAACACACAGAAAAGTGATAATTCTGGAGTTTTCCTCCAGGAAACCATGTGCCAATGCACAGCAACAAAAATAACCCGGGGTTCCCTCTCTGCTCTGACTCCCTGTGAGGAACCACTTTAAAGCTTTTAGAACATTTGCAGAGTTTGAGAGAAATGTTTTTTGTTTAACTTCAGCTACTTCAGAAATGCCTGGGGCCTGAAGAAATATATTTTTGGATTGCTCTTAAAGAACAAGCTGAACTTTGAAGTTTGGGGAATTTTTTCAGATCAGATGTTAAATTAATAAACACCAACATGACAAATCAGGCTGGGTACTAGAGAAAAAAATTAACAATAACTAAAAAAATCTTCTTGGATTAATTAATTGTGGCATATTGTTATTCATTCTTACATATCGATGGTCTGGAACTTCAAGTCCTATAAGCCATGCTGTATAATGTGTTTTTGTGTCCTAACTAAGCAATTTTGATATTATGGCCCATTTGCCCCTACAAAGTAAAAGTCACATCGTCACCATTGAACAAATTTCAGTTTGGGTAACAATGAGATCATGAATGACTAGTTTACTGATGGATCCTTTAAGTTTAAGAAATGCACACAAATTCAAAGCATCTGGAATCTAAGTTAGTTCTTTGTATACAGCTTCTGTATAACAAAAGTTGCATCAATGCCAGTGAATTTACCCTGCACTTTCTTGTTAATTGAGGTGCTCGACTGAAGTGTCTCACGTGACTTATTTATTCTTCACTGTATTGCTAGAAATGGCTGGATAAGGAAACCCTGATTTTATGGGAAGTCATGGGTCAGCTGCAAGCCACACACAGGATATTAATTACAGCTACATGGTCACAGAATCATCTGTGAACACTGTACAAACAGAAACAGTATCATGCCAGTATTGCCACATCCACATTTTTGTATTCTCTCCTTGATTTTTCTCATCCTATTTCGAGAAGAAAAGCCATTATTCATTCTTAATAGGTGCCCTGATAAGTACTCAACAAGTAACAATGTAAAACAACCTTCTGCTATAAATATTGGTAAAACAACAGTTCACTCACCACTGTAGTTCCTTACCATCCCAGTGAAGTACAGAGGGGGAACTACTCAATATACCTTCCTGTAGAATTCAGGAACATCTTTTCAGGAATCTGAGGACTGTAATGCTTTGGCAGCCCAGAAGTGTACCTACCAAGGACTACTAGAACAAGTTTGCTTCTTACAAGTTAGCTGCTTTGTAATAAATAAATAAATAAAATAAAATAATAATTAAAAAGGCATCATCTCCAGATTCTACTCTATTCTCATTAATGCAAGCCAAGTTAATTGTACCAGCATATACCTAGCACAGGATGAAATTGAGATGGGAGTGTTCTTACTGATTTTATCCCCAGGAATTCCTACACCAGAATCACCTCCCTGAAAAACAAGGTCCTTGCAGAGGGCCAGAATCTCAGCAGGCACTGAGCGACAGGGTGCTTTAATTAACACCACAAGCTCCTGACCCAGAACATCAGCGCCCTGAGGAGGATTCCAGCAAACATCTGTTACCATTAAAGATTGCTGGTTGAGATCTACACCCAGAGAGGGCCAGGACTGCAGCATTAAACAGTTCCTCTCTGAGACCTAAACAGCACACAGATTTGAATGTTAGCAGAGCAACATTTAAGGAAATCAGCTTCAGAATCAGGAATGAGGAACGTGAAGCTATTCAGTTAGTGGTTTCTCTAATGCTTCTCCATTTAATATTTGCAAATTTAATATTTAAACATGCAAGCCTTACAAAAATTATGTTACGAAGAACAGCTTCTACACTTCTCACAACAAACAAATAATCAAAAATACAAGGTATGTATAGCGGGGTTTACAGCTGAGATCCTATATTACTACTTAGAGCCACTTATCTAAGATCTAGTATCTATAAAAAGCCTCTCTGTTTGCTATTTACACAGGTGTCCTGGAGCATTATATAATCATGTAGGAAATCAACATAGCCTTAGGATCTGAAAATATAATAAAAATACATTAGGATCATGACATAGAGGGAAAGAGTTGGCTACCATTTGACACTGGGTTTTATTCCTTCCAGAAGTTCACCTAGACATGGAGGATAGATGTCTTCAGTTCTTGATCAAATTAAGGTGAAGAAAACACATCTTTTCCTAATCTTACTCACCTAGATGTTTTTAAATGTAGAGTCAAGCTGGCTCCTCACATAAATGTTTAATTTCTGTTTAGTTGCACTAAACTTGGCAATAGAACTCCTACAGTAAGGTCCACAAGCCAGGGGTCAAGCTTTAAAATAGTAAAGCTATAGCAACTTCAAGTATTCAAAACATACACCACAAAGGAGGACAGTAAGACATGAGAGATGACAGAGTCTACACAAGGCTTAGATGTTTCCACATATTCTCTAACCACAGGATCAGAAACTACATTACAAATTAAAGCAGATTCTATGATAAAAATGCCCTCCAGAAAAGGCATATATCATCCCTTCCAAAAGAAAAAAAGAATGTGATGTATTATCCATAAAATCCTCTACAATGACTAATCTATCATTTCACTCAGCCAAATCCTGAAGACATGGTTTGAATCTTAACAAGGTAGCAACAAAATCCACTAAAATATAAGAACAAGGGCTATATTCAGTTCCTATTACATCTGGCTTCATTAGAGCTTATTCTGCTTTTAATCTGCTATAATAAAGACCTTACGTTTGAGTAAAGATCTTAGAATTCGACATGCTCATACAGAAATATATATTGCATGCAAATGACATGGCAAAGACAACACTAGCACATCAGACCTTGTACTTACTATGAATGAATTATGTCCTCTGTTCATGAAGTCCTCTTGTCATTCTTTTCCAAAGCACCTGTTGTGCAGGATCTATACATATTGCCTTGCACAGGAGACAACATCAGTATGAAGAAACTTCCGCTTCACATTCCCTAGGCTATGTACAGCTGCTGCTTATGCCAAAGTCTTGCACCCTCTCCTATAATTTTTATCAGCTATTCAGATCCCCAGATTAGAAGGCTGTAGCAAAAAAAAAAAACAAAAAAAAAAAGTAAATTTTTATATATAATGCAATGAAAATCATAATACTTTTCCAAATTTGAAAAAAAATTCTTATCAACTGTTTTCAGGTACAAGCACGTCATTATACATAGTGAGGATTGCAAGTGGTCATAACTAAAAAGCATTCTTTATAATGCACACAACTACCAAGGAATTGTTCCCAGACTACTATCATTGGCATTTGCCTAGTTGTACATACATAAATCACATGGCACTGTCACTTAAAATGGACATACTATCTTTGACAGAAGTAATCATTTGCCTGCTTGAGAACCATAGCAACACTAACTCTTTAAAAAACTATATGTTTAACACATCCTGCAGTATTTGTTTCTTTTATAGTGTTTTTTGGAGCTGTTTCTTTGGTTATGGTTTTACTTCTAATTCATTGACTCTTCAAATTTGACTTACAGGCTCTTTACCTGCAACTGTACTATGTAAGATGAAAGAATCATCAGGGAAATACTTTAATCCCAAAAGCATAAACGCAGAAATACAAAGATCTTTTGTTTTCATATGAGTGTCAATCAACACTACTGAAGACTGAAAACAAAGTCAATGTATTTGCCCACTATAACTTGGCCTTTTCCCCATTTTCTTCAGACATTTACTAGTTCCTGTCTTGCTAAGTAACAACTTTCTTTTTCACGCTGTGAATCTTATCACCTAAACCAGTACTTTATAGCATTAATGATCTCAGTCTCTCTACCCTAAATAATGGCCAGTTCAAGTTTGCTCAGGGATTACCCTCTATTCCACCAAGGTTGCTGATTTACAAAGCAGAGATACTCGAAAAGTTCTAAAACTATTTGCCTACCAAGCATTAGCTCTTCTAAAATCAATTGTCGTGGAAAGTAAATCCCAGCCCATACTTCAGAGAAGCTGTGTAAAGATGCAATTCTCTTTATGACAACCATCAGGAGAACCTACCATGAGATGTGCTTGCTTCCCTGGTAAGAAGAAGAGGCAAAAAGTAGTAGCCATCACTGCAACAACTAATAAGATGCAGCTGCTGCTCTCTGCTAAATAACTGCCAGGGGAAACGCAGAAGAGGACCCTGGGCAGTGGGTGACTTTTGAAACTGGTTCTTGCAAAGCAACCTGTCATTGAGGTCCTGGGAGTCACTGGAGGAACTGCACAGAGATTATCATCTTGTATTGCAGGGACCATTTCCACATCTTAAGATTTGCCTTCCAGAGAGGGACTGTCAGAAAAAAAATCCATTTTAAAAAATGGAATTTTGGAATGGGCTGCGTTATAAAAACAAAACCAAACCAAAAAGAGCTGTGAGCCATGCTATGAACTCTACACTACAGTTAGCATTTTTTAAATTCTTCGCAATGGATCTGGAATAAATCAGCAATGGGTCAAATCGGTTCAGAAAGTGTTTGAATAACTGCCCATGGAGTGTCCAGGGGTTCTCTGTCAGCTGAGTATTTTGACTGCTGCTGTTCAATTACCATTTGAGAAAGCAGGACTGCAGGGAAAGACAACACAACGTAAACCAACACTGGCTATAAAAGCATACAGTGTACCAATATTCACACTCCACATGTTTCAGAGACATTACCAAAAGCAACTTCACATCACACTGCTCAATGACACTCCTAGCCAGCAACATTCAATACAGCCAAAGGTAAGAAGTATTCAAGAAATCATAAGAGCCTGAAATATCTAATTTTATCTCTATCATAGAAACAGTAATTGACAAATCATTATTTTACATCTATAAAATATATGATGAGGAACATACCACATGCATTCTAGACTTTCTGTCTGCACTGGAAATCAACTGGGAAATTAGAAGGTATGGCGTAGAAACATCACTACGAATATACTGTATTACTGCTTTTGCAGCTGCAGTCCCAGAATTTGTTTCACAATAATTCAGTTACCCATGTTTAAATAACCAGCCAGCAGAAGAAAGGCTGATATATTTCATATGCATTCTCTTTGAGCAGGGGGGCCTTCCCGTCTGGTCGAAAAATGTCAGGCTCATATGACACCACCAAAGTCAGGAGAGATGCCTAACCATAACTAAAAGCAGAATTTGGCCAACACAATTGGAAAATACCAGCAGAGTATATACAAATGTACACACGCAATCTCATATAAGAGCAGAGCATGAGACAGATTGGATTTTTTTAATCACACCTTTTAAAAAAACAAAATTGCCAGTACAAACCCCTCACTGCACTCCTGCGTGGTTCATTTATCCCGCTGTAACATAAACAGACACACCAGAGCCCATAGTAGGGGAGAACATTCTTTTTTTTTTTTTTTTTCCCTTTTTTTTTCCCCCGATTGAGGATTTTAAACACAGTTTGAAGAGTGAAAGAACAGTTCTGGCCTGCCTTCCAAACTGACTTCAATAATAGATAATCAACTTTAAGAATATCACAGTCAGCAAGTATGCACGTAAGCTATACATGATTATATTTATCTATATTTTTAAGAGAGTTTTAGTTTTCCCCTTTGTTTTCAGTTTCGTCTAGCATATAGGTCAGAAAAAAAGCCTACATGTCTTTCTTGATTCAGCAAAACTATGTTTTTACAATGAGTGTCCTAAGAATTTAGGTATTATTTCTAAAGAATCCTCACCCAAAGGAAAGCAATCTTACTGTCAGCTTCAGCACCAATTTCTGTAAGTTTTGCACTTCATAAGATCATTCTACCAAACACATCTTTCAGAAAGGAAGGATTTTAGCTTGTTTTCTGCATGCAGTGCCTGACCCAAAGCTGCCATTCACTTTTTCAAGTTTCTTGCCTGTTCCTGCTAACACCTGAGGTTTCAGTATTTTGCAAAAACAGGGTGACAATTGGTATTTATGAAGCCATAACGAAACACAAAGATTTAAAGAGATTACAAGATTCTGAACCAGGGGATAACAGCATTTTAAACAAAATTAAACAGATAAACTTTGCTGCAAATTAAAAACAATTCTCTTGTATCTGTGCCCATAATGACTATTTTGAATACAGATATTTACTGCTGCCAATAAAGAAATTTTTGGTAACTTTTTCTGCTATTGGGAAGAGTTTGAATACAATCCAGTCCAAAAAAATGCTGACTTTCCTAAATAGGGGCTGTGTTTTTGCAATAAAGAATACTGGTCAATATACAAGTGAAGGAAAACTGAACCAGATGTCAGTAATAGGACCACAGAACGTTGAATTTGCCCAGAATTGCTATTTTAAACACACGATGTTGGTCTACTGGTTTGTGGGATAATATATTCTTGGCAGCCAGAAGGAGTTTTGATATGTTAGAAGGTTATCCTTGAGTGAAAAAAAAAAAAAAAGAAAAAAAAAAAAAAGGAAAGAAGAGGTAGGAGAGAGGTAAAGAAAAGAAAGGCCATTAATTCATAAAGCTCCCTATAGCAGAAAAAAAATTCTTACTCAGGATATCAGTTCAAAGAAAAGCCAGTTTCAATGCAGACGGCTTGACTTCCTTACTACTACTTTATTGTACTTACTTTGCCATTTTTTTCTTTAAAGGATTCTTCCTTCTGTACATGCTCAGTTTTTGGGTAAGAAGTCTAAGGAGAAACTGGTGAGCTTTCACCTTGCAGCTCAAGCGAAGTCAGACGGATGGGGGGAAACCCCACCCCCAGTGACCGCACATGCAACTCAAACCACACAAGCTCTCTCCCAAAAACTTTTCACGTTGGAAACCGTTATTCACAAGAGGATCCTGCTGCCATCATTGGGGGTCCTGGAGGAAGCTGTTCACAAGACCAGACCCCACTGTCCCAGAATCACTACAAGCAGCCCTGGAAGCCATGCGCACACAAATAACATTAACCCAGGTCCCTATCCATTACCAATTAAGCACTTCCCCATCTCTAAAATGCCTTCTAGTTCCATCATAGGGCTTTGGGATTGTTTTTTTGGTTCCCCTGCCCCTCTTCTATTTAAGAAGTAGTTATATCTGTATGCTGTCTCAATATAGAAATAAAACTTCAAGATATACTCTGTATGTTTGGCAAACAATCACTTCCCTGTTTTACCACGTAGTAAATCTTAAAATCAACTCTTTTCATTGTTTTAACAAACCCTCTGAAAGATAATTAAAACCACTTCCCAATATACAACCAAAGTTTTATTTTTATAGTCTATCTTCCATTATGGCATAATCCTTTCTTTTTTTTTTCTTAAAAACCAGTGAAATATACAAATCACGCAAGACAGAAATATGTACATTAAATGTACAGAACAGAGGAAAGGACATAGAAGATTTACATATCTGAATGACAAGTAAAATATTTTACATTAAATAGTGTTTTAATAGCCAGGGTCATGAGAATCAGTTCTGCTCAGACAAAAGTCACTAAAAAGGAACATGAGGTGATTCAGCAAATAAAAAAAAATTATCATGGTTTTTGTATAATAAAAACCAATCTGACATATTCAATGAATTAGTGCTTTATTTATTTATCTTACTTTAAAGATACTCTTTGCAAATATCTGAAGATGAGGGGCAAATACGTCTTGTAGAATAAATTAAGAGCAATAAAGCGCCATTTAAGAAGCTGATAAATGATCAAGATGAACTTAATGATACAGCTTAAAGGCTCGTGAAAAGTTAAGGCTTTAGTACAACTAGGCTAAAGTGAAAGATGTTCCTCTCTTGATATTTGCAAAACCATTTTCTTCAACCCATTGGATGGAACTGAGTTCGAAAGAGGCATCTGAACCAATAATGAAATCCTGTGTAACTACACAGCATTGGGGGAAATGCGTATTATTCAGAAAATTACAATTTCCATTTCAAAAACTGAAAAGCAAGGGCCAAATGCAGCACATTTTGGAGTCGGCAGGTGTCTCCTTTCAGCAATAATCAATCAAAAATGCTCTTAATATGAAAGTGGAATAGAAGTGATCTCCAGAGCAGTATCAATTCAAGTGCAGGCTACTGCCTCTACCAACCACCCAAGAAAGTCCTAAAGCTGGAAGAGGCTTACTTCTTTGTGATTATCCTTAAAACTTTTGAATGATAAAAGCTTAAAAAAAATAATTAAAAAAAAGATAGAATAATTCTAAAAACTTGAAGAGATCTGAAAAAGAAAATGGGAGATGAACTGCCCCTGTAATTTAGATGTTTTATTATTTCTTAAATCATTAAAATATATATGTACAAAAAGCTTTGAAATATCAGACACCAGCAGACCACAGTTCTCCCATATATATGTAACTGCTCAAGTATAGTCTGAACAGTTGTAGTATATATCTGCAATATATTATCTAAAGCATGTGTATTAAAGACAGAGGATGATAAATTTGGTATTGCTGCAACATTTCATTGAACTATAATAGTTAATGTTATTAAAATATGAAATTCTTGTCTCATTGAGTGAAAGCATTTCCAAAATCTGTGGAAAAAAAAATCAGTAATTCCAACACTGGATATCTAATGATTTATTTTCTCATATAAAATAAGAGGAGTTATTTGTCACGCTGTGTTTTAAAAGACAGCCAGCAATGACACCATTTTTCAGGCATTTTCAAATTTGGAGAATTCTATTTCCTATGGGCTTTCCAGGCTGCGAGACCAAAATTGTTTGCAAGCATTGCTTCTGCCCTCCGCCCGGCTACAGTGCTCCAGGCAGTCTGCACCTCTGCTGCTCTCCACGTATGATAGTAGTGAAGTACTGCTCTGTAAGATGAGACACTCGAACGTCATAATTCTCTAATAAGGCCAAATTCTGCCTTGAAGAGTATCTTTATTGTTTGTCAAGGCAGATTTTTTTTATTTTTTTGTTTGTTTGTTTGTTTCCGGACTTGTTAGGTTCTGGAACCAGATATGGTGACTCAGGAATAGCACAGTTGAAGCCTTTATGATCCTTTGCTCTTTACCCTCCAGTGGCATTGCATACTTCAGCAGGCACATTCAGCTATGCAACTGACCACGCTTTGTGATGAATATACCTACCCCTTATTTACAGAGCCCTAAATGTACCGAATAGTTTTATATACCCTACTCCGATAACTTCTAGTGTCTGAAACTAGAAGTCATGGACAGGTCTGTGTGTTCTTACATCCATAAGGATGGTTCTAACATCCCAAGCACATTACACAGTTGCTCTGCCTACTGCAGATGTATTACGTCCCATGAGACTAAATTAGGATATGTTGGATTTTCTGCTCAAACTACTCTATTGTTTTTAAGAAAAATCTTTTTTTTTTTTTTTTTTTTTTTTTTTTTTTTTTTTACTTTGTAAAATAAATATTCTCAGATTCTCCCCCATTATTGCCAAAAATATAAGCTGCACACAGTTCTGGGATGGATGCAGAAAGGGTTTCTAGGCACTTCTCTTTGCACTCTTTATATTTTTCTTTTTTTCTTTCTATTTTTTCCTTCTCCCAACCCCCTTTTTTTGTTTTTGGTTTTTTTTTTGTTTGTTTTTTTTGTTTTGTTTTTTTTTTGTTTAAAAGACGACAACTTGCTGGACTCTATAAATAAAGTGGAGATAGTCCTGTGGAAAGGGAGAGGGGCCTGCATCCCTTGCTGGCAGGTGGCTGCAGTTCCTCCCACCTTGTCCGTCCCCTATTTGCACACAAATTGGTCCACAATCTCTGTGCACAACTTGCATTTCACATAGCAGCACCAGTGGAACTTGCAGTGGCAGCGCTCTCGCTGCACCGTCTTGAACTGGTCGTACCCCCGGCCACAGCACATAAGTTCGCAGCCGTCCATGCCCTCCGAGGTCTTATTGCAAAGGCGGCCCTGGGTGCCCAGGGACCCAGTGCTCTCATTGCGCACACAGTAATCAGGGCTGGGATCGATGTAGACCAGGTCGTGGATGGTGGGTGCGTTGAAGCGGCTGTTCACTTGTACCAGCTTGCCCCGGCTGTTGAGTTTCATGGCAGCAGCGCTATCATATTTCTCCTTGAGGGCATCGCCTACCTTGCGGAAATCCGCAAGCTGCAGCCAACAGGTCTTCAGGCTACAGGAACCAGAGACACCGTGGCATTTACAGGCCACGTCAGCCAGGTTGTACACAGTCTGCAGGAGTCAGGGAAAGAAAGCAAAAATGAAGATCAAAGATTAGCACAGCTGTGAATGCATTTATTCTTCTCCTTTCCTACCCTCCGTCACACTCTCACTCGCCCCTCCCCAATACTCACTTCAGCATCCTCTTTCCTCCCGCAATACGCTGGGAAGGAAGAGCGAGCCGACACATGTGCACCCCGGCATCCCGATAGTTGGAGGAGGAGGGGAGCACTCTCACCAGCCTCTCCCCACCACAGAGACAGCCGCAGCAGCACACACACAGTCCAGACAGCAGCATCAGTCAGGCTGCCATCAAATTTTAGGAATGTGCTCTCACCCCAGCAATGGACTTTGCTGTTTCATTGAGAAATGTAAAACATCCCTTTATTTTCTATCTGAGTTACTCTCTCTATTGATCTCTGCTTGAGGCTGAAATTAGGGAAAGAGTTAAGATTCCTCTTGCTCCTGGTTCAGCCACAGCTGATTGTCTACTCTTGGCTCAGCATTCTCCTCCTATCCCAAAGACTGCTCTGCAAGACAGACTTCATCCAAGAAGAAACCCCCAAACACCTATGGGTGGGAGACAGAGCTACATAGTAATATCCTCCTCACAAAGCTTTGGCAGAGAAGTATCAGCCATTTGCCCTGTACAAATAGAAATAAGAGTCAGCATTGACACTGTCTGAAAAGTCCTGGAGTTTGACACATTAGATGATACTGTATACAACTTTCACCCAGCAGTTACAGAGAGTCTTAACATTGCCAAATGGCACTGCAAAGATGAGGCTGAGGAAGGAAAAAACTGCTCCAGTCTCCATAAGCAACTGTGAAAGTGCCATTTTTCTTTTTGCTAATAGTAAATTGGACTGTCCATTGCTTTCAGACACCCTCCTCTCACATTTAAATACTATTAATTTTCAATTATCTTTCATCCTTCTTCACCTTAGAACACAAGTGTAAAGTCTCCAGCTGACTACTTCTGGCACTTCAAGCTTTAGAAAAATAATGGTTTTGGCTCTTCATATGCAGGCTATTAAAAAAAAGAAAAGTTTACACCCATTCATTTAAGGCATTTTTGAGATTAAAGAAACCATAAAGACAGGTTTAACCACAGAAGACCATGTTTTCTAGTAAGATAGAGGAGCTTTTCACATCATCTTAACGCAAGGAAAGAAAAAAATGTCAGAACAATCCTGCAGCATGATTCCAGCCTGGGAAGACCAGCACGTTCCTCTTCCCTCCAACACATGCTGTCCTGGTTGGAAATATAAACTAATAAAATTCTGTTCTAGAGAGAATCCAGTGCAAGCAGGGCACTTTTAATGAAACAATATGGAGGAAAACACAACACACTTTCAGTTCCAATCCTCCCTGACACGTAAGGCTATCAACCGGGAGCAACACAAATTCATATTCTCCCCACCCACCTACACCCTGTATTTGCTGCTTTCTTATTTTATGCATTGAAATGGAGACAAACCTTGGTGGCCAGTAACCACCCAGCACTGCTCTGCACCCCACCAAGGCACATCCTTCCCCAAAAGGAGGGATGTGGATGGGGGCAGAGGGATGTGCTGTTTCGCAGCCACTTACTCTTCTCCCGGCCTCGTTGTTGTGCAGGTTCATCATGATGCGGGCACTCTCGTAGGAGCCTCTCTGGTAAACTCTCTCACGCTCCCGGGCGTCAACGAACTCCTTAGCAAAGCGGTACCCGTATTCGATGTTATCCCCGCAGCCACCCCAAAGCCAGTCCCGGGGTAAGTCTTTGGGCCGCGCTGCTCGGCTGCAGCCGCAAGAGGAGAGCTCACCCTCCCGACAGGCACGGCTCATAGCGTTGACCACTCCAGCTGCGCTCACCGCGTAGGTGAACGCTGTCTCCCGGCTGCCTGCACAGAAAGGTAATCAGTGTTAGGGTAGAGCCCACGTGCACCACCCCCTGCCCACCGATGAGCCGGGAGGGCAAAGACACTTCAAAAGCCACCAAAATACATTTGCCTAATAAAAGGTAGAGTAACCCTGAACCATGCTTCTCAAAATGTCTTCAATCTGAAAAAAACAAGCAAAACAAATCCATTAGAGTGCACAAAGTGCTTGTGAAGAACACAAGTCACTTCTCTTTCATGTTCATGAAAGCCGGGACAAGGGAGTGGGGAGGAGGTGAATCAGGGACGGAGCATGATGCCAGCAGGGCCAAAGTAACCGTGCCTGTATGTGAGGGGTGGAAAGGGAAACAGACTCCCTGTCTTTTAGAAAAAAAGAGATGTTAAATACAACTTTTTAAAGGTTGGTTCTTAAATCACTACTTTGCAAACACGATTTATGCACTTCACCCACTTGTTCCAATTTATTTAAAGCTTCAGTGTTTTACAAAGCCTCCTAGTATCAAAAGACATGTGCAGTTAAATAACACACAACTTTTCACCCTACACATAATCCAGGCACTTCTGTAGGAGGCCATTTAAAGCCAACGACAACCTGTGCTGTTTAGTATCCACCACTGCAGCCCATGTGCATATGGCAAGTGAGTCCACGGACAATCATCTTTACAAATTACAGGGAAGAAAGAAAACCTTGGCACAGGGCGGCCTTGAAGGTTTTCTCCTGCAACTGCTGCCCTTAAATGGAAATTGAAAACCCTGAGTTTTAAACTTTCAGAAGGAAAAGTTAAAATACCCACAATGCAAGATATGGCCATGTACCATCTTCTTGACTGTATGTAATCCCACCTTTATGTAGAGCCTGACTTTCTCTATTCCTTTTTCAAGGGTTCCCCCAAGTTCTGACTACAACTAAAAAACCTTTCAAATAAACAAACAAATTAAAAAAAAAACAATCCAAAAACTTACACTGGAGAGCCCACCTAAAGTTTGGTTTTCATCTTAAGAGACAACATCACACTACGTCTTTTTCAAGAAAAATTCCCAGAATGACTGAGAATAGCCTAAATATTTTTATTCTATTTATATGAGCTATTAGATGACTTCTATGTGTTTTATCCTTAATCTCTAGTTCAATCAATAGATCAAGCCAATTTTTAATCTTGATTTTGTAAGATTTTTCTTAGGGATCAGCATGGGCCTTTGTAAAATTAGGGCTTTAAGGAGCTGCATTTCCAACATGTCGTATGTATTTAGGCAGCAACATTTTGAGGCAGAAACTCTGTACAAGACCTACTATAACAGGTCAAATCTAATAGGAGCTTTCAAGCACTTTTGGAACATAAATAATTTGCAGTCAGGTCCGTATTTAACATCAAGATGACACCATACTCAGAACAGCTTTGTTAATATAACAGCTGTCATCCACTGGATTAATTTTAGTAATACATGCTGGGTTTAAATGGAAAAAAATCAGAAGTCTTATGTTGGGAAAGATCAGATTTGAGGAAGATGAGAAGCACTTTGCTCCCTTACTTAAATGGTCTATTCTCATAGACATCTGCTTGTGGAACTACTTACATGAATTATGGGTGTAAAGGGTTACAGAAGTAGCCTTTTCAGTTAAAAAAGATTTGATTTTATGTGGTGACTTATGTCTTCCATTTACTGCAAACTAGAGCAGGGGGAACCTCATACAGATTTTAATGCTCCCATTTGTTCTGTAACACACATTTTTGGATTAATTCCTTAAGAAAAATTTCCACTAGATTGAGAGGAAAGAAACGTGGTCTGCTTCGGACCACAGGACTCGCCTCTTCCGTTCCATTTTATTCTTTTTCATGTTTAGTTAGCTCATGCTTTCACATGGTTAACTACATCTTTTATTGCAGGATTTAAACTCATAAAGCCAACTTCTTTTTGCCTAGTTTTCATTATTATCCTGAAGCATATTTTAGAGAACTTACTCTAAGTGGAAAGAAGGAAAGACTAGGGTACAGAAGAGTTGCCCCCCAAGTTCCCTCCTCGAACATCTAGGCAAATTATAAAATAACATCAGCTGCTGAAGCAGATCTCAAGCCCTGCAGGTTGCAAGCCAACACTGCCTCAAGTCATTGACCCCAGGAACACAGTAAGAGTGATGGTTCCACATGGATGAATTACTCTGATTTTTTTTTTTTAAGTCTTTAGGCACAACTGTGCTTTCCTTCACTGTCAAACATATCTGCCTTTTCCCACAGTCCAGCATTTCTCTCTATTGTAGCCATGGCAAGGAAACACACATTCCAAACACGTTCGAGTCCCCCCTCTCCCATATATATAAAACATAGAAATGGAACTGTTCAATATACACACTCTGTAGGAAGCCACCCACAGAGCAAGGAGCTCGGCTTTACACTTGATATGAATAAGTCTGCAAGAACAGAACAATTTTTTTTTATATACCTGAACATACGATACAAAATGTTCTTTGTCTTGTGTTTTAAAAGCATTCAACAGCAGGCAGCAGGCATGAATAAACTGGACCCCAACTACACCAAACTGTCAGAAGGATCCAGTTATTTTATTCTATGTTAGCTGTTTGCAAAGTCCTAGCGAAGCCAGCCCCGGGGTCGTCCACAAAACCAGGAGATGGCGCAAGGCAGTGAAGGTAGCGGGGACTATGGCCTGACCTGGAACCAGCAGCAAAGGAGAGCAGCAGAGAACAAAAGCCCTAAAATTTTGCAGTTCAGTAAGCCACAGAGCAAGTTTCCAAACCCAATGCTAGGTTTATTTGTACAGCTTTAGCTAACTTTGCAGGATAAATCCTGGAAGAAACAGTGCCCATTTATACACTGGGGTAATTACTGTGCCATTCGTCAGTGCTTTGCCGGGGCGCTCTCCTGTGCACAGCCAGTGACAGTGCGTCATTAGCTCACAACGAAATCTGCCCAAACTATGTGCATTCAGATCCTGACTACCATCCTCTCACATCGGTAAGAATAAGGAGTATCTGACAGCCCCTGACAAGTCAGGGTATGGTGGGCTGAAGTAAAACTGGATCAGGCTCTAAATTACCCATTTTTCCTTCCACTCAGAGGAACAGCAACCGGTCCTTACTGAAGGTCAGCATGAAATAATACAACTGTTACCCACAACACCTTTCTTGTTCTCAGTGACTACACTCTTTAGGCTCTTTAACTCTTGAATATGGCTATTAACCTCGCTTCCATCTGCAATTAGAATAAGTGGCTTAATTACATGATGAATTGCTGTGTAGACATCAGCTAATACAGTCGTACTCAGCAGAAGGGTGCGGCAAAGCTATTTAACTTGAAAGAAACCATCTTTAAATAGATCTGTCATACTTGGGGAGAGCAGAAATGTTTATTCCAGAGACAGACATCACAAATCATGGGCCAAATTCTGTACATTTCTTCACACCAACAGTCCCTTGAGCTGATTTTCACTTGCTTGCACAATAAACAAGGGCTGAAGGATGAAGGCCTAAATCTTAAACAGGTTATATTCCTGACATTTGTTAGATTATTAGAACAGAAAGGTGTACAGAAAAAGGTTTTTTTCACATTTCATGTGCTTTTAGACTTTTGCTCGGGTAGGGTAAAAAGACAAACTCGGGGCAGAGGGGTTAATACTGTGCTTGCAAAAAGCCTAGGGAAGATTGTTTATCTAATATCAGCTGTTCCAATCAGGTACTTTTATGCAATAGATTTTTTTCTATTTGACTGACAATCTCCAAATAAAGACTTATTTTTACAAAAATTGAGACCAAATGTGAATCGATGTATTCCTTTAACCTTAACCAGAGTTAGCCCATTTATAAATAACCTGAGTCCGATTTTAAAAACTTTAAATTTTTAAAGTAGGACAGAAAAACACTCCCATAAAATCTTTACATCTCCAACTCAAAAGCACTGCTGAGCTTGTCAGTGTAGTGATCACTACATATAAGATCACAACTATCACTCAGAAAAATAGGCGTTTTTCAGTGGCTTACAAAGAATCCATAATCTGACTTGGGAAAGTCAGAGGAAAGTTTCACTCCAACTCAACAGCACTGGTTAAAATTTTGCCAAGGACTTGAAAATACAATGAGGTCCTTAAATGACAGGAAAGTCAGGCGGCACGTGAGCACTGGAGAAGAACATTTCAAAGAGGATCCGACAGTGAAAGGGTTGGGTGCCCATCAAATTGTGATAAGATGTTAAACAGGAATCTGCCTCTCTTACCAGCAATGTGACTATATTACAAGGACGATCACACGTTTTGCCCTGATAGAACTGATTTCATAAAAATTACCCTGTTGCATTATTTTTAACATAAACCTACGTTTCTCAAAAAGATAAAAAAGTTACCGTATCTGGAAATAAGAGAGAAGAAATTGCCTATAAACACTAATAGACAGAGCAGCAATTTTCAGTTAACCTCTAGACCAAGAGCAATTTATTATGTAGTTGCTAACTTTGGAATTAGAGATGGACATCTTTAATTTTACAAGACGCTGTTGGTTTTAATTCTCTTAGGTTGCCTTTGTTTTGTCTCATGTTTTCTAAAAGGAGATTTCAGGGCCACATTTTCCTTTCTCCTCTATTCCCATATGCAAACATATATTCCTTCTTTGTTTTCCAAGACACATGGCTGGACAGTGGTAGGAAATCACCTCCAGCTAAAAATAATCCAACTCCTTTGCCAATTTTTAAAAACACTTGATTGTATACAGTACTCGGTAAGAACCTGGCAAGAGCTTCAAGTGCAGAACAGTACATGCCATACATATCCTTAGACAAGACTTTAGCCATAAAGATGTTGCTTCCTACCTATCTGCATGACTCTGCCAAAAACAGAGTTGTTGTCCACAGTGCTGCAATTCCATCTTCTATGTCTGAACTGATACTGGCACTCCTTAATGCCCGTCTTTGCACCCTCTCCAATGAACTGCATATGGTCCTGATACAATTGGCAGAGTTTCTTCTGTCCTTGGGAAAGCCCTGCTAGCTGGCTACATAGTGGCTGGGCTCCTATTATATACACCTCAGACATCTGAACAGGGTTCATGGGGTTCATAGGGTTCATCCCTAAAGACCTGCATAAAGAAAGATTTGAATTAATAAAGAGAAGACTCAAAAACAAACAAACAAAAAGTCTATAAATCCCAAACAGAACAGTATCTTATACATGAGTATACGAGTCGTGGTTTTGCTAACAGGTGAGAAAAAAAGTTTCTGTTTTAAAGACAGTAGAGAACAGAAGATATTTGTTCTCATCCATGTGGTTATCACCATACATTAGGGACTGAAGTAAGACACAGAATTGGCAGACTTGCACCTAGGCAGTCCGTTACCAACTTAAATGAACGTAGCAAAAATAACAGAAGCTCTACATAACAGCAAGACCAGAAAAAGAAATAAAGCAAAAAAAAAAAAAAAAAAAAAAAAGAAAGGAAAAGACCATCCAACCTCAATTTATTTTATCTCACATTTTACATTTAAGTCTGGATTTTTCAATCAATACCACAGACAAAGAGGGAAACCTTTAACAAGCTAGAAGTTAGAAACTTGCTACAGACTAATTCTAGCTTCGTACAAAGGACAGACAAAAACAAAGACAAGTATATTCACTATAAACAAAATCAACTTTGTTTTCTTCATTCTTAAAGTGCTCTTCACAAGATACATTTCAATTAAAAAGTGGCCAATAATCCAAAAATGAACACTTGAAACAATAGAGAATACCTATTTCAAGAAATCCCAACACCGTACACTATAAAGAAACAGATAATTTGCCATAGCAGAAATTTAAATGAACTTCTTTGTAATAAAATATATTTATAAACATTTAAGTTACACAAAAGTTCAAAATGAAACTTTAATAGAAATTTTTTACTTGTAAATCAGCACTCTCTCTCATTTACACGAAACTTCTCATCAAAGGGATTTGAAATTACTCTTAAGAGAGACAATTCTAGTAATTTAAGGATGATCAAATCCATAGAGAATCTACTTTACAGCATTCTAAAAACTGAATTTTACAACACGAGATGTTGCACATTTACACTTATTCGAGAGACATATTCAATTTACCTCACAACATACTACGACTAAAACATTATTCCCCTGCTGTCTTGTTCACGCGGTACTCCCTCAGAAACACAGTATATAAGAAGTAAATAGACATTTAGTCAACCAAATCTTGACATCCCCTGTTAAAATCAAGTCGATACAAGATGCTTACCACCAAGAGCTGGCTTCTATTACAACCTGGGTAAAAGAAGAGAAAATGGCCAGAGCCACTATGAGGTACTGAGAAGCCATTGTACTGCCAACTGTCCCCAAAGCACCTCCTTGGATTAATACTGCAGTGGATTTCTAGAGGGGGGAGAAAAAGGATCAGATTGTTTATTGCTTCTCAGACCATTTTCGAGCATCCAAGTTTAAACAACGGAAGTATCCGGGCCCCTTTTAACTTGAGTCTGACTCGCCTGCCTTTCTCCCCGCCGAGGCTTCAGTGCCAGACGAAGGAACGTCGCGGCTCCCGCTCCACCGGGCAAAACCCACCCACGCAACC
>VWZK01012623.1:365959-413463 GCA_013396935.1 Baryphthengus martii
ATTATTATTATTATTATTATTATTATTATTATGCAAGACAGAAATAAATTCTTTCTGGTCTTTTAGACGCATTTCTCCCATTTTTTTCTGCAGAGTAATGCATTTTAACAAAGGAGTGGTCACATCGAAATACTACACGCATGTGTTCATTGTAACATGCAGTGCTGTAAGATTTATATCATTACACCTTGGCCAATGGCAAATACGTAGTCAGAGGCTGATAGGCATAAGTTTCCATCACGAAGAACCCATTTGGGAAGCAGAACTTCTTGAGGGAAGAAAATATTTTCCTATATTTCTTCTTGCCATTCTGTGATTCTATGGCATTTGAACATATAACACAGGAATTTTTACACATATTGCACTGAACTCTTGTGAGAAATGCTAAAGATGATGATTTTATGCCAGATTTTGCAATTATTGTTATTTCATAAAGATACGAAAAAATTCTTTACAAAAAAATGAGAAGCAACTCTAAAAGCTGTTGAACCATGATGCCAACCAGGTGCCACGTCTATTGGAGCATGGGGCTCAACTGCCATGAGCTCAGCTAGGTGGAAGATGGTTAAAAAATGCCCTCTTACAAGAGCAGGAAAGGCTGTGTTTTGGTGCCTCTCAGTGATGATTACTGTTCTGGGAGACTGGTGCCACAGGCAGCTGTTCGTGCCCAGCCCCAGCTCTGGCACACTAAGCTCAGTGAGCTAAAGGTACAGGGGCTGATGCTAATGCTGGCATTTGAAGAAGGTGTTCAGGGAGGACAGGAATCCCCAGAGCCAGCAGGGCATGGGAAAGCTGCCTAGACCTCTGCTTTCTGTAGTAATAGAAACTGCGAAAGGGGAGCTTTTGACATTTTCTAGTTTTATCTCTGGCATAGCAAGGCTGTTGAAAGTAATTACCAAAGGGATCACTTTACTCCCCCAGAAGCACTTGATGTTTTCTCTGTCCTGCCTCTCTCCAGGGCAGGTGTCCCTCTCCTCACACCTTGTGCCTTTGCCTACAAGCTGTGAGTCTTTATCTCGGTGATACCTCTCTTGTCTGCATCTCGGCCATCCCCCTGCTGCCACCATATGTCATTGGAATGTTTCAAGTAGTGAGTCTGGTTTACTTAAAGAATAGTGCTTTTAGAGGAATAATACTTTGCTTTGTTTCCATTAGGACCTAAAAAAAACGTTTATGGGAGGAAAAATAAACAATCCCACCACCACTCCTTAACAACAGAGTACTTTCCCTCTCCTAATGCTACCAGTTCCTTCTTTCACTGAGGCCAAGAGCACCTCCCATAAACTCTGGAGGGCTCTTACGTGTTTCTTCTGAGTGGCCTGAACATAACTCTCCCCAATACACACACACAAAGGCACACAGAGAGTTCATTTTCCAGAGATGACCAGTCAGGGAGCTTTGTCACACCAACTACAGACCAGGACAGTCTCCTGGTTCTTCCTCAGAGAACTGCAGAATAGTTGAGGCATGAGAGGTCATAGGTGCGGTGAGGGTCTGTGCAGGAGACAGTGAGGAAAGGACAGGACAAGGCTTTTTTTCACAGTCCACCTGTATCACTCACGCATAACAGTCCTTTAGCAGCTCCATTGTCACACACACATCTCTGCCTTGTGGGTGTGCTTCAGGTTCCCAACTGCAGCAGCAAAAAGAGGGCAGAAGCAGCCCAGCACTAGCTGTAGAGGTGAGGGACCGTGCTGAAGTGATCTCTGCGCTTTAAAAAGACACCCCTATAAGCACATGTCCATTGCTAACATACCCCAGGCAGCCTGAGCTGCACAATTGGTGCTGGGTGGTACACCACCACGCTTGGTTTGCCAGCCTCCTTGGAGTGTTTAAGACAGTACTCCTACTTTAGGAAACTTTCTAATCCCATTTTCTGCCTGGCATATTTTGTTGGTGTTGGTGTGATTGCTCTGCCATATTTGTTGCCCACAGGTAACTAGGACTCTCCCTGCTCATAGCAGGGCAGTTGGCACTAGGTGATCTTTAAGGTCCCTTCCAACCCAAACTGTTCTATGATTCTATGGTCTTACTAATAGCAAACCAGCAGACCATGAATGGGCAGGAAGGGAGGAAAGGGCACCACAGACTTCCCGTGAGCATGGAGCAGTCTGATATCCACTCCTGACATGGTCACAACCATGTGTGGTTGCCTGTGACCCATGTCTGCTCCTGGATAGCACTACTTACCTCTGAGGAGATTAGAAGATTAGGCTCGAGTTTATAATTGTAGCAACTTTAGGTTGTCAAAGTCTGCATAGTTCTAGTAGGAATGTAGGTGGATACTGTCTGAAGCTCTCACCTGAAATACCACTAAGCATTTCTTCAAAATATGTACACACATGTCATCAGGAAGGTGTGTTTAAGAGTAAGAGCAGGGACCTTGGTTAGCTCTTATATGACACTTATCTTGAAGACTGCTTAGCTAATTCATCATTTCCTTGGAACTAGAGATATGTCATAACAGTTAAGCCAAGGTGTATTTGTCCATGACTGCTTAAAGCCAATGTAATTCTGAACATAGCTATCAATCTAGGCACCATGAGCAACACATCTGATAAATTTAACCCTGTCCTATCTTTCAAGCTCCATAATAGTGTGTGGATTAACCTTGATTCTTACGTGTTTATTTAGAAAATGGCATTGTTCGACAACTAATTTTACAAAAATATTTAAGGTTTAGATTAATCTTGAACTCTTCATTTTAAGTATTTGATTAGGCAAACCTTGTGACTTGTTGTCCTGGTGATACTATCGTCTTTTTTTTCATGGAATGATTAAGATACCCTTTTAGGTCTATATTATTTTCCTCACTTTAAATGGAAACTGTGAAAACTTTTGAAAATGGCACTGACAGTGCAAATGTTTGTCCACAGTGAATGACAGAAGGATACACTGATATCACAGCCATGGGACCAGGCTGAGTAGTATGTATTAAGATTCTGTACAGACTGGATGTGATGGCCACATGTGTAGACTTGACACTTACAGCAAGTGCTTTCCCTGCTAAAGTCACTTACCCAGCCTTGAAGAGCTGGAAATTAATTTGTTGAGAACCACCTCTCACTCTCTTCTGCAGTTTAGAGCCTGTAGACTGTCACAACCTGAGGAATGAGCTGACAAAAAAAAATGCTTATAATACAATCTTGGAAGAAACAAGGACCGCTGTGGTGGAAGGTGTATTGTGCTTCCAGGCAGGACCTGGCAACAGAATGGATGAGGGCTTCTGCAGTGAGGCCTCTGCTGTGCTCCAGCCTACCTGAGTTCTGGTATCAAAGTCCATAGCCAGTGTATGTGTGACTCCTCTTGTTCTTCTCCATTTGAAGGCAGAGAAAAAACATCCAAACAGCTTAGTGTGCTATTGGAGCTGACAACCCACAGGGATGGGAAATTGATCGTTATAATAGTACAGGCCACTCTAAGATTTTGTCAAGTAGGTGAATTTTTCCTTCTGGGAGAGCATGACAGGTACTCATTACTGCCTAGCGTGCTGCTTTCAACAGCTATGGTAATTGCCCAGCCTTGCCTCATTAGCATCTGTCCTGGTCACAGCGTTTCTTTTACCCAAACAGTCAGTAATAACCTATAGTTGAAAGCATAGTGGTGACTCCATGATACCACTTTTAACAAATCAGCCAAGCAAAGGAACAGCTACAGAAGTAGGCACTTAATTGCTTGATAATAGTCATTGCACTTATCTATTTGTCTTTATTATGGGCTTCCAATTTAGCATCTTTTCTTTATTTAATCAGCTGTTTTGCTAATATTTTCATAAAATGCTTCCTTCCAGAAAGTCTGAACCTTTCAGGGTAACCCAGCATAGAGGCGGATGTACTGTCTACTCCTGGTTGTAGTGAACTCCACAGAATAACAAAATCTCATTTCATTTCTGTAAGGTTTTATGTAGAACACTTAATGTGTTTTCATGATTAGTTACATGTATTTCTACGGAATGATGGAAATGCCAGAGGCTAATACCCTACCTGTTTTTTGAGCTGAAGTACATTTCCATGCAGTTCCATGATTCTGTGACTATTTTTTTTTTCTTTTTTTGACAATATGGTATGAAGTTGTTGTGAGGCCTGCATTATCATGAGTGAGCTATCGTGAGGATGTTCTCTGTTCCCATAGAAGCTGATAGTATTTATCCACTATCCCAGAACACTTGCTTGAGTTCCTTAGGGAAATATTCCCAAGTTTTTCAGTAGTTTCTTTGCACCTCTTCTCTTTATCAAAAAGGTGCCTTAGTTATAAGTCCCGGCTTGACTCTGTAAAACAAGACGTACAGAATACACATTTTTAAAGTCATTCAAATAGTTAAATGTATGTCACAGCAGGGCTTTTTTGCTGCTAAGTAGGCAGGGTGCTCCCCTTCCAAATGCTGGACTTTATACTTTCCGTTTGCACTGGAATGAATATTGACAGTCCTGTCCCTGAGACTAGAATAGTTTTGGGGAAAGCATGCCTTGTCTGAAATACAATTTGAGCAGCATTTTATTATACTGTGACCCTGTGAGTATACAATGAGGAGGTACTCTTGGGGTTTATTTCAGCTGATTATGGAACACAGAGCAGAATACAGCCAGTGACCTCTGTAAATGATCACATATTTGACTTTTGGATAAGAAGTCATCTAGTCATAAATGATTTATCTAAAAGATTCTATCTGATCTGAGACTAAGCTTCACTCAGCTACGTTAGCAAAGCATGTAACCATTCATAAGTTTCACATACTGTAGTACTTTATAAAATATATTTACATTTTATATTCTTTACATATATCTGGACTGGATTTTGAAAGCTAATTCAAAGTGAAATCAGATTTTTTAAATATTTGCTAAAAAGCTCTTCCTAAAAATCTGGTATTCATTTTAAGCCGATATCCTGCATTTAATAAGAATTGTTAATATTGTCTGTGTAGCATAATTACAAAACTGTACTAAGATGTGGCACTTAAAAGAATTGTCCTTTTCATCCTCATTCCTGCAGTGCAAGTAGGATACGTATAACATCAAAACTATCTCTCCAATTGCCATTTTGTTTGTAACATAGTTTAAGGCAGTGACTTTGCAGTGTTTTGAATATGTAAATAGGAAGAAATTTAGCAAAATAAAACCATCTGATTTCTTAAATTTGTCCCATTCCCTTGGTGTTTTGACCTTCCTGAAAGTACTAGGCTATCACACGTCAAGGCCCCCTTCCTTTCATATGTATTCAAATATCTTATTGACTGTATTTTCAGACTGCAATTTAATGTCTGTGTAATCTAAATTCTTCTCAGAACTTGCTATGGTGTCAAGGTCCAACAAATCAGCTGCAGAAAATGCCCCTTCAGTGCAATTTCTCATTAATCATTCAAAGTTCAACAAAAGTGCATGCATCACAATTTGTATTTGGACTTTAAAAAGTGAGAAGGAAAACCAGTAATTGAACCAAACTGATCAGGCAAGTGAACTCTGAAAAAACCCAACATTTCTAAACAACCTATTTTAATATTTGCCTGTTTCTTTGGGGCACTAATGAAGGCAACCTAATGTATATTATGAAAATTCTATAAGGTTTTCTGTATTTCAATCTATTGTGCATGATGCTGATTATATTTAAATCCCACAGCAAGCAAAGGAAGGAGAGCATTTTCATATTGCACAGAATAGGATCATAGGCAATCTGAAGTATGTGTTTAATTTCAGACAGTCTTAGCTCAGGTGCCTCCTCCTGCCTTGTGCAGAGTCCTCTGTCCGCCCCCAGAGAAGATGGCAAAGCATCTTAAGAATCATAGGATACCTTCAAAAAGAAGTTTTCAAAGATTGCATATGGCACTGCAGAAAGTAGAAAAAATCAGTTCTGCCTGCGCCTGTGGCTGCAATGAAGAGCAAACAGAATAGCAGCAAAGCATAAACATTTTAAACAAATTCATTCCCTGTGATGTATGTGGAGAGCAGACGGGGATGAAGATCGCTAGGAAAAGGTAGCAGTATGACCGTGAGCCTTCACATTACCCCAAAAGCATTTATAATTGATTTTGGGTTCTAAGTTCTGCAAAATTTGTTCACGTGAGTGGCTGTACTCTTCTATACGATATCTGACCAATTAAAGCCAAAAATGCTAAGCACTTATATCCCTTACCTGCTTGAGAAGGACTTGGAGCAATTCCTTCTGACTTCAGTAGTGTTACTCATGGAAATAGGGTGCTACTCCTGCTCTCTGATTTTAATTTCTTAACCTGTTTCAAAGACATTAATGAATATAATAACATTTACAGTCAGATTAGTAAACAGTTCTCTGTATTTTAGCAGAATATATCCAGTGCACTATGCTTTCCACAGAAGGAAGACTGAGATATTTCAATTAATTTACTTATGAATTGCAATAACTGATGGTAATTCCAAAGAAAAATTAATAATACCTGCATGGTAATAGGTCTGAAGAAGAGGCTTCCACTGAAATATTCGTATCTTTGTAACCAAGAAAAAAATCCTTATCATATGAGCCAGACAGGTCTTTTCCTGTACTTTTCAGACCTCAGTGTTTTATTGACCAAACTCCTTGCTTTAGACTTGAGCTCATGTTCTCTGAGGAAGTACAAGTGGTAATTATGCAAGTCTTTCCTTCCCTGTCATAGGCAACATTCACAAGGGAGATTTACAACCTTCAGCTTTCAGATACGGAGACTGGTTGTTTAACTTCAGTGCAAATAACTCTCACATGGTGAATGGCATCAGAATTGGAAGAAATCCTCTAGAACTGGCTACCTGGACAGTCCTGGGAGTTAGTTATTATGGGGAGGGATTGCCTTTTCTTTTTCCTGTGGTAATCCCAATGAAAGATTGGTCAGGATTTCTTTTGTTTTGGAAAACAGACTGCTTAAATATAATGCATTTTACTCCCTGAGGCAATAGGAAATCTATCTGTAGCAACAGCAAACTAACCTATGGATTGAATGATAATTAAGCCATCGTAACAAATACTATGAGATAAGTGACCATGATGTAGAGACACTGTAATGAGAGACTGTGTTGAGTCGGTAGGAATAGAGGGCTGACCTAGAAACACAGTCAGGACAATTATAAAAATAACCAACATTGTTGATGAACTTTAGTAATGAAACCTAAGATGTATTTTCTTATCACAAAACATTCAAAAAGTCAGGCAGTTTGTCACTTGAATTACATTTAAGCTTGAATTCTGATGTATAGAGGAAATATGCTCCCCATGCTCCTGTAAATGCACACATTTGCTTCAGAAATAAGCAAATGGGGTACAATCAGAAACTTACTTTTAATCAATAGTCTTTCAGTTCAGTAAAGTTTGGATTAGTCCCTTAATGCACACCCTTTATCACGAGTGACAACAATCCTGCCTTCACACGGTTTCATTGATTGATCTAAGAGTGGAGAAGGTACAGAAGGCAGGAGAGTTATGCACAAGGAATACAGCTGGTCTGTAATGACCACATTTCTGTGACCCTTAGTGGATTGTAATAAGGATCTTTTTATTAAAACAAAACAAAACAAAACTGCAAGAGCTCTAGGGCAGATCTGCATTCTCTTTTGGCCTGTATTAACCTCTAACCAAAATCTGGCCATTTAAAAAACCAAGTACTTCAGCTGTTTTTCTTTATTTTTGGAAGTTTAAAATGAAATATAAAGCCCCTAATAAAATGCATATGAGGAAACAAATCAATAGACTTGAAAACTATGTTAAGAACTACCCAACCAGATAGGTTTTCACTAGCAAGAGTGTTCTCCTGAAATTCAGAAAATGCTCTTAATTGCTTGTATGCATGTTGTTGACATGATATGATTTATTTCTATGGTAACCAATGCAGTAAATACAGCAATATTAGACAACAGTAATCAAAGAAAAGAACCTTATTGCAAAAGAAGACAACCAAGAGCCAAAACAGAGGTGTTTAGATGATGGCGTAATTTGCTATAATAACTGTTTAGCCGCATATTTGGCAAGCCCTGGATAACTCATGAGTAATGCATTTGTCCAAATTACATTAAAATAAAAAATAGTTACCATGCTCCGTTATCATGCATTCTGCACAGATATTTCTTCTCTATTGATTTTCCCACAACAAGAAGACTTCTTACGGAACTCAGGTTAACTTTGAATTGATCCTTATTTCTCTTGTGCTGCCTCTCAAAAGTTGGTTAGGTGATGTGGAGCCACACATCATCAGTCCTTCACTATCTGGAGCTAACTTCCTTGTGCAGCCTCCCACTCAGCTCTCTGCTGTCTGCTCCATCTGGAGGGAGCTGTCTGTTCTCCTCCCGACCCAGCTCCCGGAGCGCAAGGCAGCCTGCAGCTGCCAGAACATCTGCTGTCTCCTGGCCTCACTGGGGTGAGTACCAAACGCACGGCCTTTTTAAAGTTGGACAGTCGCCTCCATTAGAAACTGGATGAGTTCAATGTTCTTGGATTTGTCCTGAGACTTGTAGCTATGTGGGAATATATGGTATAACTATCTGTAAGGCAAATTCCAGTGCACATTTCAAAGGGTTGCCTTTAGGATTCATGGGCATTTTGCCTGATCTTCCCTTGCATCTGTGGTGATCTGGTTTTAGAGTAGTCGCATTCTGAAGACAGAGTCATACTGAAGAGTAAGGAATTGAAAGAATTTAAAACCAAATAATATCAGTCCTTGATTCTGCAATTACATCCATCAGGGTTGGGTTTCTCAACAGGAGTACTGCTGCATCAATGTCTCCAGGTCATACAAAACCTGTAGTGATGTGTCACGGGCTACTCCTGGTGAAGGCAGAGGTTGTCTCTTGTTTGAAAAGGTGTGTTTGAAAAAGCGGCGTCTAGTTTGAAAAGTTAGGAGCATGAAGTACTGTCACTCTAATCTCACAGGAGGAAAATCTGTACAGCAGCCCCACATCAGCTGTCCTTTTCATGTATGGGTCAAATCATGCCCTGGCGATGTGCAGGGCTCCCACTGACTTTATAATGGGAAATGCATTACTTATTTAGAGCTGATTTGGCTTTATTTAAAATGATTTAATGCATTGGTTATTAAAAGTTTCATGCTTTGGAGAAGCAATATCAACGGGTGAAACACAGGCACACAGTTCTCTGACCCTCTGTTTGGTACTTTCTGAGAGGTTTCTGCACAGGGTGCAGAAATTAGCTGCACTAATTACTCAGTGTGCGTAATTAGTGCAGCTCTTCCAGGATCAAATCCTGGACCTAGAGCACAATGTGAACAACCAGGAGATGCAGTAGGTGTTCTGCATTTGGCTTTCTCCAACATGTGCTGGCAGGGAGCTGTTTGGGGCTCTCTGAGTGTGTCTGAACTGACATGTTGGCTTGAAATGCAAGCCAACTCATGGCTTCACCCCCTGAATGTACCCCACTGCTTACACTTTTGATTGCTCAAACCTCAAGCTACTTTGGCTTAAGTCTAGAGTGAGCAAACAGGCTCTCTTAGGAAGAAACCTCCAGCTCAGGAGAGGCTGACCCTTACTCAGACTCACTTCTTCAGCGCTAGAGGAGCTCTTGAATCTATGAACTCAAACTTCAACTGAGGTGAGACGTTCCTGAAGCCAGAGCTGATCTCTGGACAGCTTCCCTCCTGAGGCACCCAGCAGACACAAACACAGTCTTGCCCCTTGCCCTGGGGCTGTCAGAGCCCCTTTCTACAGGAGAAAGCAGGGACTTCTTGCTGAAATCAATCTTATAGAAAATGGAGCTGAAGAGCTTTTTACAGTTTCCCCAAATCCACTGCTGTCCTCTTTGTCCTTAGTACGACACATTGGCACGTACTGTCCCCTTCACTGAGCAGGGAGGCAGGAGCTGCCTTCAAAGCAGGAAGTGATTAGTGCTGAAAATAGAATTAAAAATGTGTTTCCAATGGAGAAAGATGGAGAGTCCCCTAATACGGGCACGGCCTGAATAGAGAACAAGACCATTCTGAAAAATTGTGCAGGTCTAGAAAGAAGATAGAAGCAAATGCTATTCAATTTATAGTATTGCAACTCAAAGCTAAGTAGGTATAAGCAGAATACACAATGAATGTATATTTAGCTGTAGTTAAAAGTGAAACTTAATATCCTATGTTAGTACATAGTACTCAGAAAGAAAAGTAATTTATAGGTAAAGAAACAGAGCTTAAAACTAAGAGATTGTGTTTTTAAATAACCTAAGTAAAATGCATACTTACTTACCTTTTATTCTCCTGCTGTGTGTGCCCTGAGCTGGTCCAGGGAGTTCTATGAGGTAAGAAATTCCTGTTCAACAAAAGTTCCTTTTCTAAAAAAAGTGAACATAATGGAAACGGGGAACCACTTACCAGGCAGCTGAAAAAGGAGCTGACTGTGCAGAGAATTTCACACCTTATGGCTTTTGGTCAGTAAAGTACATAAACAAAATGTAATTTTCTATGCAATTACACAGGGTCACATAAGAATATTATGTTTTAGAAACCCACTCAAAAGCATATTGCTCTCTAAGAGCCCAATCCGGAAAATGGTTCCTCATTTTAGTAAAGGTGCTTGTAAGCATTTCTGGGAGTAGGGCCTTTTCATGCTTTCTTAAACAGTTTATGTGATAGTAACAACAGGAAGATAAATTACTTTGAATGGTAGCAATTAGAGAAATAAGGAGTGTGATAGATTTACCATGTGGAAAACATCTCTCACACATTTTCTTACAGTTATTAAACCTACTTTTAATGACACAACACTGATTTCAGAAAGAAACAAAGTTTATTTGATGAATATAAACAAGCTGATCAACACTAAATACTTCCCATACACATGATAACAATGTTATGAACTCTAAATACCTTGGTACTTTACACTTCTACTAGACATTAAATTACAATGACTGTCTAATACATGCCCATTGGTAATTTCTAGGAATTCCTTAGTTTCATATCAATGTCCTTAACCATATATCAATATCACAATCCAGAACATGCCACTCACTTGAAAAAATTATTACAAGAAGCACTATCGAATGAGGATCTAAGGTAAACAGGGAATACTGACCCATTGCTGCAGAACATCACATTCAAACGTCACCCTACACACACAAAAAAAACCCCATTGCAGATATAGTTTGTGTTAACACATCTGAGGTCTTTTCATAAACACTGTTTAAAAAGTAAAGCAAAACCCACTTTCAAATGAAAGTCAATGTGCAGGTACGTGCATACCGGATACACAAAATTCATTAAATACAAAATTGATACTGTACATTTAAATGAAAGAAAGAATGTGCAGTACAAGACTGTTCTCACATTAAAATAATAATCATTATCTTAAATGTTAACCAAAAGTTGGTTTGCTTCTTTACACTTAGAGGGGGGAAAAAAAACCTACCAAACGTTGCTCAAATAAAATATTTCCCAACATCACAGTGTTTATTGTAAACCCCGAGATTCTATTATATTATATGAAAAGATTTTCTCCAAACATCATAGAATATCACATGAAATGAAAAGAGAAAAAAAAAAAGGGGGGGGAAGAAAAAAGCAATGCTAGACAAAATTTTTCTCTTCAGGGGCAAACTTGTAGGCCCTGACAAAAGCTTAGATCAACACTCTTACCAACATGACTGGAGCAAAAATGCCCCTAAAATAATATCTGTGACAAAATTGGCACATACATATAAATATCTAATTATACAGCTTTGTATCTGTGACCCTATTTCCCCCCCTAGTTTATTTCCTACTTCAAGTATTCAGTTGAAGAGTTAAGGTAAAGACCTGATTGTAAGAGACACAGACGATTGTCCCCTACCGCGACAACAAATTTGTCATGACAAACTAGTTTTGTTGTCTGAGTTTCCAAGTGCAACATTTGTCATATGTGCTAAATATACTCCCAAAAGCTTTGCTGTTTCAAAAGCAAAGCTCTAAAATGCCATTGATAGTTAAAGGACAAACTTTTTAAACATGAATGAAATTGGGATTATATATGCTATTCTAATTCTATACATTTTCCTCTTATTTGCGGTAGACAGTAGCATCCAGCAGGACTGCTTGAATAAATTTCTTTGATTGCACCAAGAATTACGGTACAAATAAACAAAATAGCATCTCTAGACATTAATTTTAAAGGGATTACTATGTATGGCTCATGTAAGATGTTTAGGGTTAATTGCACCACAGGTTCAAAAAATAATTTTTCTAAATTCAGTGCAAGACTTTAGGAGTATCCATTTAGATTTCTTTTTTTCACAGCAGCAAAGAAAAACTACTAAGGATTAAGGCCACCCATGCTTAAATTTATTGTTTGTCCTTTAAAAATGCAGATATTCTATTCCCATTCCCAACAGCATGGAAGCATTTCTTCCATGGACAAAAAGATGCCTCAATAAAAGAGCCAAACATTTGCACATGTTTGCCAGACTGACTGAAAATGTTGACGGAGTTGTAAGGATCCTCTCCTTGAGCAGTGGTAGAGATTTGACTATATTATATTCTCTCACTGAATGTAATGACTTCACATTTTTATTTTGCCTTGCATGTGCTTTAAATTTATTTTACTAGATACATTTTGTTGATACAAACAGCCTTTAAGTGCTATTTGTTCATTGGTATTTTCTTTACCATCTAAGATTAATTGGGATCCATGTTGGAGACTGCTTTTCAATATAGAAATCAATAACAAACAGTTCCGCGTTTACAGGAGACCTTGTGCATATACTGTATTCACAGCGATTGTAATTTTTTTCTTTTTGTTCATTTGTTTGTTTGGGTTTTTTTAAAGAGTCCCAGCTTTTATTTTTGAAAATCTGTATGCATTTGGATGGTAAAAGGTTGATAAATCCTCGTGTATATGTCCATATATATACATAAATATATATTTATATACGCCTCAAGCTTTTACCATCCAGGAATAGATACATCTTGTATATAATCTTACATTTATGCTCAAATTAGATGTCCTATACATTGTCAGAGACACACACCATTTTCGTATAGCTAATCTTTGTCACCAGTTATTAGTACCAAAAATTGATTTCATTTCCAACCTGGCCCAGAGCTTAATACCAGTTATACTAACAATGTTTTAGAGGGGTTGTTTTGTTTTATTTTTAATCATTATTATTATTTTATCAATAGATACAAGAAAACAGAGGAGGCTAAAGGCTTGGGGTTTATTTTTTGGAAAAGCCCACATCTAACTGGGGTAAGATTAATGCCAACACCCTTATATAGCATTTTACTAATACCTCTTTGATAATCTAGTGCAATAGAAGTGATACTTCAGAACAGACTAGGTAAAATCAGCAAATGCAGATAACACATCTAAGAGAATCTGAATTACTTATTAAAATCAGTGTCAATTTACCAAAAATTAGTTAAATAACCTATTTAAATGAACTTTGTTAAAGAATAATATTCTGAACAGATGGTTTCTTTGTGAAAACAGAATAACTTGCAAGACCCATTAAAGATAGAAATGAAGCTCTTAATAATTTCCACTTGAGTCTCCTTCATTGTTTTCCAAAGTATCTAATTTCATAGTAGACTACAAGAAATGATGGAGAAAATGCCAATTCATCCAGAATTTCATTAGATATCAACTGTAGCATTCATTTTTTGCATCTGTGATCTTCTCCAGGATATCATGGTCATGTTTGGAAATCCAATGCAATAGATTATCATTGTTACCTTCCAGTGCTACCTTTTTTCTTTCTTCTTTCGCTAGTTCCTCTGACAACTGTAACAAAGGAAGAAAATATTCCAATTAATAACATGATTGAAGAATACAAAAACATCCTAGTGTTCATGTGATTAAGCTTCTCATAGACATCAGTGGATATATTACTTTTCTAGGGACTAAGGATTAAGTAAGGATTTAAATACAATTTGAACCCAGTTATTGTTGAACACAGTAAGGTGGCAGTGAATTTTACAGTTGATTTGTATGACAAGATTCCCCCTAAATGGGAAAGATTTTAAATTCCAAATATGTGATTCTGTAAATGGTGAGTTTTCTGATCTTACCTATAAGCACAGTAGCTTTGAAATGGAAATGCTATTAATAAAGCTAAATACTTTAGTTTGCAAACCAAAGGAATCATCCGTTTATTTCTATTCAGTTTCATGGCAGGTGGGAACCTTGAGCAACTCTCCAAAACTGAAGGTACTGAAAGCAACATTTTATCGCTGTATTTTAAGCACTTTAAGTCCACTTGAATTTACAAAACAGTGGAGAAAGGTTTTATGGATATAAGAATCTCAGATTTATAAAAGTTAAAATATACAACAAACTGCTATGAGTTGTTCAGCCATGTCACTAATCAATGACTGCTGTTGCTTTTCATGGCTTGAAATCTAGGGGATGACAAGAGGTAACTGATATAAGCCCAAGTCAGTCAGTGGAAAGAAACTCCCTTCTTTCCATGGACTCTGGATGAGTCTCCATGTCTGACTGTGACTACAGAGTGAAGCATGAATGTTTTTTATTGTTACATTAGTCCTACTGTAAGCGAAAGGCACAATGCTCTTGAACACAGAGCAGTAAATTAGTCTTATTCACATTATCTGTATGTCAGATGAGTGGGAGAAATTAAATAACTCCTTGACAGGGTATTTATTGACTGACTTTGTTTCTAGAAAAGTGGAAATGCATTGTGTATGGGATTCTCCGTTATTGCCCTTGCATTTATGTAAGCTTAGAAGTTTCCAAAACATCCAATTTCATGAGAAAACTCCAACTCATGAGAAAGAAATTGCCATAAAATGCTTACACTTTTTTATACAGCTGAAAAAATGTCATGTTTTGTAAATAGATGACTAAAATGCCCCTTTAAATTGTAGAATCTAATAGTTATCAGAGTAATTTTTCTGTGAGTAAAGTGAAACGCAGAATAAACTCGCATATTATTTTAAATCCCTATTTCAACTTCATGTCTTTGTGACAAGTACATAAAATGGTTTATATAATACAAACTTAGATGAATAGTTCTACTTTTCCAATGGGAGCTTGGTACAGTTCTTCTGGTTAAAACACTTAGGGACTAATCCAAACCCCACTGAAATGTGGAAAGGTTCCCACTGATTTTAACAGGTTTTGGATCTGGCCCTTGAATGGAGAAAAAATTACTTCTGCAGACCTGGAAAGCCAGGGAGTTCCTAAAGTAGATCATGTTACTAGTTCTGGCACATAAAATCTTTGCAACCTTTTTATGAAAACTCTAAGTCAGAGCATGCATTACATTTCGTGAACTGTACATAGCTTCCATTCTTTTGTGTGCCGAGTATTTCTTGATCATCATTCAAAGAGATACACAGGCATAGGAAGCAAGCATATAAATTAATGAGAGTGCATTCCAGGAACTATAGCACAAAAATGTCTGTATTTTTTTAACAGGTTTGCTAAAGCACAATCACAGCAAATCTACAATATATTTGATATTTTATAAGCTGAAGTTCCTTTCCAATTAACACTCCTTTATGGTCTTAAAAATAAGAACCCAAAATAAAGTGTCTAACTTGATGAACAGCAACAAATCACAAAATATAATCTCTTTCTAGCTTGTTCCCCCAGTTTTCATTGTAGTTTTACCATATAAACCCCTGAATAAACCCCACCCGCTTAATCAACCAACCCATTCATCAGGAAACTGTATATGTATTGGAAGTGTAACAAAAACTTGTTCACCACAGGTAGGAAATGCAAAGTATTTCTCAACTAAGTCAAATAAATATATAAAAGGATATTGCTGTCAAATACCAACTGAGGTTGAGTAAATTAAATTTAGATTTGTTTCTGCAATGCTGTACTTGGTATAGGTCACTGAACCCCTAAAACAGAAATAAAATTTGGTAACATACATTGGGCCTGAGATTCAGCAGTGCTCCAGCTGAAATTAATGTCTTGTGAGTTTGGCACCTCTGACAGTCCATTAGATACCAGTCAATGAAAACAGCAGAAGGACGTGAAGATATAAAAGTGAGTAGCCTACAAATATTTGTTCAGATTATTTTTCCTTTGGATAAAGACACCTGCCTGATTACTACTTTTTACCTCCAATCCTTTCCTCTCAGCAGTGATTTGCAGAAACAAGCTGGAGAGGGTGGGTAAACACAAAGGGGTTAAAGGGGAAACTGTTTAATAACAGTAGTAAAATGCAGGCTATTTTTGACATCTGGGTTAATGTCCATTATGCTCCATATGCTTTCCAAATGTTTGCAACAAGCACCCAGATACAAAAACAGATACCCATTCACATAGGCTTAAATTGCCCTCTCCTAACCTGTTACACATGGTACCTACATAAAAGGCCAACAACTGATATGGTAATTAGTGAGTCAGAAGAGAGGGAATAGCCACTTTATTGCAGGGAATTGCTATCTGACCAAATGTTAGTAGAGAAGGATATTATTAACAAAAACCTGTTAGGGCTATTTCTGCTCTTTAAGCTATGACAAGGTATCTGCATTATAGTGTTACATCTTTTAAAAAGCTGTCAGGATTAATTCCTCAGTTTCCTTCTCTAGACTCATTCATCATTACGGCAATCAGAGTAGCAACAAACAATGGGAAATTATTTCATTTTGTGGAAACAAGTAACTAGATTGAAAAGTAGTATTTAAAAAATAAGGCTATAATTCATAAAGTCTTTGTCAAGTGACCTCCCGGAACTCACCTGTGCCTCCTGCAACAACAAAACCTAAATGACTTGGGAAAACAGAAGTATTCACAATTTTTACTTTTGTCTGTGCAAAACCAGGACAAGAATGGCACGATTAACCAAGACAAAGTCCCAGCAAAGTACTGTTCTGAATTCCCAGCCTCCCACTAGCTTATTGTGTGACTAAGGAAAAAGTGATATAAATTTTCTGTGCCTAACTTGCTTTTTGCTGTAGCAGGGATAACATCAGGCTCCTCAGAGGAATTTGCAAGGCTTAATGTTTGTAATGTGCCTTAATAGTCTTGGATGAGTGCTAAGTATTATTATTTTTCAGTTCCTGCATTTGATTAAAACTGAAATAACACAGTAAAAATTAAATTAATATATTAAGTTACAAGTAAAGAGCAAGCATGTGGTTTGTGGAGCTACTTGTAACACTTCTAATACGAGCATGTATATTACAGCCTAGGTGATTCCCAGGGTCTGTAATGACATGTACCATGTGGGCATAATGTAACAACTGCAGAATCCCCCCAGATGTTTGATTAGCCAAAAATCTGTTTGTGGCTTCTGTGTGAGCCTAGAGCTCAGACCTGTGGGACCACTGCAGGCTGCTTTTCCCCTGCCTCTGAAGCGCAGTTGCAAATATGATCGCAGTCCCGTTAGTTGCAACTCAGCACAAGAAACAATATTAAGTAGCACAGATCTGCTGCGGCGCTTGTTCCCTTAACGTAGGCTAGGAAAATGGCATGATATGTACTGTTTGAACTTCTCTGGCATTACAGTCCCAACAATAACTACTGTCTTTGCTACTTCCTCCTGGCCTAACTCTAATGGAAAGAATGAAAACTCACCTCTCGCTTTCTAAAGAACACAGTAACCTGTTAAAACCTGTTCTATCGATGCGAAAATCTCTAGTGAGGAGGGCCAAGATGAGAAATAATTAAGACATTAAGTTGTATCCAATCTACATAGAAAACTTTCAATGCTGAGATGCCAAAGACACCTAAGACACTTGTTGAGCTGAGTGTAAAGGTAAAATCTAGTTTAAATTTATAGCATTCCTTCAGTGTCCCTCTAGGAGTTTGGCTTTTTGCCAGTGTTCCTTGTTAAAAATTTGTTAAACGTGTTTGGCATTAATGCAAACACAAAGTGCTCATTTGTTACAAATTCTATTGGAATGCATTCATTTAAGGCAATGAAGTAGTTACCAGAAAAGAAAAAATGTTCATTAAGTACATTTTAAAAATACAATGATGTATGCGGTGCATAACTATGGCGCCCCAGTGGCTATATAAATATCTGACAGAATAACCACAAGTTGTGTTTGGTTTGAAATTGGAATCTTTTAAACATAACCGATAGAACAAAACCTGGTTTTGTTTGTTGTCAAAACTAATGTTAGTCTTTCTTGTTTAGAACTAGCTAAAATAACCAACGTTTTGGCATACAATTTCTTACATCTCGAATCAATAATGCCCACAGGTTAAAGTAATGCTAAAGGAAGTTTCTTGATACGACCAGCAAGCACAGCACTGCACGTTATCTGCAGAACACTGAGCACAGAAAGTAAACACCCTGCTTGGAGGAGAACAAATTTTAATCATTCTTAAAAACTCCACTTAAGGAAATGTTAACCTGCGAGATCTGCAACTGTCTGACAACATTCAGGAATATCTAGGCAGAGGTGTCCTGCTCTACTCTTAATACTCTTTCAGAAAATAAATAGCTCAAGCCTAGTTTACAAAATCCTCATAACAAATCTCTCTTTTATAGCAACATGAACTATAGCGCTCTCTTATATCAGGAATAATATCATTATTCCTGATAACAACTCTCGATTTTGAATAAACAATTCTGAAGTGTATTTCTTAGAGGCCAGAAAATATCTTCTTAGCAACATTGTAAAAGTAAAACCATTTTTCTTTTTACATTCTCAATGATTTATAGTTACTTACAATAAAACATAAAAACGGTAAACACATTAGTAAAATATATTTTAAAAGAAAGATCCAGAAACTCTGTGATTGAAAGGTTCACAGAATACATCAGTATAAAAAGTTATTTATAAAGACAAAATTAACTTTGTTCCAATTCTGGGAAAGACATGATATATCCCATTTTTTGCTATTTATGTTTTAAATTTATTATATAGGGAACTTCAGAAGGATCAGCAGCTGGTGGTAGAATCACTGCATGAATCTGATGAACTTTCCATATTGCTATAATGCCAGAATTGTTAATCTGAGTTAAGAGATAAAAGCAGATACCACTGGGATGAATAAAATCAAATGGTTTCAAGCCCTCTATAGAGTGAGAGTCCTTGAAAACTACTGTACAATTATATGAAAAAATGGGATGAAGTTTATGAACCTTGAGACTATTTGGACAAGGATGCCTTCTCTACTGGGAATGTTTATAAATCAAAATTAGACAAGTGGTATATAAGTTGAAAGAGCTTTTTTTTTTTTTTTTTTAATATACTCTTTCTTTTCATGAAACAAGTCTAGTCCAAATCAAAGCTCTTCAGAAATATGTGAAAACTCGGCACATGTTTTTCAATCTGTCACTTTCACTGAATTAAAAAGAGGGTTATGGGAAATGCTAAGGATGGCTTCAGACTAGTGCTCTTCGATGGTCTGAGTTCGAGTGTATTGAAGATGACGGAAGAATTTCCATAGATTCCGGCAGACCTAAGAGCCATTTGAAGAGGCAGCAGTGACTCAGCAGCACAGAGCATGGAGCTCTTTGTCAAGACATTTATGACTTTCTTAAGATGTAGCATGTGAGACCATTAAGACTTCTTTTTTTTTTTTTTTTTTTTCTTTAATTTAAACAAGCGAGAAATGAAGAGTTCTTGGGTAAAGTGGTTCAAACAACAAAAGTTCCCAATGTGATCCTAAAACCTGTCAATAACAGAGATTCCTTAATGAAATTTGAAAGAGCCATTTTCATCTTTGCTGATGTGGAATGCCATTTTTTCTCATGCTAGCGACTAATTAGGGGCCTTTTTTGAAGATCAAGGTTTTGCGATCTCTGCTTCTTAATAACACGGTTTGCCTGTCTGCCACCTGGGACAAGGCAAGGCACTCTCTCTAACTCCTGAACAGCAGGCACTGCCTTAGGCCATTGCAAGTGCAGGCAGGAAACTGATCCTGCCTTTTCAGTCATTTAACCCATTCACTGCCAGCCCTGCTCAAGACCACTCCAAGTCCTGAACAGGCAGTGACCAATTCAGTGGGAAAATATTAATTTAATATATTAAAAATCATGTGGCAAGAAATCTGACATAAAGGGCAATATTGTATTGGTGTAGTGATAAAGATGGCATCAGAAACCATACTCTACTTATAGACTAGATTGAACGCACGTGTCACTGCTTGCTGCAAATATACATACCACTTGCTGTTTGTGCTCCAAGCAGACAGACAGTTCTGGTTTCTGGTGGCTGGGAAAAGAAGTGGTTAAATAGAAGCTGTGTCAAGCCCCCAATCTAATAAGTCATCTTATTAGGAAGTTGTGATGCCCTGTTTGCCCTAGCCTGTGGCTTGTCTGCTCCACTGAAAGGTCTCCTGCTGGGACCTTTGTGGCGTTATATGAGGTAGGGAAGGCTGCTGCAATATATGAGCCTTGGTTTTGAGCAGCCAAAACAGCAGGAGAACTAAGCTGCAAAGAATTAAACATGTAACAACTTTGTAAAAGCACAGACAGTGATTGAGGTTGGCCCTTTTGCTGTTGACACATTCTGGCCCCTGTAGGTTGTGGTCACTAAGCCCATTAGAGTTGCAGTGTGGCAACATCTAGTTCAGCAAGTTCAATGTGTTTCTGTTTTATTTCTAAATACTGGACGCGAGCTGGCAGTGATAGGAGAGCGGAATATGGCACCAGAAATATGTCATAAACACAGTCGTCATTGTCAGGGATGTGAAGTTACTTTTCAAACTATTTATTTTTGGCAGATGGAGGTTGAGTATATTTTTGCATTTTGCTAACTGAAATTTAATTGCAACTTGATGCATGTTTTGTTTAATTTTTTTTTTTTTTAAAAAAGAAACCTCAAGATGCTGTTTTCTCTTAAAAGAGAAAATTTTCACTGGATAGAGAAATCTTTGTTGGTAGAAATTCACTGCAAAATGAGAACAGAAAAAAACAAACCCACTAAAATCTCATCTAGGATAAGTTTTATTTATGAGCATCCACTTATTTAAATCAACAACCCCCACTGTTCTTTTTTTTTTCTGTTTATTTAATATCAAAGATATTTTAATCAGATTTTAAAAACTGAATTGTGAAATGAAAAAGACAGATGAATTAAATTAATGAAAGGAGATGTTACTGGGGATAGATTTAAATTATAAACCCTCATATGGGATAAAAAAAATAAATCAGAAGACTATCCCTTCCTTTCTCCCTAAGGACTGCCTTTTTTCAGAGAACGGTGCAAAGTTTCTATTACACATGGATGAGGATGCTCATGGTCCCTGAGTTCTGAAGGTTCTCGTTATCATTCAAAACTGTATTGTGGTCCCATGTTTTGTAAATCCCTGCAGATCATCACTGCCAAGAGTTACCAGTCTGCAGACAGGAGAAAATAATGAGTTAGCCAAACACTTGTGCATTTGAAACATTTGTCTTTCTCACCTTTTATGTGTTGCCTCTGCCCTTATTCCCAAATGAGCTAAAGCTTATGTAAGAGGTTCAATATGCAGAGAATGAAAGAGACAGGTCACAGCTGAAGGAGGGAAGGGGCGACAATCTTTTTTTCCTTCTGTCCACAGGCATTTCCCTGGTGCCCTCCTCTGTTTCTTCATGGGTGAGGTAACAGGGTTTTGGTCAGGCACAGGCACCCTTTGGGTGCACTCAGCTGACTGCTGCTGGCAGCACTCCTGAGGGCTCAGTAAATTCTGACCTGCTGATCCACAGAAATGACCGGCCACTCCTTTTGGAGGGACAAAGACGATGTCAAAGGCAAAACACATTCTTTCTTTGGCCACCAGTGATGAAGGAGCGGTTCTTTTCTGTTAAGAGATCACCTGAGCCAAGCAAGGTCACAGATGTGGCTTTTCTCTGGACAGAGGAAATTTCTAGAAATTGTAGGACTTAGGGGTTTCTTTCCATCACCTCTTTAGATTTTCTGACGGTTTGGGACTGGAAGGAAATTCTTAAAATCTCAGAGATATTTGTCTGGTTGTAGGGAGCATGACTTGGTTTTCACCTCATGCATCCTACCAGAGTCAGTCAATATTTAATAGCTAAAATTGGCTGGCTGTTGTGCTTGCATAACTCTAGTTACTGTGGCTGTCACCACACTCTGTTGTTAGTAGCATATTGGTTACTAGATGTTGTACCAGAGTAAATACTAATAAATTTGGTGGTTGTGGTGAGGAAGTTTGATTCAAAAGCATTCCAGCCAACAAGCAGACATACAAGGGCTACACTCCTTCTTTTGAAGTACCCAAAAGCTGAATGGAGTCAGGAGGAAGAGAGGTGGTGAAGGCTGAGTGCAGGTTTGAGGTACTTCATGTGTGGGCCTATTTCTTCCCTTAGGAAAAGGCTGGATGCTTGGCTAGAGAGGACAAGTCTTCTTGGAAGCGCTGGGCATCGCATGGTGTCCTTAGGGCAGATGACTGCAGTAAATTGGCAGAGGTTTGCTGGGATTATCTTTTTCTTAACCAAATAATAATAAGAAAATTAATAAAGGTGCATCTAATGGCTTGCATCTGTTTTTCCAATCATCTTAGATTGCTTATCTTCTAAAACTGAGAATAAACTCATGAGCTTCAGAGTATTGCTCTGTGGATCTGAATATTTGCACCAACAGCTGTATATCTCTATCTATACTTCAGAATTTAGGTAAACTATTAACACACCATTTCATTAGTTTGTTCTGCTAGTTACTAGACCTGTGTTCTTTAAAGTTATCCTGTTGGTTATGTTTGAATACTAACTGTGCTGTGGAGGGCATTGTGAGGTATGCTTATTGTATTAATAATAATAAAAAAGATGCCAAAGGATAGATCAGAGTTTTGTTATACTCTGAAAGCCTGATTTACAGTACATGAGATATACTTTCACCTTCTTCCCTTCCAAATGATCCGAAGTAATTCTTTACTTTTACATGGTTCATAGTATGAACCTACTATAAAAGTGAAGTTGCATCTTTTAATGTCAAGAAGAAATACAGCTAAGCAAAGTGTTAGTAGGTTTGGTCTATTTGAACTAAGACCAATGCTGGAGCCACTTAAAACTCCTCAGACTGCTAAAACATTACAATGACTGTGTGTGGCAGTGTGAGCATGACCATACACGCTTGACAGCTACTTATTTTTTTTAAATACCCATCCAAACACCACACAGCATTTTGAAATCTAACTTGTGTGGTCTAATTATGCAATAATTTTTATACTTTAGGCCCCAATATTATGAGCTTCTTCACGATTATGGGTCTGCCCACGCGTTTCTCAGTGTACGATGGGGAAGAGTTAGGGACCAGTTCTGGTAAGCATATTTTAAAATTTTTACTCTAAAGCGAGACCTAATATGCACCTAACATTAACAAAATGCTTAAGAGTGTATCCTGAAAGGGACCTTACAGGCTATCCTTTTACTAAGGACATGCAGATCAAAGACCCTCAGTTATCAGCATGCCAGTAATAACAACTACTGCACAAAGGGAAATAATAAAATAGCAATAAACAACTTGTTCAAGCAAAATTTTGCTCCCCCCACAATCTCCAAATGCCATTTTTTGACTATTTACAAACTTCAAAGCATGCAAGTGTAAAAGAGTTAGTGAGATCAGAGGTTTAGATTGCAAGATTTCCAAAGGAAATGCATGGAAGGTCTGAGTAGGTGTCAAATGATAGGTAAACACATACAACTAAAAGTATGAACTTCATTATGAAAACACGAAATTACAAAGGCAACATTTGCTATTTGATGCATTTATAAAAAAATTGATGCTTTGCAATTAAACTGTGTTTAGCAATACAAGACTAGTAAATTGATGGGCAAAAATAATCACTACAATCCATCATTAATCACAACTTACAGTGAATATTGTTTTTAGAGAATACCTATTGCCCTATGCCTTTCTTCTTTCCCCTCTTAATCTCCCATTCCAACTGTGCACACACATTCCCTGTTTTTGCTCTATTTTTCTGCTTGCTTAACTTTATTTCTCCCCACTCCTTCTAATTCCATCCTTTGCAGCAGTGGTCTTACCCCTCTGCCAGTCTGCTGACAGTCTCTGACCAACTCATCACTGAGTGTTGGTATTGAACTATAGCTGGCAATTGTGTGATATCATCACCATCTACTTTACCTGCATATTACCATTCCGTTGGTTGGAATAAGATAAAACACAGCAAAGTAATTCACAAAAGCATTTTTGAGGACAACAATTTGCTAATTAAAAACAGTAAAACAAAACCACAAAATACTCTTGTTGTACATAGACAAAGGTGTCAGCCTCGCTGAGGAAAATGTAACGTCCCAGAGTGGAACTCAACTCATAGAAACAACTTGGAAAATAAGAGTAATGATGGCAGTGTGAACTTCATTTGTTCTTCCATTAATTTTAGAGGGAGTAGCAACAAAACTGGTACTTAAAAAATTGTTTTCCACCGAAACTATTTTACAAGAAAGACAAGATAGTTTCAGGACTACTTTGCAGAAACTTGGTTCTCACTGGACTCTAATTGAAGAGGAGAAAACCAAATTTGACAATACATCCTAATTTCTTGTCAAATATTATGAATACAAAAAAAATATCCAGCCCATTTAATTCTAATCTTCTGTATTTATTTGCACAGATCAAATCAAATTAGCTTTTTAGGAATTTGTCTGAACTACTTGTGCCAGCCTTTTCAGTGCTTTCTGTTCTTTCTCAGTGGCTTATCAGAATTGTGTGTAATAGCATAGATGTGAGCAAACCTCGAACAGGTACAGGAGTTAAAAATGGCTTTGCGTTTAAGTATTTATTTCACAGAATCACAGAAGGTTAGGGGTTGGAAGGGACCTTGAAAGATTATCTAGTCCAACCCCCCTGCCAGAGCAGGATCACCTAGATCAGGTCACACAGGAATAAGTTCAGGTGCATTTTGAAGGTCTCCAGAGAAGGAGACTCCACAACCTCTCTGGGCAGCCTCTTCCAATGCTTCCTCACCCTAACCATAAAAAAGTTTTCCCTTATGTTGACATGGAACTTCTTTTATGTTCCAGCTTGCACCCATTGCCCCTTGTCCTATCATTGGACATCACAGAGAAGAGCCTGGCTCCATCCTCCTGACACTCACCCTTTTCTAAGTATTCATAACATTGTCTGCGTTTTTCATTATTGCTGCAAATAAAGCTAAGATTTTGGAGGACTATACACAATAATTCCAATATCTCCATCCCGAAGTGTAACAGCTAATATACATCCTGACATTTAGGATGTAGTGTTACGGTTGCTTTTCTCCCACGTGCTTCATTTTACATTTATCTAAAGGCAATTTCATCTGCTGCCCAGTCCCTCAAGTCACTGCAGCCTAGATTTTGAATTTTCAAAATTCCTTTAACGCTGCAGAGGAACAAAATAGATTTCAAAACCATTTCCTGAGAAATTCCCATTAAATATATCTGGTTTCTCAAAAGAATGAGCCAAAACCTGCAGGGCAGCTGGGCTTGAGGGAAGGCAACAGACATAGTTCCATTCTGTGCATAATTCAACAAAGTGTCAGTCCATGCTTGTAGAATCCTTTTCAGTGCTGGTGTTGCTGGCTGACACAGTGTTAGCATTTTTCAGGATTATGTCATTATCATCCTGTACTGGGACCCTTAAAAACAGCTGAAATAAAAGGTGTCTTTTTGCATATTTATGCCATCCTGCTCTGAGCATTTCCTGTTGGCCCCAGTAAATCTCTTTGCTAAATTTCAACTGACTTTCATGGTGTTCCAGCTGTTAGATAAACTTCCAAGGATATTTTTGTGACAGGTACAAACCTAGACAGGAAATCTCAAGAAGAAATCCTAAATTAATTATATGTCAACATTCAAGCCACAAGAAGGAGCAATTGTCATAAATTTTTGAAAGTTAGAATCCAATTTTAATTGTAAGTGCAAAAAAGTTCACTGGCTCAGTTGTGAGTCAGGGCCAATAAAATAACGTATTTCACATTCTTTAACAGTTCACTTTGGCTAAACATAGAAGGGAAGAAGCTAAGATTAGTGAACTGTATATTTAAATCACACTGAAAGACAACACAAACCAGTTAGAAATTATAGATTTACAAATCATAATTCAGTGTTGCCTAATCTTATCTCACCTTTTTGAAAAGGCATACAAAATATAAACTGTGTGCTACATGAAAACATCTTCACTACCTGAAAAACTGATAATGTTGCCAACAAAAAAATCTTTCTGCATTACTGCACAACAATATCCCAGCTCTTGCTCTCTATATACACGCACTGTCCGTTTCCTTTGCTTTATGAATGCTAGCGATATCCAGTAAGCAAGGGGTTGATAGGGCAAAGAGTGTTGAAACAGTACTGGCCCACAGAGGGTTGCCTGTGTTTCTCTGGTTTTAGTATTGCTATGGATTTCTTGACAGCTTTTCTAGTTCCTCTGTGACATGCCCTTACAGAAACTCTGAGGGCCACATGCGGGACACAGAGGCACTTTAAGTGCTCTGCAGCCCCCACTGGCTGTGCAGGTGGCAGAGATTCCCTATACCCTTCCCCCAATATTCAAAACATTTCCCTGGGAATGCTGTCGAGTGCCATAACCCTTGCAGCGCTGCTGCCCGGCAGTGCCTCCTGGCAGCACAGACAGCGGCGGCGTGCGTCCTTCCAGGCTCCTCAGCTGCATCCAGCTGGGAGCAGAGCTCTAATCCACTCCCAGCTGAGAACAGCTGAAAAAGCCAACCCCTGTGAGTCAAGCCAGGTACTTGAAAACAACCTTGTTCTCTAACCTGATAGGGGGCCCTTTCCAAACCCTTCTGCCTAAAGACAAAAAGGAGAGTTTTGAGATACCTGTTGTCTTAGTGCAGAAAAAAAATGTGTCCTGAAATGTCTACGTTCAGCCTGTAACTGGGGCTAAACTATAGCAGTTTCTCTATCACCCAGTGACCCCTCCCCAGCCAAGAAGAGGGATGGGGAAAAGGAACAGAGAAATATGTTGAAGTGACAACAGATTTAATGAATCAGCAAAACTAATACCAATACAAAGTAAATAAAGTTATACTCAGCCCAGCAAATGTTCTGTGGTCACAACAAACAGAAAGGTGGCCCTCAGAAGCACAAAGAGGAACAGGATCAAGAAGCCTCCGAGCTGCAGACCCCCTCATCCTCAGCAAATTTCCCCTTTATACTGAGCATGACATTTATGGTCTGGGACACACCTGTGGCCAACTCAGGACAGCTGCCCTGGCTGACTCCAAACTGCTAATGGCCTGCAGACCATGGCTGGCCTGGGGTTCTGTCCCATTGAAATCACGACATGGGTGAAGAGAGAGGGGGAGCGGGAGAAAATACATTAACCTTTGCAGACTGCATTTCTCAGTGCAGCTTTGGGGCACATGTGGGAGATGCCTGTGGTCCTGATTCTGGCACCAGGTCTGTAACAAGCTCTGGCAAACAGCAGAGCAATGCGGTGCTGCTCTAAATCCGCTGGCATTGATACAGACCTCAGGATGCTGTCTGCTAGGTACGGAGCAGTGACAAACTGTGCTGGCCACAGCCATTACTTCTACCCTTGGCAGCACTCTGCACCATCAGCCATTGGCTACACAGTCCAGCAAATATTGGCCAAGAAAGAAAAGCCCAAGCAAGGAAACGCAGTCACCTTTCCTCACGCGGAGGCAAGACAGAGAGCAAGTTAGAGAATCTGCTTTACAGCAAGAAGAGTTACAGCTCAGAGGGAGAGACAGTTCAGACTATGGACAGGAGAGGCTAGAAAACAGTCATCTCGCACAATGGGCACGAGGCCATGGCTGACTCTTCTGTTCATAAACAACATCCTTTTATAAAATGCAGGTAACATTCCCCCTGCTTTACTAAGTGCTTTCTCTTCACAGATGAAAGACACTAAAAGGATCCAGCCAAAGCCCGTGTAAGACAGTCTTTCAAATGATTTCACTGGAGCTATATCAAACTAGTCCCAGGAAGCAAACACTCAGAGACTCATCTGCAGGCAAAACTTGGCCCACAGCATAAATACAGATACACCAGAAATCCAGCAAGGCAGCAGCAGGAACATACTGCACTTAACTGACCACCTTGATTCTATGTCTCTGAAACACTGTGGATAAATAACTATTTATGTCACCCTGGGAGAAAAGGAATGTATGATATGGCTATGAAACCACCTGGACTTTTATATATAAAAAGTGTTTTCACTACTTATGGAAAGCCAGACATGTAAATTACACTACCTTTAGCAGGAAAAAATATGTGCCAAAGACCATGCCTAGGAGCAGAACTCAGGAAGAATGGGGGTATGGTCATGCCAGTTTTGCAGTGTTTTCTTTTACAAGCCTGTTTTATTGCTGAGGTGGGGGAGACTAGTGTTATTGCTTCCTCAGAAAGCTGTTCTCACAGGATTTGACTATTGGTCATGAAAATCTTATAAGGTCAGACAATCCTTCAAGATTTTAACAAACTGAAGGTTTAAACATGTTCCCAAGATTCTGATTTTGTCTGTTTCTAAGATAGAAAGTAGTCCTCTCACAAATGTGTATCCTCTGGGAAACTAGAATTAAATAAAAGCAAATCTGGAGATCTGAATTCAGTTCCCTTGAAAGTTTACACAAATTTGTTATCAAATGATTTATCTACTTTCAGCATTCCCACATGGACAGACAAAGCTGACATCATCTGCATATTTAGTATGGAAATATATAGAGTAAGCTTGTTTTCTCGGTGCTGAAGACTGATCATTTTGCAAGACCGAGAAGACACAGAGCCACAGCATCCTATGCCATTAGAGGTCCCCTCAAGGCTGATTGTTAGCATTAGAACATTAACAATCTGTGTATTTATCAAAATGGGGACACTAGAGTGGCTTGAAGTTGTTTCACTTCCTCTTAAATGATAATAAATTGGCAGCAGGAGTGTTGACTGCCTGAAATGCAACTTCATTACTTCAGAGGTTAATGGAGCAACCTCTCACTGTTGATCTTCCTGTCACCATTGGCTACAAAAGACTCTCTGACACAGTGCAGTTTTCATGAGAGGCACAAGTATAACAGAGATTAACCACATCAAAAAGAATACTGTCCCACTCCATTATATTCTTCAAAGCTGGTGAGCAGTAAATCAGAATGGCCAACAGTGTGATCTGCCTTGTCTGAAAATAAAATTAGCAAAAAAAGAGGTGATGATGCTATATTACTGAGACAAATATCTTCCCATCTTGAAAAGAAAAAAGAGGAAAGAAAAATAAAAACAAAAGAAAGAAGAAAAAAGAAAAAAAAAAGAGGAAAGAGAAAAGAAAAAGAAAAAAAAAGAAAATGAAAATGCAAAATGTGAATACTTTAATCATGATGTAAAGTATTAGGAGCTACTGACCTTGAGCTATTTTGCACTAATTCTATAGAATCCCTCTTGTATTTCTTGCAGAAAGCTACACAGTGTTTTAGCCAAACTACTATTCTTTTGAAAGCTGAATTCATGGTTTTGCAGGAGATGAAGACTGACAGGAAAAGAGTAGGAGGTGGCCACTGAGATTCAAAGAGGATTACACTTAATGCTGGTTATAGTGAATAACCCACTGAATGAAAATGTATTCGTTTAGGGAAATGTGCCTCTTCTTGTTTTATGTTACTGCCCTGAAATGCCTGGAAGGTGTGATAACTTTCAATAATTCGTAATTCCTGTTGATCAATGAACATGCCCTCACAGTTTTGAACAGAGAACATTGCCCAAGGAAGCAGAACATTCTGTACATCCTATACACAAATAATTGGAAGTTACTTCTAAGAAGGGAGATTACTCTTGTCCTACAAGCAGCATCCACTTTGTCAAGAACACTAAGCTAAATTCACGGTACTTACAGGTTAGTTTTATATTTGTGACTATGTGGATGAAATAAAATTTCTCATTAGAAATGTTTCGTTTTATTCAGTATTTCTGTTCTCTTCAGCAAATTAACAGGTGGATACATAACTAAAAGTACATATAGACATGCAATTACAGCACTGTAAGTGCATGCACATATCAAGTAATTAGATGTGTAGTTATGCAAATGATTCAGGTGTGTTCCAGGTCACTTGTATCCACTCTCCACTTCCCACTCCCATTAGTGTTTGGGATGGTGTTTAGCAACTCTGACAACATGTTTACAGCAAATATACCAAATTCCCTTTTTGAGCTCTTATCTTTTGGAAGTGTCAATTAGAAGTGAATTCTTTATAGCATGAAACATATCGATCTGAATGAAAGCATTTCGTATACACAGTGGCAGGCACCTGGACTTCTTATTAGAAGGCAACATTGACAATAAGAAGTATCTGCTGATAGGATAAGGAAGGACAACCTTACTGGAAATTATGAGAGAAAAGGAAGACTGGGATTTCTTGCTGGAGAAGCAAAATGGAGGTGAGATTTCCGGAAGAAACTCCTCCGACTGTCAGAGATACTGTCACCTTCCCAGCCTGTGATCTAAATGTTGTGAACAATGGGACGGGAATTCAGTGTTCAGCTCCCATTGTGCTCGTGGCTCCTTTTAAGATCTTGGGCAAGTTGCTTATTTTCTCTGTATCAAGATTTTTTCAACTGTAAAAAATGAAAAAAAGCAGCTACTAAACCTGGAGAAGTCCCTTACAACCTACAGATCAAAGCGAGATGTAAATGCTAAGCTTTCTTCTGTACTACACCATTTTCAATTTCTTTAGGTTGAAAACCATATGCAGTGTTATCTGAATTCAGGTTGATTAGGAACCATGGCTTACTTTTTAGAAGACAGAATAGTGGTTCTGGATGACAAATTTGAAAAAAGTAAAATGTTTTACTTTCGCAAAGTATGCAGCCTTTCTAACTTAACAATCAAAAATTAGGCCCACCAATTTGAAGTTGTTTTGTCGATCCCATGTCGATCCCATGAATGTCAGCGAGCTAAGAACATCCATTCCACAAATACATCCAACTCAAAATAGATAATTAGGATGGCAATGCTGCAGGTTCTAAAAGTTACTATTTACAATATCTCAAAAAGTCACTGTCCCACTGAAAAGAATTTGAGAAACTGCATATTGCATAAAAATATGAATTGAATATGACTCTAAGAGAACTCTTATACATGGGAAAACTCCACCTCTGCCTAAAGAGTACCAGACTGCAACAATATATACTTCAAAGCTATATCGCTGCAGACAGAATCGCCCACATCTCTTATTGTAAACTCTGAAGAAGGAACTTTATGGGTGAGTGAGTGTGTGGTATAGCTGCCACTCATAGCTACACAAAGAAAGTTGTCCTTCCTTATCCCAGAATGCTTCATTTTTCCTCCAGTCGAAAATGGACTATGGAGCAGCTGGCCTATAGGTTAAGAAAACATTTTTGAGTATCACTGAGAATTTAATTTCTTCTGTGTCCATAGATTTGTGTGTCTGTGTGTCTGTGTGTGTGTGTGTGTGTGTGTTCATTTTTTCTTATCTCTAAATCACAGTTTGCCTCTGCTGAAATGTTGCTGCTGCAATGCCAAAGTAATATACACCTAATATAATGTTCAGAATTGCGTAATTCCATCCTGCATCACAATGAATATTGTTGCAGATGCATTTGTATGAAAACACTTGAACAACCCAGAGGAAAAAAAAGTCTATTATGTATTGCAGAATCTATTCTCTAACACAGCCTAACAAAATACGTGTGACTACAGGTACCTTGGACATAGGTAAATTACGGGAAAGAAGAAACTTGTATCATAAATCCTAATACAACAGCAAGATTTGTATTTTCTGAAACAGTAATATCTTGTTAGGCATCAGTTTTTATTCATGTTGATGTGTATATTTATAGATGCTTTATCACCCAACACTGTAGCACAACAGTGCTAGTGAGAGTCAGCAGCTCCCATTCTCAGCATATCAGTGGAATTAAAGCAACATCCTAATTTACAAAAGTAATTGAGCACAGACAGTTTATAAAACACCTACTATTAACTGTATTTTAATGACATGTATGGTTTTCAGAAAAGTCTCTGGCAGATTCTGCCAGATTCTGACTTTGCATCCCAAACCTTTTTTTTTTTTTCATACAAACCACTCGGTCCTTTCTTAATTAGAGTTTTTACCAACCAAGGGCAGAAATCTCAGATGGAAACCTGTACCAATGTATTTTTCAATGAGATGCAGACATTGGAAAGATTTTCTTTGAAAAAAAAGCAATGCTTTTTTTTGATCTTTATCTCCATTTGGATGGTAGAAGTATTCAGAGGAATGAAATATTATTGTTATTAGTAAGTAAAAGAGATATCAAGTGTACTAAACTCAAAGATTATCCATCAGAAATGAAAGAAAACAAAGACCCTACAAGTATAAGATAGCCTCTCTTTCTGTTGGCTGAAATCTTTCATATGGTATATAAAGCTGGCAAAACAGAATTTTTCTATTCACCTTTCTCCCTATTGAAAAGCAATGCTCTCTTTTTCTAACCTTTTCTAAACCACCATTGAAAATTGTATTTTCTGATTCAAACAAAACATTGTTTTTCTTTCTGTTTCATATAGCTAATAATAAAGACTTGAGGTAAATCTCCCTACAGCTGCTTTCAGTTCATTTTAAGTCAATGAAACCTATATAATCCTGTAATACAGTCAATTGTTTCTTTTCGACTAGGCCTGAAGGGCTGCAAGCTCAGAAAGGGAAGAATTTCTGTTTTGCTTTTAAGCACCTATTAATATTTTGCCCCTCCAGCAGTTCTTTTTTCCCCCTTTGAAGCCTTTTTCCCACTAAATTAATGTTTAACAATTAAATCAAGCTGAAGGAGATCTTAAAAGATCTAGACAATTACTGATTGAGTAGAAGAACAGGCCTTTAATTTAAATGGGAAACATCTCTGAAATGATGGCATGAGGCCCCACAACTAATTACATAATTTTCTGCATCTGAGAAAACATGAGCTGAGAGAATGCAAATAGAGCCACACATGTAATATCAGGAAGAAAGCTGGAACTCTAACATCTACCTATTATCTTTGAAAATAGAGCAACTTGTAGAAAAACAAGCTTTGTGCTACTAGATATACAGAGCAAAAATATAACTTCACAAAAAAAAAAAAAAAAGAAGAAAATCCAAGGGGTGGCATCTCTTTTTTTCAGGCAAATATTGCCAATATACCTAGAATGGCAATACTAACTCTCCATGTAAACATCCCAAGCAGGCCTAAGAGCCCTTTCAAAATTGTGTATTCTTTGTATACATAATATACTTTTGTGTATTTGTAAGATAGAAGTGTGCTGAGTTTCCTGCTTTCTTCTACAGTTATGTGTATGTTAACTTAAAAATATATCCACAGCTGAGTAGCAAGGTAGGATAATGGAGTTTTTCTATTAGGCCTGAATAGATTTTGTTTTGAGTGAAAATTCTTACCCTGAACGCAAAAGCTGGATAGTAGCCACCTCCTTTGGCAGATCCCTTGAGCACCCAGTCAGAGAATTGTCTGCCCTCTTGATTCAGACAGTCCTTTGGGCACAGAAAACTATTCATCTCAATAACCTTATGAGTGTCTCCAGATCTTACAAATACATTCGTGCGTGCTAAGACCTCAAACACTGTTTTTCCCTCCTAATCCAAGAAAATTTTATCTGCTCCAAACAAAGTATCACGACTAGCTTTGCTTCTTAAAAAAGGTTATTCTGAACTATAACCAGGGAGTGTTTTGACCAAATACACATTACTAAGACCTAATTTACAGAGTCAATGACATTATCCTACTTCCAACATAGGTGCAGAAGCAGTTAAGAGCACCCACTAGAATATCCAAGAGAATGATGCATCACATCAGCAGAAAACAAATAGCTCCATGGTGTGAAAATTCTAATATTGGATTCCTGCCTTTTAAGTTTGTCCGTCACACAAGTATTAGGGACAGACATTCAATGAACTAGACATCTTATTTCCTGATAGGCCCTGTAAAATGCTTCCAAAGGAACCTGACTCCCACTGATTCCAAATACACGAAAAAAAGGCAGTTTTTAAGAGAGATACTTTATACTGGTTCCAGTTAAAACATGTAATAGTTTGCAGTTTCAATGTTGAGTAAACTATAGCTATTCCTTAAACATTTCAGGAATTGCACATTGTTCTCCTGTGAGATTTTGAATACTTCCTGCTATAAGACAAGCCACAGGTAAATGAATTAAAAAAAAAATAAATCCCTACAGATTTTCACAATTCAAATACGTGCTTAATATTTTAGATGGAGTTTACTCTAAGTCAACATTTTTAGTCATCCCTAGATAGAATCAAAATATGATCTGAAGAAAACGTGTTACTCAGTTTTATGAGTCATCAAATCATTTTGAAACACCGAGCGTCTTTTAGCTCACCATCTGTTATATAACCTCAATGCAAAGTAAAAAATATTATGTTTTTGGCTAGAAATCTGAATTCCATTTTCAGGAAAAGGTTGAGATGAGAAACAGACTACTATGAAGGACACATTCAGCCAACCAAAAACAGTCAAACACTTCCAGGAATTAAGCCTCTCATTCCTATAATAACAAAACCCATCACTGACATAAGAAGGTCTTGTCCTTTCCTGCTTTTGATAATTTTTATTTTTTTTAATATAAATTTTTTAGTATCTTTCTATTATTCATGTTAAATGTTTCATTTCACCAAGCCAATTATATTAACAATGTATTTCCCAACACAGACTGTAACTGATTCATGAATGTGTGCATAGCTGGAACATATACACTAAAAAGCTATCCTCAGTCAAATGTCTTCATTTTTGTCCACAGAAAGAACGAGCAGATAATGACCTCATGTTTGTGTAATTTATAAAAATTAACAAAAATAAGAATCACTTGTATCTCATTCAAAACACCCCTGGGACACTGTATAGTAACATTAAATTTATGCTCCCGAAAACAACTGACTCTCTCAAGGAAATACATATGTTGAGGACCAACATAAGCACCAGCCCCTTGCAGACAGCCAAGCATCAGCTCTGCTGACAGGTTCGTTTTACTTAGTCTCTGTCAGAAAACCTTCTGCATGTGAGTGGAATGGGTGACAACCTCTGCCACTGAGTGGGTATCGAGAAGAGGAGACACAGCTGGGCAAAGCAGATAGGAGCTCAGGGGCTCCCACCACCACCGGTATCAGTCTGGTGCAGAATGTGTTGGCTGTAGCTCTTAAAATGGCAAAACTGAGGTGTGGTTGTAAAGTACGTAAGTCTCTACTGAGCAATCAGCAGCAACTCCAGCACAGGCTTACCTGCTGCCACTTTTTTTTTCTGAGTCATTCCGAGTGCTGCCAGAAGGAGTTGTCCCACATACTCAGTAAGAGGCTGAAACGTAGCCCATCTCTGAGGTCTCCAGTGCCTCCTGAGGTGTCAAGGGCCCTATGCAGCCAGGTTAACTCAAAAACTGCTCCCTCACCTGAGCACGATGTACTCACCAGGGTGCAGAGCAAGGCCTCCCACAGCACTGAAGGAAGCAGCGGACATGGTGGGCTGGTGACTCAGGAAGGGGCGCACAGGACAGATGCCACTAAGAACACCACAAATACCAGCTCCCACAGAACCTAGGACAGGCTGTAGCAAACCTGTGCTATGCTGAAAAGCCAAATTCTGATGAGCAGCTGTGCTTTACTTCTGCATTAGGCAGCAGCTCCTGTCACCAGCAAGCTGCAAACTATGTCCTTACTCTTTTGCCTCCATGTCATACACCAAGTAAATCTGATGAGGACACTGTTCTCTGACACCTTCTCTTTCAGAGAAACTACAGAACAAGCAAAGATGTTGCTAACACTTCAAGAATGTGCTGAGCCGAGCAGTGAGTTCACTAAGGATTGCCTGAGAAGGCAGAACCACCCTCCTGGGGCAATCTGAAGGGAGCACAGTATTAAACACTGTTTTTAAAAGCTGTGAAGATAGGGTGGATCAAGAAGACAGATGAGGCAAAAGTAGAAGAGAGATGAACAAAGGCACAGGCTTTGAGCCAAAGAATAAACTTCCCTTACTGTGTAATGGCAAAGGTGAAGAGGAGTTGAGTGGCAGCAAGAAGCAGGCTGCAACTTTCCAAAGAGGGACTGTACCCCTCTCTAAAAGCTGTGTTCCTAACACAAGAAGGAAAAGATGCAAGGACATAAAGACGTTTCTTTCTTTTAGATTCAGTGTATTTCTTGCAGTGTCAAAAGTTGAAAGTGAAAATTTCCATCTCGGTCTGAAGAACAACAGCGTGAATCTTTTTTTTGGAAAGCATGATCTTCCTGGAGATCCAGCAAGAATATAGGCCCAAGCAACAGAGAGCTGGTCTAAGCCCATTAGGAGAGCATGTCCTGAGAAGGTGCATAAGAGCCCCAAGCCAAAGCCAATCCCAGGTTTTGCTCAAAGTCAGGAAGATTGAGAGAGCATAGCTCCAGTGTGACGAGACCTAAAGACAGAGCTTGGGGAGCATCCAGCCATGGGAGACTGTCCAGAGCTGTGACACCTAGTAACAAATAAATAGCAAACAAAGATATACTGGTGACAACAATCAGCTTTAGAAGTTAACAGGAGAAGCCTAGAAAGTGTAAAATGTATTTGTGTTGCTAGGCAAAGACAGCGAAACTAATTCTACAGTAATGCTGTGTCAAGCAGAGTTTTGTGCAGAGGAATTTGAAGATTAGAAAACAAAGAGGATGAATTGTTATTTAAATTTCCAGATTTGGATCCTACCCATAAGCCTGACAATGAAAAATTGGTAATACAGATTCATGAAGTTTTTAATAAAAAGAAAGAGGCCAATATTATGTTCTCAACAAACATTAGTTAACAGGCATGGGAAGGTTTGAACTGTTACCATTCAGAGCAGTGATGATGAGTGAAAAGTGACATAGGAAACTTGGGGACTGTTTTTAATCACCCTTGCATAGCTGTTAAAGGCACAATAAAATGGCAACAGGACATTATAAATAGAGCATGTAAAAGAGCCTTCTGTGACAGGAAGAACTGTTACAGACTCCCTCATTAGACAGGTTGGCTTAAGCATTCACCCCGTCACCTTCCCCAGTTGGTCAAATGCTCTGTTCCATCTTAAAGATAACTGAGGGTGTTCAGCTTGGTTTGGCCCATATCTCTATTTTCATATTAAAAAGCTGATTTATCAGAGAGTTAGTTTAAAAAGCAAATCAAGCAAATCCACAAATGCATTTAAACTTCTTCAATTTCACAGAAAGCATACCAGCTTTGCTGTAAAAGCTTCATGTGATTTGAAATACAATTTAAACAATTCAGGATGTTTGGAAATAAATCTGTATGTAGAAGTGAAACTTTTCTTCCCACAAAGATGCTGGGAGAGGATGGAGCTTTCTGGTGATTTCTGGTTGTGTCAGAACTGAATTTTGCACCTCTGTCTACAAATCACTCCACAAACAGCATTCCACAACACTGTGTTTTGGCCTAATTTTCAAAGATCTTAATGTCAATAACTCCCAGTGAAGTCAGTGGGAACATACAACCAGTGAAAAGAATCTGAACATTTATATCATCTATGAGGAATAAATGATATTTAGTCCATTTAGTCTGGAAATGTAGCATGCAAGCGCATTAAAACCTAGATGCTATTCACAATTTACAGCAACAGTTTCAGCACAGAGCATGCATGCTTATGAAAAAAAAACAAAACAAAACAAGACAAATGTTTAATCTTTTTAATATTTCAGTGTGGATTCTTATTTCTCTGCCAGTTACGAACTGTAATATTAATCAACTATCATTCTGAGTAAGCACTAGAAAATTACAAATTTGTTTCCAGCTTTTACTTCTTTTTATCGATTACATCACAGATGTGCACACATTTATTTTACTAAGAGTTTTGTGCATTTAAGGCCACAGTTAGAGATAAAGAAAATGAGGTCTCCTTTTAATGACTTGTTAGCAATGCTTACTTTTAGTAATCATACAACAACATATAGCATGAGGCCCATAGGAAGAAATATTGGTGCTCATGTAATTTAAATTTCTTATTCATCCTTTCTTTCCCCAGATGTGTACTGTGTTCAACTAATCTCACTTGTCATTTTCATAAATGTTTAAAATAATGAAAATAAACCCCTGAAAAAGAAAGATGATTTCCCTCAAGGCTAAGCATAACTGAAGTATTCCAAGGAAATAATATCTGTAGTGCTAAAGACCAAGGACTGTTCACAAGACCTACAGTTTTGGATATTTTTAGATTCTTCTCCCAAAATGATGCAGGATATCAATGAAGAAGAACAATGAATGTATTTTGGGGGTCATCCAAGAGAAGGAAAAAAAAAAAGTAATAAAGAGCACAATAGAATGTTGAGTGAGAAATTAAACAGTAAATAAATAGCATTAGATTTAAGCATGCACTTGATTCATGTTTAGAATTCTTCACCTGACTCCATTATTGCACAGATTACCTTTCCTTTACCCTTCCCCCTCTAGAAAATTAATTACTGGTACGGATGAGAGATGCTCACCAGGCACAATGAGACACGCAAGGGATGTACAGAGGAGTACTCTGAACATTCTTTGTAGTAAATTATCCCATTTTTGGAAAACAAATTGGAGTGTAAATAAGTTCACATACAAGTCAACCACACCACACTTCTGCAAATAGAAATGTCTCACCTCACCAGAAGGCAACTGTGTGCAGAGTAGATCAAACTTTCAATGTATGTCATTTCCAAAGATGAAAAAGGAACAGAAAACAATGAATCTTATTGTCTTTAGTTTTTCAAGTTTAGTATTTTTGTTCTGTTGCAAACTACTCCATTCTCATGGCTTAGAGTAGCTGCAGACATGCTTTAAAATGATGCCACTACTTCCATGCTTTTTCCATTTTACTCTATTCAACTGGTCTTAAATGAAAAATATTTGAAAGTATTTTCCCTCAAAAAATATCTCCTTATATATAGACTGTCTCTGAAATAATTAAGGTTGCTCAATGGTAACCTAGAAAAGGATTGCACAACTCTGAGAAATAACTCCCTAGACATAAGGACACGGTAAATGACAGGGTGTCAAAAGCAAAAAGAGGGAGACACCTGCAAATTAATTCTGTCATCTGCTCACTACTCACCCACTCACATCACGTGGGGCTGAAGAATGTGGGACCTCATCTCAGTGGGGTGGTGAAAGGATCAGAGAGAAGAACAAAGCAGCAGGTGATCATAACAGTTGCGATTGAAATTGGAAGGGAAAAGCACAGGGAAAATTCAAAAACTGAATTTAAATACAGACATGGAGAAAGGCCAAGATAAAAGAGATAAAGTTCCCTGGGCAATTACAGAGAGAAGACTGCATTAGAGGAAAAACAGGGTTTAACTCGGCCTATTAAATAAAGGCAAATTGCAGACTTTGTACCTGAGGGCCCCTCTGTGCATTGAGGTACACTGAGGGGACTGATGGATGTCACTGCTATTTCTGAACCTGCAGAGAAACTTCCCCAGTTCTGGAAGAGGAAGACGACAGGTACAGGCACGAGTGATAGCCAACATCCTTGTTGAACCCCACTGTAAGGCTACCAAAAAGTGAATGCAATTGAGGATTATTTAAACTATGAGTAAACTACAATTGCTGAGCAAATCCTTCCCTCCTCCCTGTGTTTGAGAAACTGAAAGGGGGAAATGCAGAGGTAGTGCAGAAGCACCCATCACCCCTAGGATGGCTTTGTGGCTGTGGAGAATTGCCTGTGATCTCTGCAGACCTCGCTGCTCACTTCACAGGGGAGAACCACACTGCTCCTGCTGTGCTACAGGCGAAAACATAAGAAAAATGGAGCGACCTGCAAGGAAGTTTTTCTTATTTCTTGTAGGCTTCTTTCCATTAGCATTAGCAGGTCCTAACATTGAGATAAAAATGCCTGGCTTGAAAGTTTGCAAAGTTCACCTGACTGCACGCCTTTAAGGAAATGCTTGTGTGGAGAAGGACTGTGTACATGGGAATCCACATTTCTTTAAAACTGTGTGTATCTTTATCAATGCGCATTTGCGTTCCCTCCCCAGGAGCAGGAACAAGTATCTGTAAAATGATAGCTTGATTGTTCAAGTATTTACACGGTTTTAATGAGTAGCTGCTTAAACGGTCCAGCAATTCCACACATAAATATTTGACCTGAGGGCTACAGTAATTTATGGACCTTCCAATTATGGAAAGTATTCTTTTTTTTTTCTTTTGCATTTCACTTGGACTGTTCCTTTTATTGCTTACTCCATATCCTTTCCCACTGTTCCCCTACAGAGCTTCAGGTGATTGTGGGAAGTTACAGAGGGATCTGTGTAATACCCTCACACATGAAGGAAAAGGGTCTATTTAGACTATTTATAAGCCAGGAAAACAAAATAGAGGGAATTGTGGAAAAGTTCATGTGGAATAGTTCCACATAATTTTTATTTTTCTAGAACAATGTGAAAGGGGACCTGAGCTTAAAAACAGGGTCTACAGCTAAAGTTCAATAATATATATATATTTTTGCCCCTAGTTAAAAAGTTAAAATCCTGGCCTTTCAGGTATGTGTCAATAAACTACTGTAAATGTTTAAGAGATGGAAAAAAAAATTCTCATCTAATTCAAGCCATGCCAGAAATATATTTGTATTGTCTACAGTCATACAGAAACAGTATCAACCACAGCCTGATCACATTAAGACTTTAATTATAAAGTCCTATGTAATTATGAACAAAGTCTGTGGATGTTTCTTCATGAAGTCCAACTTAAGACACACATTCCAGTACTTAAAAACTCTTGCTGTTTATGGCAGGGGATCCATTAAAGTACTTTCAAAATATAAATTCTGTATCTTCTATATAGTATTTGTAGTATCTGTGCTAAGCGTGCGTTTCTCAGTGCTGGCAATATTACAACAGAATTGGAAAAGAAGAAAGCCAAAAGCAATCTCTGTCCAATTAATAATAATCTTTTCAACTATCTGAACTAGCTAAAAATACACTGCTTGGATGAGGAAGGATAGCTTTGAGGTAAAAATAGCAGAAACAAAGAATATTTAAGACAAGACAAAACGAAAAATCCCAAATCAGTCTTAAGAACTTGTGCAGAGTTTTAATATTTATAACCTCCTTTCCCAAGCAGAGCTTCAAAATACAAAAAGGACATGAAATTGATAACAAAGGAAAGATGCCAAGAATGTACAAAATAGAAAGAATTTCTGCATTCCTTCTGTGAACATGGAAGTCCTCCCTCTGAAGCAATTTATCTTGGCTGATGAGGGATAAGTGGGTGTGCCCAAGACAAAACTTGTCAGACAAAGACATGTTTGTTTGCTTTTTATTTATCTTAAAGTCAAAAGCACAATACGTTGCAGTGTTAGTGTGGGCCTTTCCAGACCTTCACTCTTCAGTGGGATAGGAGAGAAATATTTATTCCAAAGGGAGGACAGAGCTGTAACTAACTCTATAGTTATGATAAATTTGTATAATAAGGAGCCTTTGAAATAGCTGTACAAATATACTGAAAAGCATTCTGAAGACAAATAAAGACTGAAAACAGCAGCAAAGACAGAGGTAAACCAATATATTCCACCTCCTACAGTAGAATAATGGCCCACTCATTGCTAGAACTATTACACTATAGGGGCTCACTCCCTGCAGTGACGTTCCACCCCAAAGTAATGTAGATCCTTAAATTAACATAACTTAGTCACTCAGAACACAGTCCAACTAAAAATTCAGGCCTAGCTGGAAGACAAACTTCCTTATGTTTTCAATTCCAGTCTTGCGTACACTGAAAATCTGTTTTGAAGGTTAGGTATTATCCAAAATTAATAGCTTCAGGAGTGTGACAGCAGAAAATGCTGTTTAGGGAGTAGGGAGATGAAATGGGTGAACTAATACATATATTTTTAATTTCTGTTGTCCATGGCTCCAAGTGGACAACAATTGATCTTGAAAGCTACATTCCTAGCAATATTAAACAGAGTACAATTAACTTGCTGTTTAGAACAAGATTAAAGAAGATCTCTGGAAGACAGAGAATCACAGTTTTACTTCAAAGATAGGTACAAAAATTTGTTCTGACAAAACAAAACAATATCAAGTGAAAAGTCAGAAAAAGATGGTCTTGGATTGCTACTAATAAACATCGCTTTTTTTTCAAAATGGAAATCCAGGAATTCCACCATCAGGAATTCTTTGTAGATTAATTATACATTAAATGATCAGTTTAAATCATTTTATTTATACCACATGTCTGGATTTTCATTCATTTTATCTGAAATTATTTTATATTTTTAATTGTGGCTTGTTTTAAAATGCAGTGGGCAGAGAATTAGTGCACTGGACACAGATTCTTCATTCTATTTAGTACAGTCACAATTTCAATGTAGAACTTTTGGAAATTGGGAAGTTTTGAAATGCTGAAGTGTTGCTACATCACTCTGGGGTAAAATCTGCCTTGCATATTCCTTTGAGTGATTGACAAGAAGAATAAAAATAGTACCATATTAATCGTTCCTCTTTATTAAACTCGATTAATTCTAGTTGCATTTATAATTTTATTAATCTCTTGAGATTACTAGTTCTAGGCTACGCAAGCTAAAATGTATTATCTGATGCAATCATTTGATGAAAATAATGGGCTGAGTGATTACTATGGAAAATAAGTCTTCAGTACCTCAGGGAACGAGGACCTATCAAGGGGCTAGCAAGGCACTGTTTTTTGTGCAAATCGTAACAGTTACATAATATTTACTGTTACCCACCCATATACTAAAAACACATAATGCAGATGGTATTTCTAACTTGAATTTGTCTGATTCTCAGAACAGCCCACAGTGATTTTATTTATTTACAAAAAAGACACTGAAGAAAGAAGATATCCAACAGCACTTGCATAATTCCTGGTCAAAACCTAGGGTTTGCTTTAGGCTGTATGAGTTTTAGAGGACTCATGTTGGAGTATGCCGTATCCTATCAATGCCTACATTTTAGTCATGTTATTCACAATCTTGGACAGAATTCTGTTGATTTTTTTTTAAAGAAAATTGAAAAGAAAATGGGAACATCTGGAAGTCAGTGGTAATAAATGATGTTTGACAGTTTGTCCATGAACTCTTTACCATGGGAAGAATCTATAGAGAGGGGTGACACCTCCACCTTCCACCAGCAAGATGCAGGGAGAAGCTTCTGCCTAAATAGGATGCTACAAGGAATCTATCAGTTTCTCCTCAGTTTCACAAGTTTCAGAACAAACAACAGCACTGTAATTTTTTTCCTTACAATCCTTTTTTTTTTTTTTTTCATGCATTTAACCAGTTCTATCTCACATACCCGTTACTCAAAGATTCCAGCTACCTAAGATAATTTTAAGAAACATTTCCATTTTGAGAGGTGGGTCGACAGCAGGACATTCTACATGAAATGTGCACTCTCTCATGAAACAACATCTGACATTTATCTTTTAAACAGACAGTGACTAGATCACACAAGACAAGGAAATCTTGAACAGTCTGCAGGGCAGCAAGTTACCCTTTTTTTGGTAGGTTTTAGTCCTGAAGTAGAGAAATCCTGGAAAATGCTGTCTTTTCACAAGACTCATATAAAATGCAAAACATTCATAAATATGGTTTTAAGCTCCTTAAAATATAATGCTCTAAATCTTATTACAGACTTCAGATATAATTGTTCTGCTGTTTGTCTCATAACGCTTTGCCTCTTAACTTTATATGGTTACAAAGGGGATTAATTTTGCTTTAGTCCTTTGTTTTTTCTTTGCTAATAAAGACCAGACTTGCTTGCTCATTTTCTTTCAAGCACTCCTGTTTATTATAGCATGAGCTCATATAGATGTAATATAGAAAATCGATCTAAATATCTAGATGGTTCAGGTGAAGTCCAAAAATTTGGACAACTTGAGAATAATCAGAAGCTTTTGGGGTCATTCATTCCTCTTTTATTCCCTCTATTATTTCTTATATTTCCCCTTATATTTCTTGTCTTCTGCCTGTTCCTTTTTTGAACTAACAGCAAGTTCTTTCTCTCCTCTTCATATGGTTTCCACTCATAATCCATTTTTCTCTTTAAAAAATACCACCACCAATTAAGAATACCTGCACATTACAGGCTTATCAGTTCACCTTCCGCAAAGGTCATCTTGCCAACATTTCTAGAAAAGACCGTCTGTTTCTCCTGCCAGCTGAAGGGACTGGCCTCTGTGTTTGTATAGAGCTTTGCTGGTATGAACGTGTAGGTTTATGGCAGATTTCCCACCTAGGTCCAATAGTAATAATTGCTTTTAAACACAGCATCACTTAATAGGGCTCAGAATATAGGTTTATACATTTAAAAAGAAAAAGAAAAAAGTGAACGATACTTTGAAAAGTCAACTGGAATAGAAATACCTTCACATTGTAAAAACAAAATAAATAATGTTGAAACTATTTTGTATTGCAAGCGCCTAACCTGTGCTGCAATTCCAAATACAACAGCATTATGAACAAAAAAAACGGGGCAGGTAATGCATTGTTGCCAAAACGGATAGCAAACACTCTCATAATTCATGCTTACAAATGAATGAAATAAAAATCTGCAACTGAACCAAATGCTGAAGTCAACACAGATTTTGGTACTCTCTTCTGCTACAGAAGCCTAGGATATTCGCAACAAAATAGAAGCTATTTAGTTTACCTTGACAATGTTATTTTACATTCTCTGTAATCCTATTTAAAGGAAGAAATACTGAAACCAGCTCATTTCATTGTATTCTTCAGACAGCACAGGGCCCTCTGACCTGTAATTTCCTGGACTACAGCTTATTTACATATTAATGAAGACACAATAGCTCTGACTTTTTATTGGTAAAAATTTTCCTCAACTTAGTAAGCCCTTAAATTGTAGATACCAGAAATACCATAAAGTTTGTTTATAGATTTTTTTTTTTTTTTAGCCATCTCATACTGTTGTCCAAGGCAGGATGAATAAAGTTCAAGTATTATTATGCTGCTTAAATAGCCCTTCATACAATCTTTCTGATTTCATCTTTCGTTCCCCTCTAAATATATAATATTCTAAGCAGCGTACAACTGTGCTTGTATATCCACTCGGTACTAATAAGTTTAAAGTAGGAAATGATGGTGATGTGATAGCAAATGAATGTTGGCAAAATGTCAAATGTCCGGTGTAAAATTTTATGAGCATGCACATTCCAACGTAATGTGGACACAAGCCATCCACTGTAGTTCTTTTTGGCAGAAATATTGCAAAAATATAATTTTAGCATATATTACAATTCACTTACGGATGCTTAAAAACACATTCATCAACCTCCCATGAAAGGTCAGGGAAACACATGGGTATACCATATACAAGAGAAACTGGTGTATCAGAAAAGACTGGTTGAAAACTGAGACACAGATAGATGTATCAAAGCCATTGCACAGGTTTCTTAGTGCTGACTGGGCTAAAAGTAAAGATAAGCCTGACAGTAGGAAAACGTAAAGTGAGTACGGTTTGCTGATTTTAGTGAAACTATAGCAATTTAATCCCAGTGATGATCAGGCATTAATCTGCAAAAGAATTAAAATCTTTCTCATCAACATTTAAGATGTTTGATGCTTTCTGATGGTGCCTACCTAGGGCCATGTTTATAACCATACCTGAGACGGTATCCATTTTTTTCTTGGAATAATCTAGTGGTTTGTGCCTTTGAAAGACTGAGTAGTGCAGTTAGTTGTGTGTGTTTACTTATGCTTTACAGCAGCATTTCACATTGGCACAAAAGTATGCAGCAAACAAGCAAATTTTGGGGCAGGACAGTACAGCTAGAATCCACCAAATGAAAAACTACTTTTACATGACGTCTGAGTGAGAGCCATTGATGTGAGTGGGGTTTCAGTGTGCACTGTGTTTACAGCTCTCAGCTCAGTAAGCGTCAAGAGATGCTGTGCTGATACAGGGGTTTGTGCCAGCAGGTTGGTGTGCAGTCCAGCATTTCTGAACCTCTGTAAACAAAATCTCTGTGCACGAGGGACTGGATTACAAAATGACAAACAAATACACATCAAAAATATCTGTACACATATATTTAAGTGTACTGTGTATAATATAGGTAATTTATGGTGAACACTCATGTCATAGCAGCAGAGAAACCAGCACACAAATACTGAAAATTTTGTTAAATCATTTGAGCTGGTAGCAATAGGGAACTACAAGTTTTCAAGATGGATGTAAATATTCATTATTATATTAATTCTTATTTATATAATCAAGTTCGCTAAGGAACTAAAATATACTAAATTCACTAAACTACAACATTTATCACATCCACAAAAATCCTGTGGTGTGCAATATTTTTTTCAAGTCCCAAAAGAGAAGATTCATTCTTTAGTTTGCAAATAACACTTGGCACCTTAAAGACTTACCCTCTTGGGACCTTCATCTCTATGCAGTGTTTCATCACTAATCACTATTTCTGTTGAAAAGGGAAACCCAGTAAGGGCTTTCAGAATCTCTGCCATGACTTACGTGACCATCAACTCTCAGAGCAAACTGTCCTTTTAAAAGACATACGCCATCCCTCAAACCTCTGCCTCTTCCAGACTCATTAGCAGCAAGTGATAAAAGACATTAACAAGGGAGATATTTTTAATGAGTTTGCACAGAGGTCTGTGGGTGCCTGCTAGCAGATTGACCTTTCTTGTACTCCTTGGGTTCTTCTCCTACCAAACCAGATCTCTTCTGAAGCGTTATTCTCTTCCTTCAGCTTTTAGCATGACTTTACAAGCTGCAAGTAAGCAAGTAAACTAAAAACCAAAGGAAATTCTGCTAATTATCAGTTGAAGTCGTCCTTATAGCTGTGTAAGAGTCTCCAAACACATCAATTAATGTGCCCCAGATGGCAACTGGTAAAGTTGCTTTCACAACAGAAGTCATATCACATGTGCAGAGAGCATATGATATCTGCTGCTAGTGATTGCTTAATACTAGGCCAAAAAAAGAGCTAATGTCCTCCACCAAGATTTGTGTGGCCAATATTATCTCCCCAGGAGCGGGAACCTTCAGCTCACAAAAAATGGCAAAAGCAAAGATCCTTAATACTTGTGACTGGAGAAGCCACGAGAAGTTACTGAAACATCCCATTGGATCATATACCCACAAAATCCCTATCAAAAATATTTGCTTGTCCATAGGGTTAGCTTCAGGCAGAAGTTAATGGATAAGACCTCTAAATGTGGAGTGAAAATGTTAAAGTAACAGTTATTGTCAAAGGTAACCTGGGAACTCTGCCCAAGACACTTAAGAACCACCTCGATGACTTTTTCATTAGTCTCCAGAGTTTCCAAAAGTCTAGACTTACTATCTTGAAAATGTCAGGATCAGACAAATTTATGGTGAGAAGCAAAGTTCATGAGATAATGGAGGTGGGGAAAAGAGGATGTTTGTTAGGGGACAAGGGGAGAGAGAGTGGGTGGGAAGAGAGAGATAATAAGTCTAGACTCTATTTTGAATCTATCTTCCAATTTGTGTCTTCTAAGCATCTGGTTGATCTTTTGCTCATGAGAAAATAAATCCAGTTCACAGACAACAGCATCAATTCACTTATGATACAAATCAATAAAAACAACAATCCTTGATTTTATCCAATTAGACTAGCTAAGGACCAGAGACTCACTGTGATGCACATACAGCTAATTCCTAACTCAAAAAAAGTATCAATTCAAAGTTGCAGAGAATGGAAGATGGGATCATACAGAAATGAATACAGAATCACAGAATTATTGAGGCTGG